>JAVKLA010000017.1:1637318-1709907 GCA_034782735.1 Sagittarius serpentarius | reverse complement strand
GGGGAAGGGGCGGGCGGGCCGAGGGGGAGGGGGCGGCCTCCCCCGCCCGCCCGTGCCTCGGCGTTGCCCGCTCTTACCTCAGAGGCCCGCCAGGCCCCGCCGGTGGCCGCGCGTGGGGAGAGCCGCCGCCGCCGCGCCCGTCTCCGCCTCAGGAAACCGGCGCCGGCGGCATCGTAAACACGGCGGGCCCGCTCGGGACGCTCGGGGTGGGCGGGCTGCGACCATAGAGTCCCTGCGGAGGCCTCGCCTAGAAATCCCCACCATAGAGTTCCCGCAGCATAGAGCCCCGGAGGCGGAGGCTAGAGCGTCCGCTCTAGGCACCGCCTCCACCCGGCGGTTTCCAGCCACGGGTACCATAGAGAGGCAGCGCTAGAGCGCCGCTGCCGGCCCGAGGGCGGGAAGGTGGCCCCGGCGGCCCGCGGAGCGCGCAGGCCGAGGCCTCAGTCCGGCCCTCACGGCCTGGGCGGGAGAATAGCGCGCGCTCGCCGGCAGGAAAAACACAGTAGTTCCCTTTTTCCGCAAGCGGGACACGGGTGTACACAGCTACACGTAAAATAAAGCGCCAAGCAGTAGCGAAAGTGCAGCGGGGTTGGCTTTCCCGCCCGCAAAACGCCCATTCTGGCCTTTCAGCACAGGGGTGCGACGGTTGTTCTGTAACCTCTAGCTGCTTTGCTTTTATTTTTAATCTTTAGAGCAGCTGTATTAGTGAAAAAGAATTTCAGGCATTGCAAAGTGACAGCTTTAGACTAAACAAAGGTCAAACATGTAAAGGGAGGGGGGAAGATTTTGCTATAATTCCTCACAGGCCCGTGGAACGGGACTGATGATTTTTCTCTGAATTAGAAGTTAATGAAGACTGTAAGCAGCAGCACAATAAAGGGGTGCCAGCTGCTCTTCACAGTGATTGTTCTCACAGCACCATTTAGGACCGCAGTAAGGAGATTCAGTATTTCCTGTGTAAACTCCAGGTAATCGCCAAGAAGAATGGAAACCTTTCCCATGATTTTTCACATCTGACTGTTGTCCCAATGCAAACTGTGAAAGATGATACTAGAAAGGGGTTTTATTAAAGCTTTAGTGTGATTTTTCTTTTCAGCTACACAGAACTCTTACATTATTTTGTTTGTAGTTTTCAATGTTTGATTTCTTTTAGTTTTACTTTCCTGAACTCGCCCTAGTTCTGACATGGGTTACCAAGCAATTCATCTCTATGAAGTCAAGCTAACCAACATTAGCAGGTGAATGATTTATTTGCAATAAATCCCAAGTATGCTTTCTATGCCCCTGACAATACCTTCCACAGCTACTGCTGAAAAGTTTCAACATTCTCCAGGTTTCTCTTTCTGAGAATTACACAGTTTTACCTACCCAAGTAGTATTAAGCTCACACTATATGAAGTTACAATACCGGAGAATGTGCCTGGGCTGCAGCTGTGACAATGGGAACAAAAATCCTCAGAGACCTGGGAAATCTGATCACTCAATTGTTTTGTTTTGGTTTTTTTTTAAAGAGGTTTTCCCAATATTAAGCAAATAATTTTAAAATACAGGCTAGACTTACTGAAAATGAAACGTTTTCAAAAGAAACCACGGGAAAATTGCTACTCGTCATGTGTAGGAAATAATATGTTTAAGTATAGTCTTCCCCAGAAACATAAAACCATTAATAGGTACACGCATAGATGGGAGCTGGTGTTAGATTATAGTATTAATTACATCCTCACTGGTACTAAACTGTATCTTAACATTCATGAATATTTAAAATAAATCTTCATAAAAACTCCATGGTTAGTTTTGGACAGCAGAGATTATCCTGTGTTAAATCTCAAATGCCACCACAGCTTCTATTTCATCAGCTCATACAACGCCTCACACAGTTGCTTTAGCCCTCCAGAGGACAAAACCCCTCACATCATGTTGGGAATCGCAACGGTTTAAGAGTCTATACATCCGTCACCGAATTCCAGTTCAAAATGAAGCATACCAGTCCTGAATCCTAACCAAAAACTGAATAAAGAACATTTAATACTACAGTAAAGTCTTAAATATAGGTAGGTCATGCTTAAAACTGCATCTAGTTCATCCTTGGCGAGTGAGCTTGGTTATAACTGATTTCAAAAGCTTAAGGGCCTACTGCTGTAGCTACAAGACAACTTCTGTCCAGCCCCGGCAGCGCAGGGAGCTCAGCTCTTCACAGCTTTAGGTCTCATACATTTCTAGATACAAGTGACGTAACATATTTGCAAAAATACTTACAAGTTCTCCCTCTCACCAGGATAAATGCTAACCCATGTTTGCTTCCTTAAAAAAAAAAAAAAAAAAAATCCCTTCGGAGAAACAGCGGATGAAGAACTAAGCAAGCAATCAAGCATCAATATTTATTAACACAAGACAAAGGAAACACAATCAATGCGTTAATGGAACACTGTCCAGCCAGATGTTAAATTTAAAAATGTATATCTAATCTAATCTTAAATAAATAAAAACTTTATACATAATTACATAATGCTGTAGTCTGAATTTGACAATGGTAAATAGGTTGACAGAAATTAAAGAAAAATTGCATCTAGGGCTAAAATTTATCTCATTTTTACAACCTTATTTTTAGGACAGTTAGTATGACACATCTTAATTACATTTATTTAAATCAGAAATGCAGTGCAAATTTTAACAAAACAGGACTTGAAATTACCTGTACCCACACATTTTGTTTGGGGAATATTCATAAACAGTAAGACATACAAAATATTTTAGTTCAAAGTGTTAAGAATTCCTAGCTTTTTAAGTTTCACTGCAGCTGTTAGCTTGGAATCCAATGCACAGCAGTAGGAAATAATTTGCCTTCTGCAACTGGATATGCTGCAAAGTCAAACTGGCATGGAGAGTCTGCTTCTTGGGACTCAACGCTTGATTCAGCAGTTACGGAAGAGCATCCAACTCTGAACCTGAGCATGCACCATCAGTGGCTCTGCCAATTTTCTGAAGTTAAGTATCTCAGTTTGTTCTTGTATGGAAAGATAGCAAGCAACCGTTGCAAAGCACAACAGTCGCATCTTTTGACAGCCTTCCCACAACAACTAAATAATCATTTATCAGTTTGGAAGAACAAACTGACCCCAACCTCAAAGAGGCTAGCAATGAAAAATACTTAGCACTTAGTGCTGTACAGTTAGTTACCTCACAGGGATGTTGTAAGGATTAGATAATATCCTCATCTACAGAGGAAGAAACTGAAGGAGTGAAATGACCTGTGGAAGGCCTTGTGGCAAGTCATTAGCAGAGCTGGAGTTAGAAATCGGGGTTTCCAGATTCACAGCTCCATGCTACCTCCTCTCCAGTACGTTGCTTTTCACTGTGCCAAACATGGACAAAAGCATTCAATAAAGTCAAAACTGGCCAGCTGCTATATGTCACTTACTGGCGATCAAGAATGGAATGCTACCTCATTCTATGGACAGGACTGTAAACTTAGTTCTCCAACACAGAGAAATGTAACATGCCAGAATAAAGATTAAGAGTACACAGTAAACTTGCAACATAAAACCCCAAACTGTAAGAAACTATCAATACCTAGCCAAATAAAACCAAGGGGGAAAAAAAAAAATAATTCAGTATATCATTCAACAATGCCATTTCAGAAAGTCAATCTGTCACATACTGGGAATCTTTGATCAAATTAATAGATGCATTTTTTATTTCTGAAAAATCACAGGTAAAAATAAAAGACAATCTTAGAACTGTACTTAAAATCCACTTCCATGGACAAATAAAGTATTTGGAAACAATTTATCAAAAATTTTAATTTGAGTAAGGAAAAGGTTGAGACCATCAGAATTTTTTCTGAAATGGGCGACAATGAAGTGAAGCTGTACTGCAAGTCACTTTGCTGTGCAAGAAAACATGAAGCGATGCATAACACGAAATAACAAGACTTTGCCGGCTGAAGAGAGAGAACATCTTTTGTGCACTTTACACCCTAAATAAGTTGCAGCACCAACTGTATTAGTCACAGTTACACCTGTCACTTTCCTCACTTTGTGGCCAATTTGTTAAAACTAAATATATTAAAGACTTCATGCACAGGTATTTTAGGGGACACATCTTAAGAAACCAGACAGTATCCCTACTGCTAACAGAACAACCTTTCACACCCAGGCAGCAGTGCAATACCATAAAAATCGCATCTGCGGTGTTGTCTTACTACTGTGGTAGATACAAAAAAATAAATCATGCAAAAATGTGCACCTGTAAACTGAAGTGTTTGCAAAGAACTCTTTAGGCTTGCCATAATAACTTCCAGTTTCTAAATCTATTCCCCCACCAAATATTTTTCAAAAATATCACTGAGAACTTCTTACCTAAATTTTAACACTACTATGGTCAGTGAAGAACTAACAGAATGCATCAGGAGTTTTTCAAGAACAAAACCGAGGTTTGCTTACAGACACACTGGGTTCTGCTCTGGTAACTGCCACAGGATCTTCAGAGTTCATACTACAAACCTTTTAAAAACTGCCTAAAAACTTTGAATGAGGTAATCTGGAACATTTTAACAACAAGTTTCTTTACACTGTATACCACATTTGACTCAAAAAACCCCGTTGCAGTATCTGGTATCAGTTCTCATTGCTTCCAAAATTGTATTTTCTTAATATCCACAGGAATTTATTTGTTCTTAAAAGATTATTATTAGACAAAAGAAAGGTAATTTTGAGTCAAAGCTTAAACACCATCTCTCCCTCAGCCCGGTGTGCAATTGCTTCCTAACAGTAACAGTGCATACCCACTACTCTAAGGCTTCTGTTTCTTTACATTTACTAATGTGAAAACTGACACAGTATTTTGAAGGCTGGGATATTAATTTGCACAAAGTTATTTAACGATGCATTTACCAGAATTGCTCTGTCTCATTTTTGTGCCTCCTCCTGTAAAAGAAAAATGGCATTCAACTTAAAATCCAGAATTATCTAGTTCTTTCTACTGAATGCTTGGAGGAAAACGGGGTTGTTGCCTCCCAGTTTACATTAAAGCCCATTTACAATAATTCTTGCTCTACCAAGAAGGAACTGAATGGAATAATGACTGAATGGCACCAACAGTGAATTTAACTGTGTGTCAGTCTAAAGCATTTTGTTTTTTTCTTTAAACACAAGGTGTCATAGAGGGTGGAGGCAGAGGCTGTCACTCAGGTGCATCATTTCAGTTAAGCATTTTGGACTTGCACTGCGATTTCTACCAAATTCCATGTTACTGCTCAAATTCAGCCTCTTTTAGAAAGATGTGCCTTAAAATCATAGGTTTCTATGTGCTATGACACACTTCTGGCCAGCAATAAAAGACTACATGCTGAAATAAGAAAACTTGTGAAAGATGTGTGTATCTCACATTAGTTGTCTAACCAAATGTAATTACGCTAAGGACCACAAAAGTTACTTGTCCTTAAACATTTCTACCTTCAGCTGTCATCATTATCCAAGTTAATTTTCTATCTAAGTGAATTATGTATAATAATATTTACATATTTAAAATATAGGCAAAATTCTTTTTAAATTCAAGAAATATCTATATGAATAAGTAACTCTCAGATTTTGTAAGTTTTTGATTTGGTCATGGCACAATTTTAAATAAGTTGTGTGATCCCATGGAATGAATAGCTACAGTACAGATGCAAAGTACATTATATAGTAGGGAACTGCAGAACTCTGATGACCCTTTTCTTAATAGTTTATTATCTTAACTAAATAAACCCTCCCCTTATAGAATCCTAAAACAGTATTAGATAAAAATACAAATATGTACAACAGATGAAAAAAGTAACACTACTGTAAAGGCCTTAGGAATTTTGAGGCTCACACACTTGTCAACTTTGCATTTTCTATAAAGCTAATATTTCAGTAAACTGTTACAAATGTTTTCCATTGTCTACCACATTTCCTTTTGTCCGTTGGTAGTTAACACGATCTTAATACCACAGGATGAGATGAAGGGAATATGGCAGCAATCTCAAACTTTATATCAAGTATTAGTAATTTTCACCAGCTTCACTTCTAGAGCCACCCTTTGTCATTTAGTGGTCCCGCAAAGTTTCTGAACATCACTTCCCCCATACACATTACATGTTATAGGCTACGTATATGGGGTCTAACTGATCAGCTAGAAAGCTGTCGCGGAGATGCATTCGTTGTTTCTCTCCTCTGGAATTGATAGGAATCACTCCAGGATCCACTACCACCACCACTCCCACAATTAGATAATGTTCTTCCAGGACCACATTTGTAACTAGAGGAACTAAATCCAGGGCTTCCTGTTCACAGCCACACAGCTCCACAACAACCACGAGCAAGTTGGTCCATGTGAATACAGCACTAGAAAAGAAAAAAAAACGAACAGAAACCCCAGTTATTTTCAGAGATCCAAAGTTTACAATTCTTTACCCTTAGATGGGAGTTTACCATCTGCTTTGGGCTGCATTTCCAAGTGACCTAACTCCAAGATGACCTAGTCCTGACGTGTCAAAAGATCAGTTCAAACATATCTCAGTACTGCTTAGTGTGACATACCAACTAAATGCTGCTTTCACTGACTCAAATATAAATGGTTCCTTACACCACAAAGCAGGAAATCATCATTTCTATTTTGAATTAAGGCTTGTGAGAAAACATTGAGTCAGTCAGCCCAGTATTATTCTGATCTACAGATGGGAAATGAGGTGCGTGACTTGCTGATGGTAACACAAAAGAAGTATCTGCATTTGCTTATTTTTTTCTATTAAACCTTGCATCTTTGCATAAACACTGCTACATTTCAGCTAGGTTAGGATGAATTCATTTTTCACGGCTGTTTTACCATTCAGCAATGCTTCTGTGCGTTCGAGATACAGAAGTCTCAATATCAATTGGATGGTAACGCAGTCCCCTCAGTTCCAAAGTTTCATCCAGTGCTCCAACAACATACAGTGCATCATGGCGCTCTAGAGAGGAGAGATGGGAAATGAAGTGTATGCATACTGTGGAAGCAGAACACGGCAGACAGTAAATGGAATTTAGATAAAACAGTGTCTCTTGTATCCAGACATGTTGATCAGGACTTATTCGTTACACGGTATGAAAGAAAACTCTTCATCTTCATTTAAAAGATAAAGACTAATTTCTGCCATACCTCCGCTGGCAGCTGTGAGCTCTGTCCGACGAACAAAACCAAGGTATCCAGTCCGAGCCCAAAGAGTCTGAGCAGCATCGCCAAAGCTCAGACGAGTGTTGAAATGATCAGCTTGAAGGGTTTCATTGTCATAGATAGTATAGTAGCCACTGGCCGTGTGTGGACTATTAACCCAAATCTGTACAGGAAGTGGAAAAAGTGTCAGATCCACACACTACAAAACCAGAGCATCTGTTGAGTATAAAAATGAAGCAGGTAATAAACTGTAACAAGAAGGTTCCCTTTTTATCTAAGATCTTCCAGATCCAAACATTCCACGTTTTGCCTTTAGCTCAAACCTCCAAATACCGTGTTGAAACTTAAAAAAGCGTCCTGCAGATCTACTCTCCTAATAACTGTAAATTGAGGATTAACCGAGTAAAGTGCGGATTTTTTTATAACATGTGAAGTCCAAAAATTGATAATAATCTATCAATACAGATCAAACATACTGATGTGTAATCAAGATAAGGAAAGCGAAATTAAATTAGATTATTTGGAAGCCAGTTATGCACAATTTAGTGGAGTAAGCCTTCCTTTCTAGTAGGCTTTCTTTTTCTTTGAACTTGACAGTAAAATAACACACCCAAATTCTGAACGCTCCAGCAAGAATTCAGTTTAAAAGGGCCTGCAAGTATTACCACTCACAAACTGTCACCCAGCAACTTACATAATCAGAGAGAATATAGCTCAAGAAGCAGGCAACAGGAGAAGCGACCCAAATAGCAAAATCTGTGCTTACCTCCCCAAGATGAGAATCTCCAAGAGGCCCTTTTGTCTCAGGATTAACAATGACTACTTTGACTCCCGGTAAAATCTAAAGATCACAAGAAAGAATATGTAATCCGTATATGAATTATCTTCACGCACAACTGAAATACAAAGGCCGTTCATTTACCTCTGGACAGGCATGATTTCACCCATAGAAATTAGAAACAGGTATAAAACATGCTAGGACACATACAGTGAAGTACGCTAATGGTATGAATGTATTTTGTGACTCAAGAGCCACATAGGTAAGGCTCTCTAGGCCTGTAAATGTTGACAGACCTTGATTTTGAAGAATTCAATGTTAAAAACTACTGGGAAACATCTTGTTAATCCATTTAAAGAAGGGATTAAGAGCTACAGTAAATCTCAAATGCATGCTGATTTCAAGGGTATGACAGCAGACACTTTTGATATGGTTTATTTACTGTAAACAGAATCAATTCTCCCAATTGTTTCAGCAAAGCATGCTCCTAAATCAACAGATACTTTATTATAAATGAAACTTAACTTTCCAGAGGAACAGTGTAACCAACTGTCACCTCTTCTCATGCCATGCCACAAGACTACCTTTCCTAGCTACCCATCTACATCACAAGGGGCGTAAAAAAAAAAAAAACAAGCGTGGTCATCAGATGCTGTGTGCCATGCCTCTAGGTAGTAACACGAAATTACCTTCCCAGATTCTGAAAGCAGCAGGCTTTGTGGAGCTCCCCTTTCCACGAGGCGTACTCTGAAGGTAAAGAAATCATTGTCAGGGAAAAAAAGAGCTGAAATCTACAGAGAGGTGCGATAGCTTAGTACCATTACAACATTTTATGTAGTGTTATTAAATAAGTTTAAGTAAACTTACTGTACCTGTCATGTCTCAAGGATTTCAGATCTACATACACCGTGGTGGGATCAGGCCCAGATGTTCCCTGAAGAATTAACATTTAAAAAAAAAAATTAATGTATCTACAGAAGTCAGGGTAACTTCTGCCTGAGCTCATAAACGTTTCCAGGGGTTTCTTACTGGCAGCAAAATTCATATTCACATTTCCCCACCTTTGCAGTTGCACTATGGAAACACTTCAGTAAAGAGGCTATTTGCTCTCTAAGCCAAGTGTAACACCAGTGTGGGATGCATCTTTGGGGAGAGAGGAACTGCTACGGAGACAGCCCAAGCACTCTCAGCTATCAGCCCTGGGGCAACTAGTCATTGTTTACGTGGAAATAAACAGTTCTCTAATGTCATGTTTCAGTTGTTTTGAGCATCTGTGATAGAATCTGGCAGTTGAAAACAAAAGAAGCTGCTTAAATCTTGTGCCAGCTGTTCTCTACCAAGTAGATGTTGGGGCTACGCTAACAATGCAGAAGCCTGTGCACCTTAGGAAGTTTGCCAATTCAGGATACAACTGAATCTGGAAATCTGATGCCAGTGACAACACATGCACTAGAAAGCACTCACATTACCTGTAAACAGATAGCAACGTTGACTCTTGATCCAAAGGTGGTGCTTACAGCACGAGGTGACAGGCCAATGTCTTTGAAGAGTTTGGAGAAGGAATGAGTGAGAGAAACTCGTGGCCGTTCCTCTGCAACTACCACACAAGTCCGGACACAGGACAGATTAATTCCTCGTGCCTGTCAAAACCACAAGTGAGTGCAAAGGACTGTATGTGTTAATTACCTCTGCCACACTGCACCAAGATCTGTCCCCTCACAAGAAGTGACATTTGCTTTTTATCCCTGGAAATTACTTGGGAAATGCAGGACAAACCCAGTTCTCTTGTTCAAGTTATTTCCTCTTTTCAGCTTCTCTGTGTGTAATTACAAAATGTGTCTGAGCAGAGCCTAGAAATACTGCTAGAACAAAATACACATTAACAGTGCTTCTTCCTCTGCTACAGAACATAGCATCATGTGCTTCTGCAGTGCTTTTCAGCTAGGATTACATCTGTTATTCACCGTTTATATAGATGGAAAGCAAACCAAGCAAGAGTAAAGTGATTTACTGGGATTACACTGAGTCTTCAACAAAACTGGGACCAGAATCCATTATTATTTCTAAACATGATCATGAATGCACTGAACAGCACTAGCCAGTTGTTCGAATCTGTGCATTATGCTGTTTAACTGCTGACATACCCCAAAGCAGACACCTTCAGAACTCTAGGCCACCAACAGAACAAGACTGATTCTTTATCTCATAGATTGAGTACACTATTTCAGTAAACCCCATGCAAAAAGCCACCTTAAGCATTTTATGTAGCTATTTTTTTTCCTTCCCCTCATCTCCAAGGAGAAAACACCTCTATTTAGCAAATTGCCTAACATGTGTGCTTTACATCATGTGCTGGTCTGAGCCTTCACTGCAGACTGTTATATAAGCAATTCTTCTGCATAGCATTCTGCTGCTGGCATCCTCTCCTCAGGGTTTGCCCAGCAGTCTCTGACACTCACTGGCAACGTGCTACCTATGCTGCAATACATACACCCTACTCGGTTTCAATCCTTTTAATTTCCTGGGGCTGCAAACAGCTTTTGTTGCTTTTGCTTTTTGAGCAAGCTGTGGACTGAAGACTTGTGCAACAGGAAAACTGTTGTATTTAACAATCATTATCGCTTTGCTTTACTACCACAGTTTCCTTAATTTATGTAACATAACATTCAGGAAACATTTCTCACCTTTAACATTTCAACTTGGTTTCCAAGTCCCTTTGTGCACAGTTCCATGACTGAATAGGAACAGAAAGTGTCCCTTATTTTATACTGGCTGACAGTAGATAACCAGAGAAAAAGATTGGATTCCAGCTCCATAGGAGGAATTAAAATTGACTGGTGTCCAGAATATACACTGTGAAGAACATGAAGGAAGAAAACATTTTTGTGTAGCTTGTAGTTATCTTTAAATTAATATTTACTGTATTTTCATGTTACATTCCTGCTAGACCAAAAGCAGGTTGTGGGACTCTGCATCTGAGGCAAACTGAGAATAGCTCCCAATGCCCACCTTCTGTAGCAACATTGTTTTAAAAATACAACTTACTGTACAAGAATAACAATTTATATACACACAAATGCGCACACACACTGTCAGAGTGAAGGAAGAGAACTGGCTCAACCACACAGTTTACAGAACGAAAACTCCCTTACTGCAACATATAATCAAGAAAGAAAGGCAAGAGAAACATTCTGGAGCCAGTAATATTTGGCAGCACAAATATGCATAATCAAGATAGGATAACATCTTGCTATCTGCAGGAGGGGGAACATATTATTGTCAGTTCAATGACCAATTCTCCCCTTTACTGTAAAATAGTCATTTTGGTAATGTCAACATAATCTGTCTGTAATTACACCAGATAAAGATGTAGACTGCCATTTCCCATTTATAACCAGCCAAGAGTTAATCTTTTCCTTGTTCCCCTCAAAAGTCATACCTGCAAAGGCACCAGAGCACAAAACCTAGTCCACAATAGGGGTCAAGACAAATTGCAATCTGCCGAGAGGAGTAGAGCTCACACTGAAGCTTGATTGCCCTGCAAAGGCCACTCACTGCTGCGTGGGACATCTGCAACATGAGACAGCGAAACTGCTGAAATTCAAGGACATCAGAATAGGACTTCATCAAGACAGGTAGGTAAGAATAAAGACAGGTTTGCCTTCATAACACTTCTCCATAAACTATGTTTTCTCCTCCCTTATCTTCCATAGCAGGGGCAGAGCATTGCAGAACCCTCGCTAAACCAGAAATAGTGATACCAATAGCTATTGCTTAAAAGGTTTAAGCATCTCAGACTCCAAACTCAGCTGATCATTAAGGACAATCTAAAACTTTCATTTTTTTTAGTTTCTTGTCCTCTCCTCTGTCAACTGCATTCCTGTTCTGCTTTTGGTGGGGGGGAAAGCAGAAGCTCACAGCTATGCTACTTGCATCACTCACTGCTCTCCTGACAGACAGCTCTCCAGAGGGAGGCAGCAGCAGAATTCCTGATGCCCGCTGCAGAGACCTGTCTTCCTACATTGCAGAACTAAATCTTCAGCACAAAGTCACACTGCATTGTCTGCAGTGAATCCATAGCTCGGAAGAAAAGCATGGTCTTTATTTAAGCTACAAGAGCCAGCTTTAGTGGAGGTGGAGGTTAAGGGGAAAGGTGGTTCAGAATATCAGCCAAAGACAAGACACCAAAAAAACCCACCTTTCTAAAAACATTTTACTGTACCTTTACTCCTGTAAGCATGCCTGTTGTGGAAACACTAAAATCTAGATATGCTAACATTTCAGGTGTAGGTGGCTTATAGATCTGAGACAGCCGCTTCCTGGGCAAGTCATCTGTACAAGAAAGGAACAAACATGGTTAATTTTTGATTACTGAAATGGTATTTGAAAGGACAACACAACTTTCAAAAAGCCCGAGATGGACCATAAAGCTTTCTGTTAATTCTCTTTCCAAAAGAGACAGACTACTATATGACAAGACTCTTGCCAAAGTTCCCATGCAGAAAATTAATTATTCCCGGGAAAAGGGAGAAAAAACCAACTCACTCTTGTCTTAAGGAAATTGACAGTTGTCTGCAATATGGATTTTCAGTAAAATTACTTTCCACACAGAGCTCAACAAATGCTGAAGAGATGTCATTAAACAAGGTCATACCTAGCTTATATCTTGGATAGTTTTTCTAAATATTCAAACAAATTCTTAAGAGCCATCCAGTTAGCATCTGAAATGCAGGACAGTCCCTTTGGAAGTCAATGGTAACCCCTACACAGAACTTCAAAAAGTCTCTCAGCCCATGGACCACACCTGTGTCAATGATGGTTGGCCAGGTTTTCACATCTACAGCAGCAGCTGCCTCTCTGGATTTCAGTAGTCTCATTAAGGTCTGGGTTGTGAGAATACAGGCAGCTTTGCTGACCTAAAAAGATAAATACTTACAAAAAAAAAGAAAGACAAAAGCATGTCCCGGTGGCACTGTCATTGCAAGATCTGCTGTTCAGAGAGTGTGTTTTACCATCTGCAGCCAGCTTCCCCCAGCAAACTTGCATTAATTTCTTTGGCTTTTGCAACACACTGCTCTCCACTCTTCCTTCACTAAAACCCCAAACACAGACTAAAATGCAAATAACCATGTTGGGACCTTTAAAGCAAGCGAGAACATTACACAGTCTACATCTAGCTTTTCCCGCCATGGTTCTTTCCTGGTTACTGGGCTTGGAAAGTAACTAATAGCAGGATTTGTACTTGCCCAGCAGTAAGGAGTGTCAATGCGAAAATCTAGGTGGTAACATCACATGTTAGTATCTCCCAGAAACTACCTGTTTTATAGCAATTTGTCTTGCCACATAAGGAGAGGTGGTCACTCTTGCATTTCACAAACAAACCCACTGCCTGTCAGTTATTAGATGTGCTTCAGTCACTGCTGTCATGTAAACAGCATGGGAGGAGTGTGGACAGCTGTGTTAACCATTCCAGTCTGAGAGGCCGAAGCAACTGTGCTCCAGCCACGCTCTCAGCTACAGCCCCGTTACTCACTTCCACGATCATTCGCACAGTGGGCAGCGTAGCAGCGAGGCTCTGAGCATGAGGTGGTCTCACGGTCACAGGGATGCAGCCAGCATACAAACAGCCATAGAACGCGGTGATTAGCTCAATGCCTGCAAGGACATGATAGGCTGTAGTGTAGGACACTGGTGGATGGACACCCTGGGGACACCAGCCTTTCCCCTGAGTACTTTTTCTCCAAGCATCGGTTACAATTTCTGTTAGAAGGTGGTACACACACTAGTCACTTCCACAGCACAGATGTGCAACATAAGCAGTCCAAACACCGCGGGGAGCACAACAAGTAAGCTAAGAAAGCTTGGGATAGGGGACTGGGAAAGTAGAGAAGACTGACCACACAGAAAACCATACCCATCTTACAGGAAAAGAACGTCCCAAGTGCCAAATGGCTCAAAAGTCAGTCAGGACAAAAAGAATTGTCTGGCAGGGCAAGAAGTACACACACCAGAGAGTACCTCTCACTAGCAGTGAGCGCCTTACACAGGCCAAGTGATAAAGCTGTGTGCTACTGGCCACAGCAGGCAAGACTGCACCTCCCACTGTTCCCAGTCTACTGCTGTAGAAAAGGCACCCAACAATCTCAGAGAAAGTGCCCATTTTCTGTGCAGCTGAAGGCGATGGCACCAGTCTCTACCAGAAGCCACCCTGCCATTTCTCATAGCAAACTACATGCTTTCCCTGGATGAAAAGCTGCCAACTGGCAACGTGACTTCAGACAAACAGATCTGCATAGACCAGGAGCTGAGGAGTCTCTGCTAGGGTGACTAGCACAATTCTCAAGCACATGCAGTGCAGTCACAAGTTCCTAATAACCTCGTAGTGAGCACATCAGACCGCAGGATCTATGATAAGCACAGAAGTCTTTGATGACACAGCAAGACCTAGCCAGGAGCGAGAAGGTACAAATTGGATTTTCAAAAACTCTAGCAAAACAAAGTTTGAGTCCTGATACTGCAACTGCAAGACATTAGGACAGCCCTCTCTGGAATCAGAACTGGATCAGTGAGTTATGCAGTCCCTAAGGCACTGCTGTTTCAATGACCTCTCCTATACTTCCAGATCTCAGTGAGGTTTCAAAGAAAGACCATGCTGCATTTCCACAGTGGGAAGCAGTCATTACTAAAACTTGCTTACCAGGAGGATAAAGAAGCACCACATTGTCTCCTGCATTGAGATGTCCTTTGTCACACAGAACTGATGCAATTCTCTCAGCCTTTTTGTGCAACTGAAGGCAGGTGGCTGTGCACACAGTGGTTCCCTTGAAAGGAGACAAAAATGTTCTAAACAGGGCCTGGCACAACACATGTGTCCGTAAAATGGCCGCTGGAGGAAAAAGAAAAAAAAACAACAAACAAACAAACCACAAACAAAACCAAAACCAAACAACCCAAAAAACCAACTTGCTTGCTAGCGTCAGTCTATAGCTACTAGTTATCTATACCTATAGGCTGCTGGCATTCATTGAGCCATTTATCCACTACAATATCAAAAAGATAGAGATGGAGTTAGATCTGCTCTAGAAAATTCTACCTTCCAGGGAGTCAGTTCAGGTCTTCTTGCACCAGAACCTTGCCAGAATATACTCAACAGGGATACACCATTAAATGATACAGGAACCAGTGGGACCTACAAACACGCTCAGTTTTAAAATGAAGCATTGAACCATGACAGTCAGTTAGATGAAGTGACCTATAGGTTCAAAGGTTCAAATTTTAAGTTACAAATCTACGGGCAAAATCCAATACAGAGACTAAACAGAGGACACTGGAGTGGACAAAAGATTTTAAACAATCTCAAACTTGTGCTGAATAACATGCTGTGGACCTTAAAAAAACAACTCAGCACTGACTGTACCTTGGCATTTAATAAAAGGAAGAGTGGATGGTCAGGAGTTGCTTGAGCTCTCCACTGTAATACCTCTGTCAGGAACTGGTGCTGAAACAAAGAGGCAGTAATTAAATACTAGCGCTTCTATTTCAGAGGCAGTACTTAAGTGCTTCACATTGCTGCTTTGCATTCAGCTGTAGGGTAAATCCTTTCCCATTCTCTAGCTGTAACAAATACCAATTTACCTTTTTAACTAAATCATTGTCTTCTATTTGACCAAGATCTCTTCCAGAGGCTTGAGCAATACGCTTCCCAGCAACCAGGTTCCCCACCATCACAGAGGCAGGGCCAACGCCTGTTGATAAAGAACAGCGCCATGAAATGTGGACTTTTAATACAAATGGGAAGGAGCTGGCCTAGAACTACAATCTGCAGGAGAGCAAAAGTACAAAGATTCTCTGTAGGATCCCGCTGCTCCTGGGCATGAATGCAAGAAGAGAGGTAATGAAACCTCACTGATAAGAGCTCAGAAGGCTAGTCTCCTATTCATCAGTAGAGAGAATCTCAATGAATTCAAAGGTAGGAATCAAAATTCCTGACTGACACATGCAAAGAGAGGCCTCAAACACGCCTCAGCCGCAGGCCACAAGATGAGCTCTGATCCCCAGCAAGAAGGACACTCAGTGTCAGAGGCATCACACAGCTTCCTAGGTCTGAGGTAGTGAACTTCAGTTTACTAACATTAAACAAAAGGGGTTCATGTTACCTGGTTGTTTCTGCCTGGGTTTTGGCAAGTTTGTCACACACGTGTGCGGGCACATGAGGATGTTGCACGGATGTAGAGAGCCCTCCAGAAAGTGCTGTTTAGTTTGAGAGATATGGATCCCTCCCAGTGGAGTTTTTGGCAAAGTATTGGCTGGCACAAGAGCAAGGCAGTATACACCCACTTGGTGAATGCTGTCAATTGCCTAGAGAAAGGAACGACGGTCACTTGAATTGTTGGTGCTACTGGAGACAGTCTACCATTACTGGCTAGACTGACATACTGCAAGACAAATCCCTGCATTTATAAGGTACTGGAGCAGCAAGTCACTCCATATCATTCCATTTCACCTCTGTAACGTCAGCGAGCCCTATGGTAAGAGTTAAGTGCTTTGTTAGCATCCCATTTCATATACAACAAATCCATTTTAAATCTTTCATGACCAAAATCCCAAAACATACACAGTCGCCTGATGAATCATGATTTTGATCTTAGAGTTTTATCCATCTGTCTCCTCTGAACCATCACACTCTGTTCCTTTTTGTCCACCTCAGCATTCAGGCATCTAATACAGTCATTCAGACCACCAGATACTTCCGTGATTTTTCTCCCATTTGCATACTTCACAACCTGAAACATCATTCCAAAGAATGACATACATGCAATGCAGGCAGCTCTCAAAGTAAGTATTTGCTGCTCATTCTATCTTAGGACTATGCTCATTCAGCTGTTTTAACCCTTCTCTGCTTACTGTCTCCCTGCTGAAAACGCATCTCCAAAGATAAGGGCGGCTTTAAAGCATAACTTTAAGCACCAGCATGGTCCAAGACTAAAAGCAGAACACCTAAGCTTGAGCACTGGGTCTGCTTTGCAGTGCTGACAGGCAACTGTGTTTCTCTACACAGTCATCTTGCTAGCATAATGCTGACCACTTTGTCAGAGCCTACACTATTCTGTGTTGCAGCCACTTTCCGAGGACCTTCAGGACTCAACAGAACAGCTTGTACACAGCAGATGTACCCAGCTTGTGACCCTGTAAAAATACCTTGTGCCAAGAGGGATCGTGAGCCTGTGCTCTTTCCATCTGGGGCATGCTGATGGCCTCTGATCTACCCACACACTGAAAAACTGCACAAACTGACCTCATCCACCTATATAAGTGGGCTTACCTGCAGCACTCGACTCATCCACTGAAAACTGTCCTCTTCAGAGGCATCTGGCCTCTGCTCTGCAACCACCACAATCCTCTCATCATAGAAGACAGATACTGAGAACACAGCAATCCTAAGGAAAAGCGGAGAACCATATTGGCACAAATTCCAGTTTTACTCCTTGGGAATAGGAAGCCAAGGAAACAGACTAAAGACAGAACTCAAAAAAACCCCATGGGGCAAAAACAGAGAAGAAACATTAGACAATTAAAACTGAGTCAAAAAGGCAAGTGTGTAAGGGATTAATTCCCCCTTCTGATGAAATTTCTACATAGCATAGTCCCCTGTGCTCTCAACCTGCTATAACTTTTCTGTTCCAACCTGTGGCAAATCACCAATGCAATAAAAGCTTTAAAAGTATCTACATGACACAGGGGGCTTAAAATCTCCTGTTTTGTCTTAGGGACATGACCTCCGACCCTACCTGGGGATCTAGAAAAATATGTCCACAACTGCTAAATAAAATTAAGTGTCTTTGGACATTAATGAAACTCTTCCTTGCTGCAGAGCATCAGCCAGCAGCTAAGTACTACGGAGACTTAAAGGTAAATTCTACAGAGACAGAGAATTAAATTCTCCATATGGATGACTTGTTACTTGATTCCTTCCCTTAAAGTACACAGACTTGATGAAAAGCCAGACGATAGCGGGGAAAACAGACCTGTGTTGGGCAGGATCAGGCCACTTACTGTCTAAACCAAAACCATGTTTACTTTAACTAAGCTACCCAAACAAACCAGTTACTGAAGAGAAATCAAAGATCATACTAAAGATCCTGTTTCACTGTATTACATGCAGAAGCTTATGGGGAGGGGCAAGGTTTATTTTGCTAACCTTCCTCTGTAAACTGTTTTTATGGACTCTACTGCCAATCCAGTTGCTACAATGTCATCGGCATTATGTCTACGTCCACTAACTGTCAGCAATCCATCCATTTTTCCAACCACAAACACCAAACTGCCCTGAAAGATAAAAAGGTATCTGTGAGTAACTTACGTAAAGCAGATATTCAAATATCTTTGATGACTTGCATATTTCATAACTATCGCTAGATCAATGGAATTTGTATAAAACATGTTTTCTTTCTCTTTGGGTTACATCATTTATGACTAAACCAAGAGAAGCATTCTAGCCACTCAGTGAAACAAGACACTCCAGCATGCGTAGCAGAACGGCCATACAAAAAGCTTCTTACACTTGGTTTTAAAAGAATTAGCAATCTAAAAATGCAACAAGAAACACAATAAGGCACTGTAATGGCAACATGCTGGAAAAGTAAGAGTTCCTATAGGCTCAGGCAAACCCATTAACTCTCAACTATCTTATCAACAGCAAGCTATCCTTACACATACTTCTGTACCCAAATGCTTTTCTTTTAAACATTGAAGGCTACTAGTAGGAACAAAAGAATACAGCAATGCAAGCTCAAAAACTGTATTACGTACAGGTCCAACAAATCCCAGCAAGCCAGAACGGACAAATGGCACATCACCCACTGGAGAGCCAGCCGAATTCACAGGGATAACCTACAACAGAAGGGAGGACATTGGAGGCAAAGTGAATTTGCCTGAGGATAGGAAAACATTCCCCACATCAAGAATTGCACTATATGTGAGTGAAGTGATGAGAAAGGGAGGGAATTCTTGATACAGTCATAGTTCTAGCGCTGTGGGAGACCTTTACGAAAGGGGAATGCTGAATACACCTAACTGTAAGGAGTTTTTCAGGGTATCTTTTTAAAAAACATTAACACTTAAGTTACAAAACCAAGAGATTATCCAAGGCTATCAGTTCGACACAGGAAATGGGAAAAGAAAGATGCGTTCTACTACACATACCTCAAATGTATTCTTTGTCACCCCTGCCAGCCCATAATACATCATTCCTCCTGCTCTGGAGCTAACACAGATTTCACCAATCTCATCTGTTTTACAGAGCTGAGGTGGTCCATCAGGTTTCACGATACACATCATTCCTAGGACAAATTATGCATTGTTAAAATAGTCCCCAAGATTTGCCTTGTATTAAGAACTGACACATTTAACCGTGACAGATATGACAACACGGCATGGGGTCTGCCTAACCTCCCCCAACGCTGAGGCTTAGTATGGGAGAGAACATTGACTAGTTCTTTTTGTAAAATGTTCCAGACCATTCACAGAAAGGTCTCATAGGAGACCCCTGCACATTTTTACCTCCTGGCATCACATGGCCAACATCCTGGACAGTGAGAGCAGAGTTTTTATCTTCAGTGTTAACACGAATCACACCAAAACTCAGCCCATTCATGGACAGGATGGCTCTTCCAGGCAAAGGTGCCCCGGGGACCCCAGGCCTTTGAAGGACACAAAATGAATACACTAAATCAGGCACAGAGGCTATTATTAGACTCAGATGAAGATACCACCGCAACAGAAATACGCATATTTCAGTCTCTTCTTCGCACAAAAAATTTAAAACTGTGAGATGGCAGTAGAGACTACCTTCCAGAAAAGCCACATTGATGAGTAAGTAAGAAACCATATTCTTGGGCAACCACATTCTTCTTCCAGCTCTTCAGTTTACCCCGTTAAACACCAGCTTCCAGGTCAGATGATTACAGGGCTATTTATTACAGAAGGCAGCAATGGACAGAAACAGACTATGAAAATGACTGTCCAAAGTGATATAAAATTTAACCTCAGATTCAAGAATACCACACTAGCTGTGTAAATTGAGAGTAGGAAAAAGCAGTGCACAGTTCTTACAGGCACTGTTGAGCTGTCACAATCTTAGAGGAAAAAAAAGCACTCGTATCTTAGGAGAAATGTTTAACAACTTAGCTACTTGAATACCTGAGCACACACAGTAAATGTCAGAAGAGCTTATTACATGCTTAAGTCAACTAAGACCAACTGATGTGTGAACAAACCTCAGCCTGGATCACTTAATCTAGCAAAAAGACTGCAATGCTGTATGCCCATTACCTCCGTATTGCAATAGTCATTGCTTCTGGAGATGTGGCACACGGACAAATTGCCTCTGGTTTAAGCCCATGGCTCTGAAACAAGCTCAGGAAGGCATCACATGAGGAAACAGACCCTGGAAAGAAAGAAAATAGGACACTGTAACCTTACACAATTTGATTTTAAAAATTATCTGTAAAATAACCTACAAATAAGTGCACTGTATTTGCAGAGTATATATACCATATCACTTCTAAAAACTCCAGGTAGCATCTGCCAAGGTACTAGCCACAAAGAAGCTTAAGTGCCTACTAAATGTGACTTGGGAACAGGCGTGTTCTCTTGAACAAGCATCCGTTCCAGTTGGTGCCATCTAGACTAACATTCTTTAAGCCTTTTCACTAACAGCATTCCTTGCAGACTTTTCCCCCTCCAAAGTTCTTCTTAAAAGCCTTTACCTTATTTCCCTGTGAGCAACTTAAAACTAATCTCACTGTGTCAACCAGAATTCTGTTTTACACACAAGAGCTCCCCATGCAACTCTCCTGTTTCTTTGCAGTATCTTTCACAACTCATACTCAAAGGATGAAAGCACAGAAAAGCCCTTGCCCTGGTGCTCAAGTACCACAATCCACAGCTCTGTGTTACTAGACAGTTGCCCTAACTGAAATCTTCTCAGAAGTATCTACAAAAGGAGTTAAGCTTGAGCCTGTGAGAGAACTAGCTAAGAAACCTCTCTCGTGAGAACAGCAGGATGTGCATACTCACAAGGATTTGCACCATCAGTTACAATCAGCATGCGTAGAGAACTCAAACTGACGTCTCTTTGGTCTCGATGGGCCATCATGGCCCAGTGCAAGTCTCGACACTTGACTAAAGCAACTTTTGCTGCAAACCAACACAAAAAACATAAGGACAAACAAAAGCTTTCCATGAGTCAGTTTCATATGAATACACACTCCAACACTCCCAAATGAGAAAATTCTCACTAAAGCAAGCAAGCCTTAATTAATTGAGCCTGCAGTAACAGCAAACCCCAACATACAACAGCATCTGCTGTGGGATACAGGCCATTTGCCCACCACCTGAGCCAGGGTCTGTCACTATTGCAGCCCCTCCTCCAAAATGCATAAATCATTATCCCCATCTGAATGTCCTTGGTGAGGACTGGGGATCAAGGGATCTTGCTGTGCCCAACTGTTTTCTTGGTCTCACAAAAGGCACTGGCTTCAAGTACACAGGTCATGTGGTCCTCATCAAGTTCACTGACATTCACACGGCATTAGGACTTTGTGCATATTTAGAAATAAGTTAAGAGTTTTGGCCCTCAAGATTTGTCATGGAAGAGCAAGAAGACAGGCTCTAAAGCATTTGAGATTTTAATGCCCCTCGCTCATTTATGCTGAGAACTTCATGCTAAAGCCCACAGTTACCTTTGTGGGCGTGAACTCTCTGCACCCATGAAAGCGGACAGGTTTTCATCACAGAATAGGGCACACTGATAGTATGCAGCTTGTTCATTACATTCTGAAAAATAGAAAAAAATATTTTTAGAAAAGGGCTCACAGAACCTATTATGAAGCAGAAATAGGAGTCGCCCTCACTCCCCATCAACTCCCACCCCACCATGAATTCACGTAAGTTTACTGAAGATGCTTCTACACTTCCTCCAGAGAACTGCAGATCTAGCAGGGAGAGAAACAGTTGACTTAATAGGTAATGGTCCTCAACCATGTCCTCAAGTGCTGCAATCATAAAGAGTTACGAAATGCTTCGGGAAGTCTTTACAGGCTCAACTCACCGTTAGAATGCCATGCCACAACCCTGCATCCTTCTTAAAATCCAAAACATTCACTATTGTTTCACCTGGGAAAAGAAAGTTGTCGTTTTGAAGTGAAATGTGCCAGGACAGCTGTGACCATTATTTATGCTAGAATCTGCATATGTTTAAACTGTCATTTGAATCTGTCAGATCTGGTCGAAGAGGTACACATGTAGCAAGCAAGTGCAGAGCCTTGTTTGTCTGATTATACCTCTTACTAGTCAGAGCTCCTTGTTATGCAAAATAATGCAACTGAACATCAATTTAAGAGAAGGAACACATCCCAGAAAGTTGCAAGAAAATTACATTCCAGACTGCAATGTACATCAGTAGAACAGACAGGGTCTTAACCTCATTATGCATGAGCAGCCGCAGAGGAAGAGAGTAGAGAACATCATTCAAGCACCGAGTCCCAGAAGCAATGGAAATTAAAGTGGTGGCTTCCAAAAGACAAACTTTGCATTTTAAAGTACTATGACATACAGCTCTAAAAATAAAGTTTCAGTCATGGATATATAAATTAGCTTGATTAACAAGGCAGACTAGACTAAAACCATATCCTATAGCAGAACTCTCTGTACTCCCACCAGCAATTTCCAATCTCCATTTCCGGGTTAGCCAAAAAGCCTCATGCGACTAGTACAGAACCAGTTTATGCAAGAGGTGCTCTGATATTTACACACACTATCAAGAGTAAAAGTTGGGAAATACATTTTAATGGGTGATCAGTACAGCGAGAGAGAGATTCAAGCCCACTGGAAAATGTTCCACTTTTGATTCATCAGAACAGACTTGTTAACTTTCTAGACAGGATGCAAATCCCACTTTTTATTCCTCTTCACTATGGCAATGAAAATGATGTAGTTTTGGATGGAAAAGATTACAGATAGTCTTCATTTTGGGGGGAGAATTAATCTGCTGTTTTTTCTTTTACTTCTTCTTTGCCTTTTTTTTTTTTTAAGTAGATACTCTTGTGTGTTGGTTACTCATAGACAGCCGTTAAAAATATGAGAGGCAACCACTAAAAATTATGTTGCTGAACCTTCATTCCTTTGATGTTTCTGTGACACCACCCACCTTCAGAATAGTTGCAGGCCTGAGACAAGGCTTGACAGTGAGACAACATGGCAATTCGAGACACTGTAACGCCCATAACACTTCCCTCTTTGCTTGTCTTGTACTACAGAAGAGAAAAAAGTCAGAGTCTGACTCTGCATCCCACATATGAAGGAAATTAAATCACAGAATCCATATTAAATAAAGTTTTGTTTCTCTAAAGCTGCTGAGACATACTCAAAAAAGTACCTGCTTGTAGAAAGGTATCAGCAAGGTTCCCTACTGAGAAGATAGTTAGTCAGGTAGCAAACATGTTCAGATAACTCCAGAGAGGTGTGAGATAAAGATGGCAATCGAATGTGTGTGTGTTTATTTCCCTGTTACTACTTCTCACATCTCTTCCTGCTCCCATAAGTAAACTGAAAAGCCAATTTGTAATTTTAAAATAGCCAAATTACTGTTACTACTTAAACCACTGCAGTTCCTAGAAGCTGCCTTACGGAGGTGCATGAATGAAAATAAGCTCTGCTAGGAAGAACAGAAAATTCAAAATGCAGTTGGCTTAAGTAGTTTCAGAAATCTGTGTTATCAAGTACACTACCTCAGAGCGCTCAGTTGTCTCAATTACTAGCTTTCTGGAACAAGAACAGTGTTCTCCCAATTCATTTTGAGCAACGCTCAAGGCCACAAAGATACTCAAAACTAAAATAAGCTTCACAGCAAGTCGTACACAGTGAAAGACTTGTTTTAGCAGCTAGAAACTGGGAAGTTTAATATAGTGAGGTGAAAGTATTATCTCTACAGTGATTAGAACATTAAATTCAGCTCACAGAAACTACATTCTATTCCCCATTCACTACTTACCTCAATATATGCTGGCTCAGTTCCTGCAGCTGAGATGTTGGGCTGCCAGTCCTTAGGAGATTTGGAAAGATACTTTGAATCTGTCACAACCCACTTGAGTCTGGGCCAACCTAGAGCCAAAATTGAAGTGGAATATAATATCAGTCTATTTATTGAGGGGCTTATAATCTGCAAGAATACACTAAAACCCCATCATTTGTCCAAGTTCAGTTACACAAGCAAAATACCAATCCAAGCCAAGCTACTAGCCAGAAGGTTCATCTCATTTCTCATCAGGGAGTTCACTGGGCAACAAGGTACTTCCTCTACTCAGGAAAGATCCCTGCAGAATTTCTAAACATAGCTTGTTGTATCATTAATAAAACTGCTTTTGAACCTGCCAAATGCCACTGAAGGGATCTGAGGACAATCCTGGCTTGTAAGGTGGATTCATTGTGACTTCCAGAACAACAAAGCAATGCTGCCAGACACATGGATCAGTCAGTCTACATCATTCATATGCATAAAACCTACAACAGTCAAGTGATGCTATCAGAGAAGCTGCTCCCTTTGCCCCCTCCAAATGCATTCAGACTTCTGACAAGTACTTTCAGACAGTTCAGCTATAGCAAAAGTACATCAAAGGCAAGTATGTAACCAATCTAACCTTTAAACTGTACAATTTCTCCATTTTGGGTTTTTGGAAGCCCTTTCAGACAAACTTCAGTGGTGAGGGCCAAAGCAATACCACAGCTTCCCAGCAGAAAACCAATCTGCTGACCACCAGCATCCTAAGGAAAAAGGGGGAAAAAAGTCATTCCTGTTTAAAGATGACATAAGTTAACTTTCCCCTTACCAAAATCCAAGGTTTGGTAATGCTCTGGTAACTGGATGGTAACATTATGGATCACATGGGGAGGAAAAAGAAGAAACAACCCATGCCCACAAACTCTCTTTCCTTTGGTTTGTCCTTCTCTGCCTGCATCCAAAGTCTGGCAATGGTTTGAAACTCAAAATGACAACCACTGTCTGGCAGGGATGAATACAACCGCTTCGAAGCTTACATAACAACAACACATTTTGGAAGATGATACATACCCAGCACAAAGGCCTGCTGGGTGAAAATGGAGACACACCTACAAGCCAATAGAAATCCATAGGAAAATTAAGCCACCACAAAAATGCAGAAGGGCTACTTACTCTTCTGCATAGCAAATCCGCTCTTTTCATTTTGTTCAAAAATGAAATGATTATGTAACTGGGGATAGATTGCAGAGAAATTTGGTGATTCTCAAAGGGAACTCTTTATGTATAAAAGAAGTATTACACTGGCAAGACTAAAACGCACTGGATGTGAAACCCACAGAAAACAAGTGCTCATGCCCAGCATCTAGGCATCGAGCATACACCATTTATTTTCATTAATGGAAGCCCAGATGCTTCAAAGAGGAATCATGAGGCAAAAAAAGCAAAACGTATAATTACACTGAAATAACAAGGCCTCTCTTCCCCCAGGAATTAATTTCTATTGCACAATGATAAAAACACTGAAATGAGGTAGCTCACTAAGAAATCTGATTGGGCAAATACTGGGAGAAGTTTTAATTTTGTATTTGGTTGCTATAGCAGTTGTCACATTGCAGACAAATGAAAGCAAGGCTCTGTGACTCCCACAGTATTACCAGACTAGCTTACCATTTCATTACCACCTCTCTTGCCATATGTTTGCCATTATCCTGTTTCTTTTGTTTCCTCTTATGAAATTCTATCGTTTTAGACAGTTCTTGATAAGGCAATAATATAGCAATATTGCAAAAATTCTGGTAAGGGTAAAGAAAACACTTTGTTGAGCAAAGATTTACAAAAAGTGCCTCGAAGTCTTCAGAGATACTTAGCACCTTCAGTCTCCAGCAAAGTCAAAAGACTGGCAGATGCTAAGCATGGCTGGAAATGAGACTCCCTTCACATCAGTCAGAGGGCAGATTCACGGTATTGTCTGTACCGTATAAATTATTTGCAATAACAGAATGAAGACTACAGCAGTTAGGTGAATCGACCATTTCCAGCTACTCAGCACAGCTCTCTGGTCACTATGTTTTTCCATTTTTAAACAGCTATTCCAGGTTCACAAAGGTCTTGCAACATTGCGTTGATATAGAGCTGCTAAGGCAGCAGCTGGATGCTGTGACACACTTTCAGAGGTTGATAGTCTGACTTGGTTTTCATCCCACATCAGCCTATCACTCCTCTAAGTTCCATCAACGTTACCTTTCTGGTAAGAGGTACCTCTATAGGCACTGGTATGACTTCTGCTAGGAGACAGCCGTAAAACGCCACCATAAACATGACTGGGTCATTGTTGGGATAAACAAGGGCTACCTACAATTCACAAAAATGTGTTGTTAGTTGAAATGCAAGGAAAAATTGCAAAGTTCAGACCTATAGCGACTAGGAGTCAGAAAACTTTGTGTTATTTCACATTCTACCACAGCATTTTTCACAGGGCATCATCTTTAAGCACTCTTTCTTCCACGGACTATGTGGTACGTGCCCGAGTTCCTCACGCAGTAACATCAGCATTCCCTGCGTGCCCATACACATGAAGATGCACACGCAACCAAAACACACAGATGTAACACTCCGTATTTCTCTGAGGTGCAATGTTCTTCCTTAGATGTATTTCAAAGTCCAGAGCCAAGAAGTTGCTTACAGAGGAGCCAGCAGGACTGAAAAATCAAAAAAGGTTCTTTCCCAAATAGCCTGTCCCTGGGATAAGAGTCTCACTATTAAGAGAACAAGATTATAGTGTCTGTGGTAAGTTACAGCCCCCCCCAAACCCTCTTTTTATTTCAGAGGGAG
This sequence comes from Sagittarius serpentarius, assembly GCA_034782735.1. Lineage (NCBI taxonomy): Eukaryota > Metazoa > Chordata > Aves > Accipitriformes > Sagittariidae > Sagittarius > Sagittarius serpentarius. Next base: position 1,683,067 of record JAVKLA010000017.1, on the reverse strand, counting down.
AACCAGACAGTCCCAAACTCATTACCCTATCTCCAGGTTTTAACACAGGTTCATTTTTGGTCCCCAGTTTATTAAGCAGTGTGTAGGCCAGCTTGAGACTTCTGCTCCACAATTTGCCTAGAACACAAAGAAGAGAGACTTGCACAACTCTGAATCAACCCAGCATACAAGAGAATATTTCAATTCTTGACTGCTTTTACTGTCTACAGTCACGTCCTCTTTCGGTTACACTGCTTTGTCTATAAAGCTCTCAAAAACCAGGAAGGTATTTGCAACCACACTAAGACCAACAACCCTGGGTTCTATCCACTGCTGCTCTTTTGGAGCAGTTTAGCAACAGAAGCCAGGGCTCAGCTCACCATATGTGAGGGTATAAACTGGTTTTCCTGTAACATCCAGTGCTGTCAGACAGGGGCATTTAGCTTGCGTGGTTCCCCAGCGCTGCAGTGCCGCTTCTAAGGCAGGAGGCCAGTTACAGACAACTCCCAGGGGTTCTCCCTTCACAGGTGTCATCTGGCGTCCCTCTGGCTTGGGCTGATTTGGGTCAGGCTGTGGAACTGAAGAAAATTCAATAATGTTTCCAGTTCATCTTTTCCCATTTGTTACCAGACAGTTAGACTGGAAAGATGCACTGAAAACGAATGCTTTTCCTCATCACCTTTAGGTTTAACAACCTCTATCACATTTCATTTCCTAAGAAGCCCTTCACAAAACAAAACATCATGAACAAAGTCTTCTCCTAAGGTGCTATTAAAAGGTATTCAATACAACAGCGAGGAAAGTAACACAGAGTTGGAGAAAAGAAAAACAATCTATCTTAAAAAATAAGCTTGTAATGAAATTACCAGTAAAGACAATCCCTTTTGGGAAATTACTTAAAGTAGCCTAAGCAAATAAGGAGTTTTAAAAAATCTATTTAAGTATTTAATAAGTTTTAGTTATTGTAAGAAGTTTAGTGTTGAGGAAGCCACCCAAAGCTCAGCAGTACAGTAAATTGCTTCAAACATTTGTATCAGACTATTCACGAAGGCTACTGCTAGCTACAAATACTGAATCTATCAGAGCCAGCTTCAAAAACAATGGGATAAATAAATTCAGCACTGTGCACATCTGTGTACTTATAACAAATGATTAATAAAAAACATTATTTGGTGTTATTACCTTCCACAATTTCTTCAAAATCATCCACAAAAAATTCTTTCAGGGGTGGTCTTTTAGGCCTTTTCAAGGTGTTAAGCAACTGCTGAATTTTTGTGGAGACTCTACTACTCACAGGAACACCTGGAGGGAAAGATTTTGTCTAATAAAAGCATTCATCATGTCTATTAATATTTACATCTTACCTCCTTCCACCAGAGGGTACTTCTCTTGGTGTGCCCATTCATTCAACTACTGGCTTCCATTATTAAAGGTTGTGCCAGTGCAGGACATTAGTAAATTTTGTATCAGTTCTGTAGTAACTCCGTGGTCATAAAATGCCAGTGAAAGAAATTCATTTTTAAAGCATTTACTTCCTTCCGAAGGCTGATTTCCATCTGTCTCTGACACACTGCACTTGCTGTAAAACGCTGCCTACGGATCTGTGCCCACCTGCAGTATCGATCAACTGCAGTGCAAGACTGCCAGCAGAGGGAGGACGCAACAAGACCAGAAGCATTAATGCTACCCCTCTGCACAAAGGTTTATGCCAACCAGCTTAGAGGAGTATTATCAGCTTCATGGGAGCTTAATTATAGTTAAGAATTTCATTATTTCATTCATCTTATCTTACCTTTCCTTTAGGGGATTCTAGGACAAAGGCTTTTAAAAACAATTAGCCTACCTATGCATTTATAGTTGTTTTTCTTAAAAAGCAGTAGAGAAGAGAAAAACCTATTATCTCTCCCATGATTTTCTCCAGTTCAGTACATAGTAGGTAATTGCAGCATGGGAATGTGTTAATGCCAATGTCATAACTGTGGCATAGGAATGTGTTAATGCTAACGCCATAACCATTTCAAATTTGTGAAGTGCTTAAATGGCATAAATTTAAGTCACATGATTTGTTCTCCCAGCTCAAGTTCTTAACACCATTCTGATTTCTGGATACTCTGAAAGCTTCCATACCATCAGCAGTATCCATAAGACTAGACCGATTAGATCCCTTGTGCATGCCTTTCACAATCCCTGAAGGAGGAAGGTCAATCGCTGCTGGGCGTGCTGAGGAAGAGGAGGTAGTTGCTGTGACATCTGGGGGAACTGAGAAATTTTCTAAAAAAAGGGAGAAAATTGAGATGGCAATTAACATATACCTTTTACTATCAGACGAAGCAAGCAAAGTGTTAGTTACCTGTTACCAACAATCTTAAGAATTTAATGGGTTGAATGTGTGGGAGCTCTTATTAATGCTAAACACACCGCTTCCTAGATATTAAGTAGCTCTAGGAAGTGCACGTTATCTGTTCTGGAAAACAGAAAACAAAGGCGCAAGATGAGTGGCTTTGTCCATGTCAAGAAAGTGGTCCACCAAACCAGAATTCCTATTCTTGGTCTCTAACCTTCAAATCAAGCTATATCTCTTGACCTTCAGCGGGGGTGGGGGGGTGGTATGTCGAGAGAGTGAAGAAAAAAAGAAAAGAAAAAAAAAAAAAAGGTTTGAGATCCACATGAGCTCTGAAATATTCAAAGCCCCAGAACAAAAAGCTGCATCACCTATGCAGTAATCTCTTGCTAGAATTATACTATTTAACTTTTTTGTCAGTAAGGGCTTTCTAAAACAAAACGCACAGCAGGCTATTGACTAAAGCAGACCAGCAAAAAATCATGTTGGGTTTAAATTTCTTCCAGTTCAGTGGCTAAACAGTATGAGCCTGTCCAGCAGTTAAATAATAAACTTAAAATCTCATGAATAGAGCGAGCTGGGTCTTACTTTTCCTTTAAGTTGCAAGACACTCTTCTGCTTTTCAGATGCGTCTGTAAGCTTCAAAACTGCAAGTAACTCTGCATACTTCAGTAATTCTCTCATTAACTTTCTCTTAAATAAGAGATTTTTGCTTACATGGGATTTTTTTATACAACACAGTAGGTTCCATCATCTGATAGGGCAAGAATATTCTATTCTAGCTTAACAGAACCAGCAACTATTGCTTACAAAGGAAAAAACCCAACAATTTTGAAACTGTATGTTGGCTTGCACAGAGAGCGCCTGAAGAAAGTCAGACACTCAGTAATTCCCACAGAAAGGTTTTTGCAGTTGATTCTCTGCGCCCCACTTTCCAAGGGGAAAAAAAAATCCATTTCTGCATACCTTTGGAGATACGGTGGCAAGGAATATTTCTCAGTTACTCAACTTCTAAGATCACTAGGAAGGACCTAGATTTTGTACAACTCCAAACATTTGCAGGACTTTTTATTGCTCTCTCCAAAGAAATGTATAAAATTGCCTATGTGAGAGTTCCTATTCATTTAAATTAGGTGTTAACACAGGATGAATGTGGCATCTACACAGCAAATACAATTCCAACAAAGATTCAATTTTGAAGAAAATACTAATTATATTAGATAGTAGTTTTCTGTAGGTAAAAAGCTAGATTATCTTAATTCATTACAAAAGGTAACGTGGCTTTCTGTATGCTCCAATTAAAAACAGCCTCTCTGCTTCAAAGACACGTTAATGGTATTTACTACATTTTATGGGCAATTTCTCCAGCTTTCCATTTCAGAAAACAATTTGCATCCCAGCAAATAAACAAACAAAAATAACAGCAATAAAAAAAATTAAGTGAAACAGTTAAAAACACCAGCACTTCTATGCACTGCTTGCCCCAAACCAGTTAAGCAAAAGCAGAGAGCACACAAAATACAGACATCTCCTAAGATGCAGTAATATCCTTAACAGCAGATAAAAAGACAAACATACACAGAGCAAAAACAAACTTTGCAGTTTCAAACAGAAGCATCAGCAGCAAGGAGCACCTCAGAGCCTCAAAAAACTGAGCCTGGGGTATCCAGATCTGTAGATTTTGCTCCGTCTTCTCAATACCTGGATGCTCTGATTATTTCTCAGCCCAGTCATGAAAGATCTGTGCTAAATCTTTACTCTGCTAAAACCATTTTTTTCAATGACATACTCATTTGTTCATACATATGGCTGGTTTCGGTTCTTTTTCTTTTCTCTTTTTTTTTAATCTAGTGCAAACAATAAACCATTAGGGCTTGTAGCAAAAGGAGAATGTTAAAACACAGCATTTCCCCCACTCAATAGGAAAAGACACCCCTATGGTATTCATCAGGACACAGATGCCAAATGCTACTTGCATATGGTAGCTTTGTACACACAGTAGCTTCAAATAGCTATAGACATAAGCAACACAGTATACAGAAAGAAAGTTGTGCCTACTGATCCTGTCAATACTGTCATCACGCCCTGGAGTCTTTTCTACTTCGACAAGCTCCTGCTCCCCACTTCCCCTTTTTCAACCAACTCAACATTCTGAAATTCTAAAGGAAAAAAACAGCGTGATGGTGCAACTCCAACAAATCCTTGCAAGTTCTGTCAAAACTTAACTAAACTCTTGATCCGAATTTCCCTTACACAATGGACAACTCCAGCTTTATTAATACAATCTGAACTTGAAGCAATTTTTCTGTTCATACCCATCTCCTACCTATTCGAGTATTGGCAAATACATCAGCTAGCGACCCACTGGTCCCTTTGCCTTCTCCATGGGAAAGTGTAGAAGATGCTGATGAAGATGTGGATGACCCCTGAATAGATCGGTTGATCCAAGACTCAGCATTCTGTAAGCTCTGATGCAATGCAGCAGAAAGAGCAGCTTGGCGCCTTAGCGACCCCTCATCCTCGGATGCAGAAGACGTGTCTGTGTGGAAGCAGAAAAGAAAATCTAGCTGCTTCGGGAAAAGCACATTGCACTGAACATGCTTTCTTTCCAATTCACATATCAATGGCACAGGCTTGTAATATGAAGATAGTTTTTTTCACAGGCTGTGTCAAACAAGGTTCCATCAGCCAAAACAGAAGTTAAAGCAGCAGCAATCTCGAATGTGAACACGTTTACCCCTGGTATTTTGCCCCTGTTCAAAGCACACAAAAGATTCACCTCCTCAGACAAGTATCCTGCCCCTGGGTTCTCCAGGTTTATTGACTTATCCCATTACTTTCCCATTCATATTCTATAATATCAGATGCTGTGTTGCCTAACTTTGCTAATTCTGGAATGGAAAGTGAGGGGTCAGTATCATTCTCAAAACTGAAAATTCACAGGAACAAAACCGAATGCAGGCACTGGGAAACAACTGTGCCAAGGGCACACACAGAAAATGCTTTTGTCTGTTATTCTGACCGAGTCCCTTTCAGTTGCAAAAAACCAAAACAAAACAAAAAACCCAAAACAAAACAGAGAAAACTAGAACAAGGAACTGCATCCTGCGTTTCCAAGAGAACAGATACCTTGCCTATCCTAAAGTTGTGAACTAATTATTTATTTACCATGAAGAAAGCACTCATTACTTGATATCTTAAGTTGTACAGTGCTACATACAAACATTCAGTTAGACTTTGGCCTAAAATTTACATGTTCTTCAAAGTGACTGCCTGCCTACAGTCTAGTTGTAAATCAAACCCATTAAAACATGTTCTACGTACTTGTCAAAGCACAATGCAGTCACAAGCTGAAGGAAGAGACTGATTCCAGACACACTGTGCTAACCTTTATTTGTGTAATACCCATAGCTCAGAATGTGCTGTAGTCCTCGAAAAGTTAGTACAAAGCTGAGACCCAAGCAGACACCGGGAACATGCGTTAGTCCCCAGCAGAAAGGAAAAGAAAAAAGGAAGTATGAAGAAAAAAGGAGGTAAAAGAATAGGTATGAGTGAAGTAGCCTAGCAGAGCAGTTTCAGAGAGAGATATGAATTCACAATGAGAGGCGAATTCATAGTCTTCAGATGACTTCATCAATCCAAATGACTGTGATGCTTCTGCACAATGAGAGACAACATAAAAGTCACTGTCAAAAATTACACATATTCATTTTTAAGCCAATGCATATAGCTGCTTGAAAACAGAGAGGTTTATTAATATCTGATGCACATGCACCATAACAGACACCACGTTATCCAAGGTATTTTGCCGCATCCATTACATGGGAGGGGCTAAGAAGGAAAAGTCCTGCAAGTCATGGAATCCCACAGGACCCCCTCCAAGGTCCTTACCCAGAGATGTACATCACTGCAAATCCTTTTCCTGTATGTTGAGTATTAAACCTCAGCAAAATCAAAATGTGTATTATGCAACTGAAATAGGCGTGAGGGAAGCAAAAAAGAAGCCTCAGTCCGGAAAGCCCGCTCAGCTCTTGCCAATTGATTCTTTAAAAGCTCCCAGAAGAGGAGTCATTTTCACAGCCCTAACAGCAGCTCCATGAAAACAAGCAGCTGCTCAAACGTTGCTGGAGAGCTACAGGAACAGCAGACTACCTACAAACGTGCTGAAGAGCCTGAATATTTTGACAGTTGCAGCCTTTTGATTTGGAAACTGTTACTAAAGCGTACCTTAACATCCACGCAGACACGCACACTGTAAGAACCTAACCTGGGGGAGTGCAGGCATCAGCTGGAGACTGAACAAATGTAGACCGTCTTTTCGTTGGCATGGGCAGGGCCATCTTCTGCTCTTTGTGTTTTGCCAGTGCTGCTTGAACTGCTTCTGTGTGGATATCTGCAAAATGGAAGTTCATATGCTCAGTTTTGCAAAAGTAGAGGAGGAAGAACAACACACAAGGCTTACACATGTGCAACTATTGCTAGCCATCTGTATTTATGCAACCTCCCCATTTTACAGTACCTTCCCAAACAACTGCATCTTGCCATCTCATGAGTAACATTTCCTTTTTTTTTTAAATGGGGAAACTAACCGAGGTTTCTAAAGTTAGCAAGCTAATAGGAGGGCCAGGTTTTTTAGTCTGGCATCTTCTGGATTAGTCATTATATCCTAGTGTCTCTAGTAACTTCATGGAAACCCCAACCCCAACCCTCAACCAAGATTATCCTAAAATATGCTTGTGCATAATTTAAAATACGCATATAAGCTAAAGAGTATACAGCCCCAGGTGCAACTCTGGTCTATAAACTGACAAATTCTGAGCCAGTTGCCTGATTTAGGAAAAACCTTGTGTTCAAAAACCTGAATGGATGCAGACTTCATGTAAATCTTGAAAGTTACTAACTGCAGCTGTAAGTACGTGCTGATTAGTAACTGAAACAGGCTAGGGCATGAGGCTTCCATCACTCTGCAAACATCCAGAACTCTTTAAAGGAAGATACATCACTGGCGATGGGAAGCCAACTTATCAAAAAACTACTATGACAAGGGAGAGCTCATCTACAGTAACTTCTCAGATTGATGTATTTTAATTATACTTTTACAAAAACCAGAAAACTAGGCTCTTCTAATGCTTTATGAAATGGTGGTATGATAGCTGCGTTACTGGAGAAGGTATATTTGATATACTTTATTTGCCCCTGTTGAGAAGAAAACTTAAATCTTATTAACGCAAAGTGAAAAACAAAACCAAGTGGAAACAAAAAATAGGTGCTGCCATCTTCTCCTTTCCTTAAGTGGAGAAGGAAATCAGCAGGGTGCTAGTCAGCCATTTCTGCTGCTCTTTGAAAGTATTTTAAGCACAGATAGAGAAAGACAGCTCTCATTCTCCAAGCTCCTAGAGCAGATATGCACAGCAATCACAAATTCCAGGAACAAATTATTACCTGTCACTTCACTGAATATGGTTACCTACAGACATGGTTAAAATAAGCTTTCCATTCTGTGAATGACTTGCATTGAACAGTTGCATTCAAGACAGAAAATCAAGGTGGCAAAAAGTTATTTGCTTTGTCTACTTAGCATTCTTTTTGATTCAGCATCTGTAGTCCTACAACTCTGATGTTTCTTTATACAGAACCACCAAGGTAGGACTTTCCATCAGTGGACAAATAAGCAGCTTGATTCCTTGAGAGGACACAGTACATTCTTTCTCATTAACAGGAATCCCAGGTGAACTCTTGCCCCTGCCCTTACCAGATCGATAGCGTTCATCTCTGGCTCCCCCTGAGCGAGCTCGGTGAAATTTGGATGAGGATGATGATGATGCTGAGGCTGGAGTTGCAGATGGAACTGGCATCTGAGTTCTGGATTCCTTCTGTAACGCTGGATCAACCCCTGGAAAACAGTCCACAATTCTCCGAGAGCACGAGATACAAGTAGCTTTTTTGGACCATAATTTTCTCTTTTACCATATAATTACAGGATTTCCCCTTCTTTTTTTTTTTTTTGTAGTGAAGTGGATCCAATTAGTATATTAATAGATCTGTCCAATTATACCCAGTTAAGATACACCTGTCCCTTCTTTTGACCTTACTCTTAAGAGGGGTTTTTTTCCCCAGCTTTTTTTTCTTTTTAAGGGGTTGTTAGGCCCTTCAAGAGACAACTTACAGCAAATCTGAAGCAGGTGACATAACACACAATTTCACATAATTTAAGTAACCTATCAGTGATAAAGAGAGATGAAGTCACCTTTAAAGAATCCATCACAAAATACAAAAGCAAAGGTGATAAGATTCAGATAAATTTTGATAAACAAAGTAGTAGATAAGGCAGCTAAGTCCTACACTTCCACACACTTAAGAGGGCCATTTGCAATGAACTTCAATGTTTTGTGATTTAGTACCTGTATGGTTTGCTCCCTATTTTGCAGTGTTTCCAATGGGAACAGGACTGCACCATACTCTCATTATTGCATTAAGAAGGAAGAGAATTGGCAGTTTAACTTGTGGTGAAGCTATATATGTAACTGCTTTTAGAGATCATAGTCCTTTAAGCCAGTCTCTTTGTAGACATCACTGCTATGGGCACAATGAGTAAAAGGGTTTGACTGATGCAATAAGTCATTATCCCAAATTAAGTTTGAGTTGTGAAGAAGAGCAAACCCACAGAAAAAATGTGTTGAGAAGCTGGGTTCATTACTCAGTGTTCCACTGACCCCTGTGCGTTATTGACAGGAAAACCAGTAATACACCATCAGCAAGAGCCTCTGCTGTTCACATTAATTATAAAACCAAATAGTCCTCTAGTTGTCCAGGTTCTGGCTCCTTTCAGCGTGTCAAGAAGCGAGTGGCTTTATCATCCCGGAAAAGTTTGTTTTTCCCATGAATACAAGCAGCTAAATATATAAAATGATAATTTCTTATCAGATTATCTAAGTCAGCAAGGGACAGTAGGAATTGTTGCTACTGGAGTCTCAATTCTAAAATGAATCTGTGCCTCAGTGGGAACTTTTTAAAAACTAGAAACATAAGGTCATATATAGCTGTAATTACCTTCAGGTTGTCACCTGAAGTCATGCAAAAAGAAGAGCAATTGTGTCATTTAAAAAATATGTGCCGCTTATAAATTCTCACAAACTACCAAAGAATTAGAGAAATGAAAAGGAAACCACAAATACTGGAGTCCAATTCCAGTTATACCACTTTCTTAGCGTGTGGTTTTAGGTAAACAACTTAAGGCAAGCGCCTCAAGCTCAAGGAACTTACAATACCAGCAAATCACACCTAACTAGTTACAGAAATCTTCCACCATCTCCTATACCTTCCAACATCCTAAAGAACAGAATATTAATTGAATTTTATAGGAAACTAACTATCCACTAAGCCCAGTATTATATGCTTTAGAAAAAATTCAAGAATACGGGGCAACGTACTCCTGGAAGAAGTTCTCTCTTAACTCCTAGCTTTACTATTTGGCCTGGGAACCTTTTCAAAACTTTTCACCTCTTAAGCCAAATTTTTAGTAGTTCCATTTGCGATATCAACATGCAATGGAGGCAAGCTAACGAGCTTATATATTAATGATTCTTTAAACTATCATGCAAAAAAAACCCAAAACCCTTTATTTCCAGTTAAAAAGAACACATTCTGCTAGCCAGATATTCTCAAACCATACTAGGGGGACAAACACCTACTGCCCATTTTCACTGGTATTTTTTGGATATCTTAACATATGACACAGAGTTCTGTATTCGCATATCAAAACATAACCATCACCTGTACAAAGATACCAGCAGCACAAAAAGTAGAATAGAAAAGGAAAAGAGACTTCTGTGGTTTAGGTGCAGGACCTCGTAATCAGAAGAGCTGGACTTCAGAGCAAGATTTTAAATTCAAAATCTCAGTTTACCCACATCCAAAAGAATCAGTCTTTGTGTCCCCTTCCAGTCATTCTGGAACACATTTCACTGGTAATTAGTTTAACATCTTTGTAGCATATATTTGCCTTAATCAAAACCAAGAGAGTTTTATTTCAATCCAAACACAAGACAACTTTGCAGACTGAGAAGAAAAGCTTAATGCTTTCTGATCATTCACGTATTTACGAATTCAAGCACCCACTAGATGTCAGCAGCAGATTTAACACTATTTTAAATGAATTATTAAATTCGAATTCCGTTCTCTTATAAGTCTTGCAAAAGCATCTCATCTGCTCTGCAGGGCATCACAAGGCAAAAATGACATCCCATTTACAGAGGGATCAAATGTGTCTGTAAGTGACATGACACACCAAGAGCAAGCTCTTTGTTTAAATATTTAACTATGACATAATAACATGTTACAGTAGCCTAACAAAGCATTCAAGTACAGATGAGGGGAAAAGTGTATAGCTACAGTAAATCACAAATGGTTATACAACAAAGCAACACAAGTGAGCTAAGCCTGGCAGGTGATAGCTGACTTATTTAGCATTCCCTTTAGAATAATCCTGCTATAGCTGCAGTTCCTGCTGGCAGGATCCAAATCTACAGAGACATGAAAAATAAATTATTTTAGATTTGCTTTTGAAGGATGCTATGTATTTTTTAATTATCCTTAGTTTTTAAGCAGAATTGACTGCTTTGTGATCCCTGCATTTTGTTGAAGGAAGAGGTTCAATGATTTAGGGATTCAGAGATTATTTTTTTTTTCATAAAAAGATTTTTAGATTAAAAGGATCATTATAAGCATCATGCATGATCAACAAGGATAAATGTTTACATTAATAACAAGGACAGTAAGTGCTAGATTCATCTGACAAGAAAAGCAGCAGGCAAAACTGTTATTCTGCTGTTTTGCATACAGAATTGAACAGAAGGGCTAGTGTTGGACTGGCTACTCCTTATAACAAGGCAATTTTTTCAAGCTACATGCCTGTAAAAATCATGCAAATAACAAACTCAAGTATCCAGGGTTTACAGGTCAGCCTGAACAGCACTTCAGAACACAGGGGACAGCCTTGCTCAGCAGCAGGCATGGCCACATAAGCTTAGTGTGATTGCTGCTGTCTTCCAGCACTGAGAAGGCTGAGAACTCACCAGATTTAGAAGATGCAGAAACTTTTGCAGGAGTTACTAGCTAGATGGATCTTAATTCTGCCTTGTATAAGACATGAAGGAAGAATTCAGGTGCTCCATTGATTTAGTCCTGGATATCATTTCAAAGATGGAGAAAGATACTTCCTAGAGCCAAGTGATTTGAAATTGTGATACCCCTCAGACTGTATAAGGAAGAAAATAATTCCCCATTTGTGGCAGCTGCAAGTCAGATCTTGTAAATGGGTGAAACTCTCTAAACAACACTAAGCTGGAGCGCGTGTGCATGATTTACAGGTTTAGACAAAGCTGTTTTATCACTGGTTACTATTCCACATTAGCTCCCATTTGATATAACATGATGCTGGCAGAAAGATGGGGTGAGGAATAGGAAAAAAAAAAAAAAAAGAAAAAGAAAACCTTTACACTAGAGTTCTTTTTGCTGGCTTACTGGCAGGGTGGCAGGAAGGACTCTTCTGAGACAGGAAATATATGACAGCCCACTTGGGAAGCAAAGAAGAAATGCCTCTTTTCCAAAGTGCCATGATTTCAAAGAAAAGAAACACTAAAGTAACAGAATCTATAATGTTCCCACCTTGTGCTATACATGAATAATATGAAGCAGGAAAAAAACCAAAACATAGCTTAATAGCTAAAATTCACAGATCAATTAAATTAGCTTCAAATGTTACCAATCTCAACAGGTTTACAAGCATATTACTCCTGTCTTCCAACAGCTTTCCCTGAGGTACTGGAATACCAAAACCACCAGATCACATTCATATTACCTTTTCAATAAAAACAGTAAGTACTCCAACGTTCTCTTTGCTTGTTTAAAATTTTAATTTTTTTTTTCATCATCACGAGAATAGAAAACAGGAGCAAGAGCACTCCAGCAGTTACATAAAAAGGTTCTGACAGTGAATCAGTGCTTAATGAACATAATTTCCTTTACATATTAGCAGAGGAACCGAATGCATTATCTTAAATAGCAAGAAAATGTACTCTGCCAACAGTCTGTGTGCAAGGGCTGCTAATTTTGGCAGAAGGCATTCCGGCATCTGCATTGTTTGAGCTAAAAAGTTATAAATGCTGTTCCAGATTTGCAATAACTAATACGGACAGGAGCTCGTTCTCTAGGCAGAAGTTTGCCTGTAGTCTGCAGCAAAAACTAGTTTCAAGAGGTGGTGAGTTACTATACCATTTCTTAGTAGCACAGCAGTTCATCTGTCCGTCCAAAAATCATTTTGCAAAACAGCAAAAAATAGCATTGTATTGCATCTTTTAAAATAGGCATAAAAATTCGGTCCTCACAAATGACTCTTAAGGTTACTTGAAATGTCAGTGTTACTCCAATAAAGCAACATCTCAAAGCACTGAGACCCCACCTCTGTTTCAAAAGGGAACTTACGGTTTAGCTACAGTTACACCCATTCAGAAAGACCCTGAGAATGAGGTGACAGCAGGGCGGCCTTTCTTTATTTTCGCAGGTGGTTAGTCAGTAGTGTAACATGAAATAAGCATGCCTGTCCTCCCTGTTTTGGTTCAGGCAACAGTGAAAGCAGCATTACTTAATATGCACAACCTGGGAAGCTGCTCAAGATACTTTCTTCAAAGCCTTTTGTGCAGCAGCCAGCACATAACAGAGGAGCAAAAACACTGGTATCACAGCTCCATCACCGCAGTAAGTTTCATTTACAAAAATGGATGTTGCACCAGGAAAACATGTATCTTTAGGTAATTAACATTGCTGCCTTAACTCTAAAATAATGAGGCAAGCTCCCAGAGGCAATGTGAATGGGAGCACAGATTTAGCAATAAGAATCTCCCAAATTATAATGCTGACGTGCCCCAACATGTCATCATACCTACCTTTGCCTCATTTCACATCTATGAAATGGAGACAATACATTAGCTAACATCAGGAAGGTGCTTTGAGAAATGTAATGCACTAAATGCCAGGAGTAAATAATTATTTTTTTTGTTATGGACTAAATTAATTTTCTGGTGATTAACAAGGTGACCTGATTCTGAATCCTTCATGCATGACTTCAGCAGGATTTTTACAACAGGACGTTCCCAGATATAGGGGCAGCTGGATATAAGATAAACAAAAAGCCGGAGGGCTGAGCCAGAACAGCAGTCAAAATGCTATCTTAATTGGTGACCTCCTATCAGCCTGTGTCTCTTCCTGAACTTTGGCTCATTCTGCAGCTTTCAAAAGCATGACAATTAAAATAGCAGGGCCACAGACAGTCTTGCCAAACATTTTTTTTTCCGCCTAATTAAAAAACAAACTTTTCTGAAACAAACCAAACATGCGTGCACAGTGACAGGCATGAGGGGCACAAGATCATGTCGTCAGATGAAAAGCAACTCATAGAGCTTCAGCCTCCACTGGACTCCAGGACAGAAGCAAGTCTGCCAAGAAGGCACTTGAACATATGAAAGGAGTCCATATTTCCTTCTAAGGCTCAGGATCTCCACTGGTATACACACTGGACTGAGAGACTGTAAAACCTGCTTAACAAATACCTACTTATAAAGACCATAAAGAAGTATTAGTCATGTGCATTACTTTTTGGTTTCCTTAAATAACAGAAACAGATTTGACACAAAGGTAGTAATTGAGTCATCGGAGATTCCTATCACATCCTGGTTCAGGGAGGCAGTCCTCAGTACCGAGAGAGCTGTTTCTAACAAAATCTCAAATTTGAAGGCTAAACCCCAATTTTTGCTTGCCTTACTACCTTCAGTATGTTACCTCAGACAGAATACACTATTCTTTTGTGTATAAAGCAACCACTATGGCAATAAGTCTTGGACAAGAGACTGGGCACCAGCTTTAGTTGAATATGCAAGCAAAACAAAGTTGAGAAACAACTGGGATGGAGGAGAGCAGGAATGCAACCATCAAGTGTTTTGGAGTGGCAGACTAGAAGGTACCACTTGACGGTGGCAGAGTCCTTTTATGTTCCTCAAGCAATTGCCTGAAGTGAACTGCTGTAATTTCAGCAGAAAAAAACCCTATATGATCTTTCCCCCAAGGATGCAGTGCTGATGGTCAATAAGTGCACTTTCAGCCTTCACTCTTTTTTTATTTTTTTGGCAGTAGTTCAGTCTCAGTAAATTACAGTAAGTCCAGTCATGACTGCCTGTCATACCCGTTCACTCCCCATACTAAGAGCCAGACACATTAGTTTTTAATGGTTAAGCATCTCAGCATATCAGTAGAGCAATTATTTTGGGTAAGCATCCCCATAATAATTATTAGGCATACTTTCAGCCATGTCCCTCAGTTTACAATTATATATAATTAACCTACATACAATCAGCTCTACTGCTAAGGATCTTTGAACCAAAAGAAACAGATGTAAACCAAGTACATGAAATCAGCTACTCCAGTAAAATAAACCAACAAATTACGAAAATTCTAATGTTTCTCCAACAAGGAATTAAGATGGCTGAAAGAAGGATGCTGTACAGACCACCTGTGCAGTTAAGCCATTTTTAAGAAGGTTTCAAGAATGATTCTTGAGGGCCTCACACTTCATGATTGATTCAAAGCCCTTGAGTTCTCAGCTGACAAGGGAGTAGGACGCGATTTATATATGTGGGAGATAAAGACAGGGCATACAAAGTGTTGAAACACACAGCGCTCTACAGAGACCCAGCAAACAGCTCTGGAACTACCAGGAATCCCTGGAGTTCAATACGAACAGGCAAACTAGAGGCAAAATACTGCCCATGACTTCACAGCATCCATGCAGCCTCCACGGAGGAATAGATAGCTGAGGAAACACATACAAAGCAGAATAGTTCAGAGTTGGCAAATGAAATCTCAGTGTTCCACGCCACAGATCCCTTTAATGTCAAGGCTATGCAAAATTCTTATGCCAGCTGAAACAAGTACCTACCTTGGGTTTGTGGAACATACGGAGCCAGAAGCTTTGCTCTCTTCTTCTCATACCCCTTTTGTGTGATGTCCCCTAAAACCAAGGAAAGAAAACTCATTTAACCGTGTCCTCATTTTTCAGTTTGAGGTCTGTTTGCTTTTCTTTTCACTGGCATGAAGGTTTCACCTGAACATAGCAATGCATATGCTGAATAAAACCTGAAACCAAATAAATGCGAATACATTATGATTTCAAAGACTCCATATTACAGAACTTCTGTAGTTTCCCTTGGGATCAGAGATATGCGCTATGCACCATTTAAATGCAATAATTTGAATCAGAACAGCTATCTAAATGGAATATCAAAGCAATGAAAACCCAAAAAGGGAAACTCGGAGTGCATGAAAATATTCTGGAACCACAAAGCCAACTTAGGCTAACAAAATGGAATAATTCCCAAACTACAGGGCAAAGGGAAAGTGCAAATTCAGAGCCTCGTCTTAAACTAATCAAATTGAGAACAGCTTTTAGCAAATAAAGTGAGCCCACTGCAGGAGCCGTTTAGGGCACCTCAAAAAACTGAGGCAAGGATGAAGAGAGTCAACTTCTAGACTACTGCCCAGCAAGCACACCCTATGATCCATAAAATCAGACTTTTAATCACGTCTATTTGATATTCAGTGAAAGCAAGCTAGGGGATTGTGTTTTTTTTTAATCTGATAGTAGCTGTAATTTCACTGTTTGCCTACTGGTAGAAGCATGCAGAAGATAGATGCTTGAGCTCCACAGAAGCAAAAACTCCAGAAGAGAATAAGTATTAGTAAACTTTTCACTTTTTAAAAAAACCAATCTGTCTGATCCTGGAGATGTACCATCTGGCTGCTGCCTTTTGTTTTAATTTCTCACATTACATCACAACCACAAGAAAGACTGAAACCTTGAAGGGATTAGAACAAAAAGCCCTGCAGCATTTCAAGACTTTTTGTAGCCTGACCTGCACTTGTAACCTCTTATCTCTTGGGGCCGAAACATTGGAAGCGATCAAATGCATAGCATAAGAAAACAGAATTACTCTGTATTACTTCTCAAGCTAAAATTAAGCCCATATTTGTATTACAAGAAACTAGTGATCACAAACAGCATGTTTTCTTTGCCGTGAGCCTGATTACTGCAAGGCAACAGAGTATTACACACTGAGCAACACAGGCCGCTGTATTTGCCACCCTACAGCATCCTTCTGCCAGACACTTCCAGCCTGATCTGGAGGGCCACATCAGAAAAGGTGATTAAAGGGTTTAGGCTCTAAGCCTCCCAACACAACCAGAGTCTCTGCTAAAACATTCCAGCTAACTGGCCATTTTCGTTATAAAGGTGATTTTGCAGAACTGAAATGCTTGGAAAGGGAATGGATTTCACTCCTTTATGCTGGACAGTCAAATCTCAGTCTCACTTGAAATGCCTAGGCTAAAAGTTGTGAAGCTGAAATGGGAACTTACACTGCTTAGCGGAGGATGTGCATTTGCACACAAAATTTTATCTCACTCCTCTTACACTATGCTTGAGTCAGGCTCCAACAAGTCCAAACGAATCCAGCAACTGAAAATTAGAATGTCCATGAAGCAAAGAAATGCCAACCAAAGCATTAATTTTAATGCTTGATTGCAATACATAGCTTATTTAAATTAATCCAGCTCACAAGAGAGGTATGCTGCCAGTGTAAGAAAAGTACACCTTCAAAAAAAGAGCTATACAAAGACTATATGCCAAAAGGGTAACATTTTGATCGACTGCATGAGCTACAAAATCCACCAGTTTTTCTGAGACTTGCCTCTCCATTTTCAGAGGCAGTTTTAATTCCCCACATTTGTTCATTTGGGTAGCAAATAGACCAGGGTGACTGCCACTTCAGGAAAAACAAACCTGCACAGAAAGGGGGAAGGATTTTTCCATATAAGCCAACCCACAGATTTGTTTGTAGCTTGTTATTTTGTGATTAATTTCTCCACAAGATTTAATTGGACTCTTGACATTGGTGGTTACACACTATATGTAATGAAACGTGTGCCACAGAAAATTGTTGGAATTACTAAGGAATACCAGTACATTACGAACAAATACCAGCACTCTCAATTTAAGTATCACATTCTGGTTTATGTACTGGGAAGCAAAGAATTCTCTGTAATCACTTGCTCCACACTAATATCCTACCACTAAACCAAACCTATCCTCACACAAATGCAAGGCTTATGGTTCACAGATTTGCATTTGGAAGTTTGAAGCTGAGGTGAGATACTACTGAAAACCAAGAAGGTAACTCAGGCCAAAACACTGTTTGCAACCTTAACTACGATGCCATGCAGATCATTTTAATTCTTGCTTGAAAAAAAAAAAGGATTCTCTGAGCATAAGCTAAGGAAAAAAATAAAAGCCCAGTGCTATTTGGCAAAAGCAGGAAAGTTCCAACTAGCAAAATTCAAGCAACAGAAATCAGGGTGATAAATTCTTGGGACTTCCCTGCAGCACTGTGTCTTCCCACTGCTGAATTTCCAAGCAGAGTTTGTTTTAAAAAAATAAAATAAAAATCAACCATTATTTTGACAAACAGGTTGAAAGTCTCAAGCACCTGCCTACAGGATTAGAAAGCATAACGCTTAGATTTTTAGACTAGCCCTACTGAAGTGGAACTAGGCAGTAGGGACTGAAAAGGTTAGAAGAAACAGATAAATCGGAGTTCTTTATTTAAGGATAGCCATCCATGCAGGTTAGCAACAGAATACAATTATCTGAAATAAAGCTCCAGCAAGACACAGGAACTAAGGTGCTCAGAAAAAAAGCTTGTGTGTACGTATGGGTGACAGGTATAAAGTCATCTCAATAAAATTATGATCCAATTACACAACAACCACAATAACTGTGCCTAAATTGACATCTCAAGTCTTGGAAGCAAGTGTCCCTTTAATATGCTGCATGAGTGCAAGGAATGTATTGTGTAAAGCCTCTTCTGTCTGGTCATACATAGTCCAAATTTGGTATCAATCCACTGAGACAAATACCAAAGATTCACTAAGGGAGAAATTTTCCGTCACCCTATTCCTTTTCTGCTGATTTACAGGAAATGGAAACGGCTAGATCCAAACATAAATGCAGGCTTCCTCACCAAATATCATAAATTACTGCAACAGGAAGAGAACGAAGACAATAGGACTGCAATCAGAAGAACCATGCACTCCTACTACATCAACCTGGTAAATCATCAACTCTGCTTCAATAAATTACATGCTTTGTGACATTTGGTGTGCTAAATTCTTCCAGATAGCTGAAAAAACAACCCAAGAACCACAGCTCCTCTCTACACAGATGCAACACACAGCACCACAAAGAAAGCATTTAGCAAAGCAAATGAGAGCTGACAATTTAGCTTTAAAATGGTGCTAGTGTTTGTTCATTCCTAGGAAAGAAATTACAAACAAAAACACTTACTGCTGAGACATTCTTTTGGCCCTCTCCCAGCTACAACTGTTTCTGTTCAGTTGTAGTCTATATTTATCTATATCTTAAGCTAGTCACGGTTGTGCCTCCACATGCTGAGGAGGCCCTGCTAAGGAAATGGAAGTCGTGTGAAAAGAAAGCAAAGATTCAGCTTCTTTTCAGTCACGACCCTTTTGGCATAACGAACCATAAGCTTCCTGTATGTCGCAATCTTCCCTAGTGTCTCAAAATGTGATGTCAGGAACCTTTAGGCTTTTGGTGTTTTGTTTTGTTGATTTTTTTAAAGGACACATGAGAGTGAGCCAAGCTGCTGATGGCTGATGGAGCGGAGGAACAAGCTCTCTTTCTGTGACATCTCTGCTGCAGTGATGGCAACCATCAGCTCAGGCACGATGATGTCTTCAACTTCCACAGATAACCAGTACATTAGAACAGACTGAAGTGTAAACACAGCCCACCACCACTACAGTCCAGT
Source organism: Sagittarius serpentarius (assembly GCA_034782735.1). NCBI lineage: Eukaryota > Metazoa > Chordata > Aves > Accipitriformes > Sagittariidae > Sagittarius > Sagittarius serpentarius. The sequence goes on along the minus strand of JAVKLA010000017.1, from coordinate 1,663,816 downwards.
TCATCAGCTCCACACTCTACCGTTTTTCTCACTATGCTACCCAAACTCATAGTTTTTCCACCCCAATCAACGCAAAGCTCTGCTACCACCTTCACTACTCACAATAGTTAACTCATCCCAACACATGAGAAATTTTCTCCTGCAGAGCCACCAGCTCAGTTTTCCTGCTCATTTTCAGAGATTTGATGGACCAGCTCCAGGCAGCTTCATTGAACAGGTTCTCTGGCAAGCAGGCCGGCACTGGTATTGTATTGGTTCAGCAATTCCTCATCTTGCTATGTATCACAATACTATTCTCCCCTCTTTCAACCCTCCACCGCTCCCCACCTTAAACTTTTCTGTCTTCTGACAGTTTTAAAAGAAGAATTTAAAGAAATTCTATTTTTCAAGACACAGCAAGTTTTGCAAATACACAAGAAATGCCCTTCTGTGGATACAAAGTAGGAAATAATTCTAGATTTACGGTTTGCAGCAACAAGACAAGTTCAATGAAGGAGCAATGATTTTTCCTCACTTGGAACTCCTGGACAATAATCCTGACTGCAGACACCACCACGATGAAATCCAAGAGGCCCTGCTTGTTTGTGATTAAGCAAGAGTACATTTGAGAAACAGAATTCACTAGAAAAACACAAAAAAAGCTTCCGAGATTCCTTTTTCATACAATTCTCCTCATTTCTTGAGAGGAAATCAGAACCGATCCTCATCACACAAATCCAAACTGGACATTCTGACCACTGAGAGTGCAAGAGAAAAGACGAACTCAATGACAGAAAACAGAGGGGTATGGGTTTATACAGAGCAGAAGGAACCCTAGTGAGCTACAACTGATCAGCCTAGATGTTACACCTATATTCAAATCATGCAATAGAGAAGCCTGAAACTTCAGGAGTCTCACCACCCTGTGACGCCAGGCTGCTTTTTAGCAATTAGAGTTGATGATCTATTCTAAACAGTGGTGCTCAATCAGTGCAAGGTGGTAACACCAGCTAATCCTGCTACGCTCAGACAATACTCCTCTTTCAACATCCTTGCTCCCCTTCCCCCCATGGAATGAGAACACTGAATCATTTACTGTCTAACAAAACCATAATTACTACAGTGGAGAAATTAAGGAAAATGATCACGTAGTGCACAGCATCTCCCCAACAAAGCCTCCAAACACTTGACTGTATCAAGTAAAAGATTCAAATTTGAAAGCAGTTTGTATGCATTTTTTAAAAATGTTTGTTTGCTTTTAAAAAAAAAAAAAAAGTCAATGTTTCTAGCAGCTTATGCTAACAGAGAATCATGGAAATGCTTCTCGTACATCCATTAGCCCCAAAACACAGACAGGTACTCTATTTAACACCAAATACTGTGATAAGATTATAACAAAAATAAGAAAATAAATTCTGTTATCACCACTGCATCTGCTTTTCAGGTGTCACCCTGATCAATGACCTTGATGACTCTCTGCCTTTCTTGCCTACTCCCCTGCTTGATCTCTAGGCACACAGGACAGGTAATGTCTCCCTGCAGTTTTATAATCTCAAACTTGTCCTGAAAGAATACAACATAAAGCCTGGTTTTGCAGAGCTTGATTTTGGATTTCCTGTCCTTGACCAGAAGTAGACACCAAACTGGAGATACTGAAACCCAGAAGTGCAGCTGAAAGTCAAAAGTGTTGTTTTGTTGCATGCCACTTCCAGATAAGGTGTTTCAAGTGTGTTTGGAAGTGTCAGGTGGCATGTTTGAGAAATCCAAAATGAGGAAGGTATGCACTTTAGCACTTAAGACTGTCTCAGTTATGGCCTAGGCAGAAAACAGGTATCAAACCAATCAGTTCAGCACTTCAGTAACAAGTGTTGTTGCCACTCATTTATTTATTTTGCAGCTAGATATCATCTTTCTTCCATTTCCTGGAGGACCGGTAACTTCCAGATGCCCCCACCCCCGATGGTTTTACCAAGGCTTAAAGCTAAGACGTTCTCAATCCCAGGCTTCAGCAACCCAAAAGACAACATTTAAACCTGTTTTCTAAGGCTGTGTGTCCAGACAATACCTGTTAAATGGTCTTGCACTCCTAACACTCTTTGGCTGTAACTTCAGCACAAAATCTATGTTTGAAACAAGTTTAGACAATTGCCTCTTTCTGTCTGAGGCCAAATGATGACGCAGCTTCAAAGATTCCCTCCTCCTTTCTTCTGGTGAAGCTGTATATCAGGTTTCCTCCTTGAAGACAATACCAAGGTCTACAAACTATACAGTCTTCCAGAAAAAAAGCCACCAATTTCTTGAAAGAAATAAAGCCTTCCTCACTCCATATGTCACCCCCATCCCCCCCAAAAAAACCAAAACCAAACAGTAAGACAAACAAACAGAACAGGTTTGTGGTTTGCAGTTTCCCTTTAACAGCACCATTCTGTTCCCATTAAGAACATGAATAGGCTACTGAAAAAAACAGCAAGTTGTACAAAGCTGTGTTTGTTAAGCACAAGCATTATACTGCTACAGTTTCAGTACTAAAAGTTTCACAGACAGATCAGCTCCAGATTAATTTATATACACAGCACAAGTCTACTTGGCTCCAGCACTGTGGGGACTCTGTTCCACAGTTTCAAAAATCTTTTCTGAATGCTTATGTTGCTTTACCAAATTAAAACTATTTCAATCTCAACGCTTATTATTTCAAAAGAATGCAATTCAGGATTAGGTTTTTGCAGCATGGTCTACCCTGCCTGCATACATGGTCATTGCCAGACTACCACACTGCAGAGGTCTATGTCTGTGTCATTTAAGGTCACAAGGTGTACTTTACAAGTCATTTACTACACGCCTTAAGCCTTTTTTTGTTGTTTTACCTTTAAACTGAAACTATACTGAAGAATATCTTACAACAGCATTTCAGAGTTCCAGATGATCCACTGTCCTCGATTCACCCGTCTGGGCCCATGTATTATGGGTAGTAATCTTAGATGCCATATGTGATGCATCACCAAACTGGGTGACCTAAGGACAGAGTTCAGTGTTCTTTGTGTGCGTGGGCAGGGGGTGACCAATGAAAAGGAGGTGTCACCAGATCAACTTCGGCCCAAGATCCTCCTTTCCTCGCAAAAGGAAAAAAAAAACCCAAACATTTGGTAACACCATTACCACTTCTGCTGAAAATGGTACTATCCATGGTCAGCAAAATGAGTTCTCAAGGGCTTTGCAAGACTGGAACACTGAAAAATACTTGGAAGCTTACCACTGTAAATAAAAGAGCCTCTTGTAGACATACTACACTTTTGTTGATTCTTCTCTTTGCAGCAGACATGAGAACATTCTTAAACGTGACTGCGTGCGTGGTTTACACAGCATCAACGTAAGCCTGGTATTCTCAGCAGTTAGTGTCTTTAAAGGACTTCCCCAGGTAAGTTGCTCAAATGACCATGAAGCCAAACTTCAAGCCAAACCTCTAGTTCATTTGTATGTAAGAACGAAAAGGCCAGAAATACCTTGCCTTTCAGATCCTTACATGTGATAAAAGGATGCATAACGCATTTGTGCATCAGCAACTCAAATCACACTATCAATGCACAAGTAACATCTGCCTTTACAAAAGGTAAAATGTTTTTTTAAAAATGTTCCAAAAACCTCTTTAAGATAACACCTTAAAACCTTTAAACACATCACTAAATTCTGTTAACCCTAATAACCCTAGTAAATACAGGCTCTGCTCACTGCCTCTAACAAACATCTGCAAAATACAATCACTTAAGTCAACTTTATACAAGATATTATGTTGCAAAGTGCAACCATATAAATTTTACATGTTACCCATAAAACCAGTACATGCACATAAATAGCTTAATCCCTTATACAAATAATAAATCTTGCATGTAACCCCATCCTGGGGAAAAAAAATATCTTTTAAATAGCTACAACTTGTCGTGGGGAAAAAACGCATTTTCCCTTCTGAATGCTATAAAGGACACAAAGCCAAGGCTTTGTCACAAATAGGATTTTACAAAATCTATTCAAGAGAAATGTTTTCATCTATTTTTAATAAGCAGTCAATGAGAAGAATGTGGACTTAGATGTAGGAGTACTTAACAGTGTTTATAATACTAGGCCTGCATCAGAACAATGCATTTAAATAACGAGAAACAGAAAGTGTCACATACATATATGCAAGTACTAGCTATACTCACAGTCTGAGCCGAGTAAAGCAAGACAACTCAACGCATTTAAAAAAACCAGATGAAGCGATTCTGCCCCGAATAATACTCTTTTCTGACTAACCTCCTGGTTACAGACACTAGCAGAAATTCACGATGTATTAATCCTCAGCACGAACACACAGACCTAGCCCTCTACCACTAGACTGAAAACAAAAGTTTCCCAGGAAATGACTAAACTTCATGCAGGAATAACAAGCCTGTGATTCAGCACTTATTCAGTAGGTAGGTACATCATTGTCTTCCTTAAGGTAGTAACTGAATTATTAGAACAGTGAGTGCTGATAAACCTTCTCCTAAGAGTTGTCCATCCAGCCCAACTACAAAAGATTAGACACATGTAAACTCTTTGCCTATTCTAAACAGTATGCACTTTCTCCACAAGGCAGACCAGCATGGACAGATGATTTTCCAAATCAAGTCTGTTTTTAGCCCAGGAATAAAAACAAAAACATGCAGGTACCCAAAGAGAACTCTGTATCTTGCTGCAAAATACTTAAGATGCACATAGACAGCCACCCACAATTAGAAAGCCAAATGGTATCTCCTCTTGGGTTTACCACAATCTGCAGTAAACAGCATTCAGTGACGGTCTGGGGCTCTGACACACGTGGTGATTGATTAAAGTCAGATTTATGAGGCTTTTACTCCACCCGCGGCCATCAGCGACTCCACAGTTTCCAGTCCCAGGTATTCAATGAAACCAGACAGTCCCTGGCACTTACTCTGCACCTCGGGTCCAGGGGAGGACGGGCCCTTACTGTAGCTGTTTTCCTCTCGGCTCTCTCGCACAGAAACCTGATCATATTTTTGCAGCCTTTTGTTCCAGCAGCTAGCGTGGCCATACAAAAACATCAGAATATTACCACAGTGGATTCGCCTGGGATAAGATTAAAATAGAAGTTACTATAGGTTTTAATCCTGTGCACAATTCCTTTCACCTACCCTCTGATGGCTCTCGGATGCCAATATTTAATAATTCTCTTGAAACAGGCTTCAATTTTTTTAACATAAGCCAACTGTCACAGGTACTCCTTGCTGGTAACTCTCTTCCAAATCTGACTCCATAGCAGCACCTTGCCAAACCATCCAGAAAAGCAGTTTGGATATGCAGCCCATTTCAGTCCAACTGTACCTGAAGTTACTTTTTGTAATTAAATTCTAGATTCTTGAATAAGATGCAAAAATGGGAGAAGAAAGAAGTTAAGAGCAATTATTCCCCTATCTATTGATCCAACATAGCACTGCTCACACAAAGTATTCAGGCATGGAAATACAACTCCGACCTTCCTTTAAACACAGTGTTAACAGGACACTGACCTAGTTGGCATGTCATACTGCACAGTAGCACAATAATTATGTATTTCCAGATGGGTAAATGCTATTCCAAATCATAGTGCAATAAGCTTGATGATTATGCATGATGAAACCAAGAAAGATATCTTGATGAAAGCATTAGCACTTAAAAGATCACTGCCCAAACAAAAATCAATTAAAAAAAAAATCAATTACAAGAATTAATTTTTCAAAACTAAAGAGGTGAGGCACCTATCACGACATGTTTTCCCACATGCCTCCTACCCTGGTTTTCCCAAAGAGGTAGTACCAAGCATATATTCGTAAGGATGTCACTCCCATTTCACAGAAAAAAGCGGCAAAGAAAGTGATGGCTGCTCAAGAGAGCAAAAGACATTGTTTTTCCCAAAGCACTGAAATCTGAAACACAAACCACAGTCATTTTACAGCGTTAACAAGTGCTTACTCTAGGATAGTTACTATTAAACAGTATTAGTCACCATAGTAGGATTCCACTACTTAAAAGTTAAAGCAATACAATTATTAATCTTTTACCCAGCCTCAAATTAGCATGCAACACTAGTAATTTGACTTGTGAAAACTCCCACCAAATTCCAGAAGCGTACCTGACAAAAAGACAGTAGGCAGACTCAGTGAGCAGCTATGAAACTGTTCCTGGTTTTGCTATTCATTTCTTTTAAGTCTGATTAGTGGGAACCAAAGCACTTTGTTAAATAACGTTATACTGGCTCTGCACATGCTAATTTAAAATAACCCCACCTCCATCCCAAACACAGTTCTACAAAACCAGAGCTATATTCAAGTTAACGGGAGGCTGCCCCATGGAGCGATGCTTGCTGCATACAAGCCCAGGAGTCTGTACAGGCTCCTCTATGCAGAGACCAGGCCATCTTTTCTGGATTGAAGAGTACAACCCGTTCAAGTGGGTTACAAGCTTGGGAAACAAGCTCTAAATAGAAAGAGCAGAAGAAAAATGCACTGTACAGCATGGCATAAGAAGCAGATTTCAGGCCCTGGGCTCAGTATGGGCTGTGTTAAGCTTTCAGTTATGTTTACATCAGCAACCATGGCTTCTTGAGGAATTTCACTGCTAAGGAAACCATGTTGGCATGTCACCAGCAAGCCTAAGAAAACCCATTATTCTGTCAGCTGCAATACTCTTTACAAGAAAGATCATGCAAGGAACGACTTCTGTTTATAGCTCTTTCGGCGTGCTAAAGAAGAGTCAATGTCTGCTTCAGAAGCACTTTGTTCAGTCTGGATAGCAGGATGTGGCAAGATCCTTGTTATGCGAAAGCCTTTAAGCTGTGTGGAAGATCAAAATAATAGGCAAAAAGTACTATAGCAGCAAACATGAGAACCCTCATAGCACAGCCCAGCGATCTAGCTGCATGTTACAAATCCACCACAAAGTTACTGAACTTAGCTACTTCATTGGAAAATACGCACCTCTTCCAGCACACCAATTCCTCCATTCTAATTCTGCACGCTAATAGCTCTTTAAAGAAAACAGCATCCAATTTTTGGTACAAAGTGGCCCTCACTCTGTCTGCCTTTAAGTAGAAAAACCATGCTATTATCATGAAGAGAAGGAACGATCAATCTCAATTTGCTGGCCTTGTTATGCAGGATATCACAATATCAGACATTTCTGTCGTTCCAAAATGGCAAGACTCTTAACACGTCTTTTTCTTGCCTTGTATCAGTATGTCACCACTGTCATAATATATTTTCTCAGAACTGTGAGGACAAATACCCTTTCTACACTGATACCAGTGGACCCTGAACCTAAACAAACAGGCTTAAAAGTAAGAAAGACCTTATTCAACAAGCTATCTCCAAAACCACAATTACTACTTACAGTGAATTTTCCTACTGTGGCCTCTCTAAGGGTGCAATATCTCCTTTTCCAATTTAAATAAACTGAATTCTCAAATGTCTTACATGTAGAGGAAAGTAAGTATGGAGAAATCAGTAGGATCATTTAAGAGCACACAGTCAGCAACTTGACAAAAAGAAAAAGAATGCAAACAAAATGAACAAAAGAGCTTACAAAAAAAGATACTGCAGTTACAGATGTGATTTAGTTTGAAAACTTAAGTCTTTGACAGCAAATTAATAAATTATTTACAATACAATACGCTTCCAGAATACTGTGTTTATTACAAAATTTGTCAACTGCAACCTTGTTAAAAAGCTGTTTCTGAGATCACATTTTCTCATCATTCACATAATCAGTCTCTACATTAGAAAATTTCTCTCTCATTCGTTTTTCATTAGTGAAAAATAAAGAAGAAGGTAACAGTGGAGTAATCACAACAAATGATTCCAAAACCACCTTGCTTGAAATTCTCAGTGAGTGGGGAATTGAGGCTCTCAATAAAACAAAAAACAGAGGATGACACAAAGATTTGGACAATCGCTGCTTTGTTTGCACAATAACTACAATCTCCACAGCAGTCTAGATAGAGAGGCTGAGAAAACATCTCATCTGAATTCCTCCCTACCCCGGGTCTACCTAGGCCAGTGTTTCCGTAAAGCTGCTTTAGTATTCCAAATCGCTCAGAAAATCTGACAGCACTCCACTCCTCTCTGAAAGGTAAGCTCTTCTCATTACAGCAGGCATCCTCTCAACGGGCCAATGACCAGTTCTGGCGTGGCCTGATCCACACACAAAAGTAACTCCCTTCTGGAAAAGCAAAGCTATCACCATGAGACAGATTAAGCCTAATAATCTCACTGACAGAAGCTTCGTGAAGAACAAATTGGACAGCTTCCAGCAACAGTCTCCACTTTAGAGGACTGCAAAATAGGGACTAGCCCTAACACAATAAGTATGACACTTGTAATATTAATGAGTCAGCCCTCTAACTACACACAAGAGCTGAATATCAATGAAAAAGGAAGCGTGTTTTACATCTGGCACCTGGCATATCAGAACAGCAAGCAAATACTGCTTTGCTGGGTAAGCAAACACCTAAATACAATTACTCTCCAAATTGTTCTATTTGATTTTGATGCTTCTGCACTCTGTTCCCATGAAGGCCAGAGACATTTGATACAGTGGAAATAAACTCATTGTGGTTTATTTATAATAAAAAGGGAAGAAAAACAAACATGTTCCTCTAGAAATGACACAGCTTTCAGGGAGTAAATGAAAAACTCCTGTTGGTAAATTCAGCATTGAAGTATCAAAAGACAGAGTCAGCTGTAAACAAATTCTTTTAAACAACAGATTGACTGACCCAGCAAACACTAGCCAACTGGAAAGAAACATTAACTGGTAAACAAAAATGGCCTCTGCCAGAGGCCAGAATGCTGACTGCATTTCCCTTTTGTTGTTTGTTTCCATCTTGAATCACGAACACCAGGTTTCAGGAGGCTCAAAGTGGGACTCAGTCACGGCTCGGAGGGCTGTCAGCTGAAAAGCACAAACTCCTGTGCAGGCCTAATCAAGAACTTGGTGAGCACAATGCAAAACCACTATGAGCTTGTGCACTGAAGGCAGCTGCACAGTCAGAGTGAAAAAACAATCAATCAATCTCTAAACTGCTTCCAAATGTTTTTCAGGCCAAATTATCTCATGCATTGAAAGGCAACCTACCTGCACTGGATCTGCCCTCGTGTCCTGCACTCTTCACTTGAACAAAGTATCTAACAAGCTGTCATCTCTCCAAGACCAAATTTATCATAAAAATGGGTCCAAAATGATGAAATATCATTTATATAAACTTCTAAACACATAACAGCAGAGCAAATAACCACATTTCAGCCCTAACCAAGTGGAAGTTGAACACTTCCTTGTCACCAAAACACGCGTATTGGCACTGCCTGCTTGCATGAAAGCAACACAGGGCTTGAGCTGAGAACAGAATGATTTCTGTCATGGCAAAATTACTTTGAGATACAAAGTCCAGCATCAGTGTCACACTATGCATGAAGCGGAGCGAAAGAACAAGCAGTGGCAAAGTACATGCCACTTAGGGTTTCTTTGAAACCTGCTATTCCCCACACAGCAGAGCTGACTGCATCCATGTTTTTCACTGGAGACTGACAATACAGACTGGTCTTTATGGGCAAGAAAAAGTATCACTTGGATGCGATAAAGTATTTGCTTTGCTGGACTCTAGCTGGAGAAAAAGGAAAAACTGCTGGATCTATTTTATGGTTAAGTTTATGGCAAAGTTACTTACAGAACAGGATGAGACTCTTCAAAGTGTTTCAGTCATAAATCAAAACAAATAAAACCACTTTCCATATTGTAACTTCATCAGAATGCTCTCTCAAATTGTCCTCACATGCACTACCACAGGGAAGAAAGCCTGACAAATCTGCTAAAAGCTTTAAAAAGCCTAAATTAAATATTAATATTCTGAAAATGATGAAGCCAGCACAAAAACGTAAGTCTCCTTTGCCACTTCAGTTCTGTATAGCCCAGAGCAAAAGACGAAAGATTTCTTGCAAACAGTGATGCCTAGACGGAATTGTTAATAAAACAGAGGAAAAACCCAAGCTATAGCTGTACAGGTTGGGAACTGCAAGCTGCCTGAAAAAGCAACAACTAGCAAAATGTATTCACAGTAAACTAGTAACAACAGTTAATTGTTATAATGCCAGCTAATGAAAAGCAGTGACAAAATGCTATCAACACTGCATTGGCCTTACAGTTCTGTTTAGCATTATGAGAAAAACTTTTGCTGAAGATAAAGTTAGAATCATTCTCTTTGAAGTCCCACTTCTGATGCACGTGCATTCAGAACACTCATCTTCAAGCTAGGTACCTGGAGAGACAAGCGCATTAAGAGGAATATATTCAACTTTACTTCAAAATTGTGCTTTGACTCTTACTAACCTCATGACAGAAATCTCCATGAAGAAGTACACTGGTAGCACTGCCTTACAGGAGCTTAGGGTTGGTTGGTTGGTTTTGCTAGTTAGGTATTTTGTTCAGATGCTCCCTTATCTTTCAGTTACTCAACAGAGAACTATCCTCCATTCCCTCCAATTTAAGGATGCTTGGTTGGTCAGGTCTCAATAGCAACCTGGAAGGACTTGTCAAAAGCTCCCAAAAAAATCGTTTAATTGAATGATGACATCAATTACTTAATTTTAATGAGAGTGAGACCATATTTTAATTTTTCATTCTGCAATAAATTTAAACCAAAAGTGACTGTGCAGTTTCTCTTAGCAATAGCCAATCTCCCTCAAAGGTCTAAGCAGAATTACTTCAAATAACAAACTAATCTTTACTGCTTTATTTCCCGTTAGTACTTAATTCTAACAGTATTAGTCTGTTTTTATTATTATTCAAAAACACATGTAAGCCCTCCAACTTACTCATCTAAAACAGAAGCCCAAGACTTTGAACTCTCTGATTCTCGCAGGAAAAAAATCCTGAAGTGCTAGCTAATTTCTCTCTAGGCATGGATAGAGCAAAATTTAAGCATATGCAACTCTAAAATGTCCAGAAAAAAACCAAGCCAACAAACCAAAAAACCAAGACAAAACTTAACAAAAGCATCACCCAAAAAAGCAAGCTAAGAACTGCAGAGGGTGTTAAATTAGAGTCATTTGTGGGGACACAGAGGTCTCCAGTTCCACAGCACACCTGTTGAAAAAAACATGATGGAAGCCACAAATGAATGCAGGTGCACAGGGCAACTGCAGATGTTTGGCAAAGCTGCTGCTTCAGCTACACAGTATGACCTTGGAAAAGTTATCTCATGTCCATGGCCTAACTTCACCTCTATTTTGGCTGGTAAAGGCGGCAGGACTTTCCTGGCCTCTCCCTCTAATTCAGTGACTGCAGGAGTCCTACCTTTTCTAAAACCTGGAAATCCTACAGAATATTGTGGTCTACCCATCCAAAGATCATCCTAATGAAGCTGGTGAGGGGTCTGGAGCACAAGTCTTACAGGGAGTGGCTGAGGGGACCGGGGTTCTGAAAAGGAGACCTTATCACTCTCTACAACTACCTGAAAGGAGGTTGTAGAGAGGTCGGGGTTGGTCTCTTCTCCCAAGTAACAAGTGACAGGACAAGAGGAAACGGCCTCAAGTTGATCCAAAGGAGATTTAGATTGGATATTAGGAAGAATTTCTTACTGAAAGGGTCATTAGGCATTGGAACGGGTTGCCCAGGGCAGTGGTGGAGTCCCCATCCCTGGATGTTTTTAAAAGTCACGTAGATGTAGTGCTTAGGGACATGGTTTAGTGGGGGACTTGTCAGTGCTAGGTTAATGACTGGACTAGATGATCTTATAGGTCTTTTTCAATCTAGGCAATTCTATGATTCTGTGATTCTAATTGTAGTCTTGCTCCACTGGTTTACAATCCATTCCAGTATCCATGCTCTCTACTGCCTTGCTCCAGTATGATTCATTATCCCTCTCCAGTCTATTCTGCATCATTCTAGGTATTAGTTTACCTCCTTCTTGGTCACACAATCTTATATTAATATGAGATCCTCCACCATACGACATGCTAACTTCCCCAGCCTTACCACAGAAGAGGTGAGAATTTAACATTCCCTTTCATTTCTGCTATAGATGACAACATAAGAAGTACTTGTATATGAACCATCTGTTACTATGCCTAATGAAGCCATAATCACTAGATATCAACCATTTCAAAGAACACTAAAATGTTTATAAAACCAGTGTGTCAATGTAATAACATTAACAGGGAGATGCTTGTAACTTTTTGATAAAATACTATATTCACAGAAGGCTTTGCTTTCAACTACAAACTTAATGGCCTTTTTACAGCATTCTGAAGCACCACAGACAGTACTACACAATTTAGGGGGATGGGGGGAGCGGGAAGGGCTAAGGACATGTTGACAGCAGTAATTTAAGACAAGGTATTCTACCAAGAAAGAGAAACTAAAGCCCAAATAGAAAGCTTGCAATTTAGCAAAAACTCTGAAAAAGGAGGACTGTAGACACCAGGCATTGGTTTGGATTGCTGCCCTCCAATTTGTTCAGTAAGACTTGTCTGCTGACTCAACATGTTTCATGTAAGTAAAATTCGTGCCATGCTACATAACAGTCTCTTAAGAGAAATGATGATGTTTGGGAAATAAAGCAACCACTTCTCTTTAATATCCCTTGTAAGAATTGGGCATTCTAGAAGCGCAACACAGTACAGTAAAAAAATATAGAAACAAAATAAATTCCTGGGGGTATCCCAGCTTAGATCTTCCTACCAAATACAATGCTGACCTGCCTTTTCAGCGACAGCCAATCTGGGGCATCCATAAAAAAAACACCTTGTAGGCTGTAGTACCTCAGACTCTATTCAAGAAACTCTGGAGAGATGTTCCCTCTTGCCCTAGCTAATCTTGATGGAGGAAGACACAACAAAATTTCTCCTGAAACCCCAAAGTCACACTGGGGTAGCTACCATCTCCATAAAAATACACAAACACACAGAAGCCACAAATGCATGTGCTAACAACCTTTCACCTTCATCACAGTTCTCTGAAGCATGATACCTGTATCAATTGTGCTGTGCACAGATATGATTGAATATTTCGCGTTCAAAGCCCTAAAAGGAAAAAAAAAACACAAAACCAACAAAAACCCCCGAAAACCTGGCCCAGAAATGCAGTCTGTAGAAGTCAGCCACTCAACTACGCAGACAGTACTGTACCTAGCAGCCCTGATGAGACTGGATTAACAGCTATAAATCACTCCAAAATCATCTTTTCACACAGAGGAAAGGGAAATGGCAAAGCAGCGCAGATTTGAGAGTGAAAGTGTGCCCATTTCTAATTTGCTTGGTTGCACTGGTTTAAAATTGACGTTTATTTTGATACTCCTTTTTTATTTTACCACACAGCAAGCTGAGAATGAGCAATTTATCACATGGAGAAACCAGTCATCACAGAGGCAGACACCTTTCCCAGAGGTAACACAGCAGAGCCTGACCACTGGAGACATCTCCTTCCTTGTGATCAGAATGAAGTCACATACAGACTCTAGGCAGTTCAGTAAGAGACCGGTTTTGCAAGCATTCTTGTGCAGAAGAGACTTTCCTCATGGTTTAGTTTCAACAGATGGGTTAAGTGCTATACTGACAGACCCACAGGATGAAAATCCTGAGAATTAAGCAAAAGATCTTAGCATTCAAACACAACAACCAGGGCCTAAAGAGCTAATGTAGACTGACATGCAAAAGTGTGCAATCATTTCCATGCGGCTGCCTTCATCTTCTTTACATATGAGGCCAAGAAAGCCCCTGGGGCTGTACTAGTGCCTAAATGGGTGCAGGTTTCCTTTAGTCTCTAACAAAGGCTTTAAGCAATTGGCAAGCTGCCCTAGCCTAGCTGCCTTCTTCCTTTTCATATATGCCTCCATCCATAGATAACACAGGGCGGCTTTGAATTTGCACCCTGCACAATCAGAGGTAAAGGATAACACAGGAAACCCAAGTCAGCTTTTCCCCTCCATGAGGTAACTCCCTGGAACAACCAGCAGAGTCTTTTTCATTTACGTATCTAACAGTATGTAACACTTACATAGCAGACAGTATGTTCAAAGCTCAAACATCAACTGGTTTAGTGAGTTAAGATGAGAGATGCTGTCTGCAATTGCTTGGGGCAGAATGTGCTGAAGGAGCAGGAATCTACCTTTCGACTAGGAATCTATGAAACAGCTTCAAACAATCCCTTTAAAACATGGAAACAATCCAGCAACTGCTAGCTTACTCCGATGTGACAGTAACTCTTGGAGACTTTTTGTCACATTTCACCCACAGAAAATCTAAGCTATTCTTAAATAGCTATTCTTGATAGCAGAATTACAGAAAAAAAACAGCTCTTACATCTCCCAGATCTCTCCACTTCACTAGTTCCTTTCATTCTTCCTTTATTGGACTATTCTGCAGGCTATCCTCTCGTGATGTCAAGTATGCAACAGCAATACTGTTAATTTTTTTAAGCTTGCCAGCTCCTCAATCCAGATCCAAAGACAGATGCATGAGCAGCTGTACCAGCACAACCGAGAGGCTGTCACTTTGCACGGCAAGAGCAATAGAAAGTAGCAAACATGCTCTAAGCTGTGCTGTTGCCAGATCTTTCATAACCTGAAGCCAAACTCAATTCTAATAGAAGACTATTTACTCCTTCCCCAGTTCTCCATGCCAAGTCTTTCCTTTTATCCTTCTGCCCAAATAGTTCTGTCTCTGCTGGAAGAGGAGTGTGCCTGCAGTGCCGTACAATGTGTCTGTGTCTCTCACACCATTTTATTGTTCACAGGAAGGTATTCTGTAATTTTAAATGAGAGAACATAAGAAGTAATTATTTTCCTAAGAGAAGATGCCAAGTTATTGCATCCTGCATGGCATGGAGAACTTTGTCACCACCACCTACTTTACTTTGTGGCCCCCTCCCTTGTTGCTTTGTTGAATCCACTTAAATCTCTAGAATGTGAAAAAAGGAAGTGTCACCTTTGCTACAGTCTCAATGTATACAAGAGTGAGCCTCCATAAATAAGCCCCAGAAGAGCTGCCAGCACATGAACCTTTATTTCTGTTTGGCTTTCCCCATCAGGTTCAACATAACAAATTACCTTCACACTGCAGAAAAATGAATGGGTTGAATATCAGGAGCTGTCACACTGCAACATTGATAAACCAAGAAGGATTACTGGAGGTAAGGGTGCATAAGACAAATCTCTACAGCTCTTTTGAGCCAGAGGATCACATTTCATAGGCCACATACAAAGCCCAAAAGAGAGCAGTCAGTACAAAAGAACAATGCAAAGCAAATGGTACATGTTTGGACAAGAACCAAAAAACAAACCCTAACCTCTGTTAAAAAATCCTTGGAAGTAGCGACAGCCACACTTAACAGACGAGACTTCAGCCCCCCTTTACAGGAGCTACAATGGAAGAATTGGAATCAGAAGAGGGAGGGAGAAGAAGGGTCCAAATTTTCTTTTTTCTTTAAATCTCATCTGAAAAATAGCTTCATTCAGATTTATTAAAAAGCAGCTTATCCACCATGAAAGAGGGAAGAGACACATGCTATCAGGTAAGTAATTACCCAGTAAAACACATGACAGTAACCATAATACATCAAGTATGATTTTGCTAGATCCAAATGCTTTTCTTTACGGCTGCCATGCTATAACCAGATACTACTAGAAGTGTTTTACCAAAGCTTTGTACAATGAACAACATTTTGATACACAAAAGCCAAAGGGTGATTACATCTTCCTGTTTGCTGTTCTAGCCAGACATTTTTTTGAAGACCTACTGCAAAAAGAATTGTCTTGAAAGCCTTCCAAGGCAACACCAACTTCAACATTTTGTATTTTTCTGATTTGGGGGAAATACGAGAGTATATTAACTACGCTCTAGCACAGGTATCAGTACCTCTGGTCAAAATTACTAAAACACCGTTCCTAAGTTTAACATTAATGGCGACTAGCCCTACACAATTTTTACATGCTGCAATTTTAAAACAGGACTTAACAAGTAAAATATATCAAACACAGGAATAACTAAACAGAACAGCAATGTTTGTTCACGGTTTCTAGGTGTGGCTGCAGCCAAGATGTAATAGGATTATTTATATCTGACTCATTTGCTTTGTCTTCATCCACGATTCTCCCTGTTTGGGACTCAATTATTGACTTTTTTCTGCACCATAGGACTTTTAAAATTCAGGATATTTTCAAGAAGGACTTGAGAATTTAAAGCAGAGAGGAGAAACACCACAAATACAGGTAGTTTATATCAATATCTGTTCAACCAAAACATACTATCGCTGTCATAGCTAAAATACAGATTACCTGAACATGTAGAAGAACACGCAAACTCCCAGCACACTGAACAGACATCCATGTACTAGTTATCAGACTGCATGTTTCAAAGTCTCTTCCTTTGTAATGATAATGTACCCTCCATCTATGGAGCAGAGGGCTGACTGTCAAAAGATCTCAGATCTGTGCCTGGCTCTGCTGCTGGTTTGTGCAACTGAGCAACTCACCTCACCTCTGTGCATCTCAGCTTCCTGTCTGTGAACTGAAAACAACAATACTTCCCCCTTTTCACTGTAGCAACTTCCAATCCAAAATTACGTAAGTATGGAGGTTTTCATTCCAATTACAATAAGAATTGTTCTTTTTTTTAATCCACAAGGGATCACTTAAAGTTTCTGCCCTAAGAATAAACACACATCTCCGTCTCAAAAAACATTTACATGAGCACTTTACTATTATGAGATCTACTTTTTGCTAACACAAGACAGGCTTCAGTCTTGTGTTGGTCAGTATTTTTTTTCAGGACTGCCACAAAAGCTTAAAAAAAACTGTATCAAATTTATAATTTGGTTACCTACAAATGCTTTCACTGCTTATGAAATGAAGTAAATGGCTCAGTATTTTTTTAAGAAACAAAGCTTACATTCCTAAGAGTTTAACCAATTGCCCACTCCTGTTTGCCAAAGTTCACAGCTTTACAAAATGCAGAGCTGAGGCGCCTGTGCTCTCCCAAGATGGAAAAGAGTAAGGTGCTAAGAGGTGAGAGTATCTTGAGCCAAAGCCGCTGCCAAAGGCTTTGTTATGAAACCAGGGCTGTAGTTCTTGAGGACACACTATAGGAACACACATGCTTTTCTCCAGCTTATAGACAGAGTACGGAGTCATCTGAAGCCAACTGTTCAGCAACACCCTTCTCCTTTCACATACACAAACAGCACCGCAAGAAGCCCTGCATTTATCCAACCAAATGCCATCAGTACCTTGCTAGAACCACACCTATGGGACACGTAACAATCTTTTTTTTTTTAATGTCAGAAATGGAACACCTTTAATAGGCACTTTCTGCTTATATTCAATTAAGAAAAAAAAAAAAAAAAAGACAGCATAGTTTAATAAGCTGCAGATCTGTTTATTCCTCTACCCGAACCCCTGAGGATCAAGGACCTTTTATCTCCCGCTCAGATCACCTGACTCGACTCTCTATCCCATGGTGAATAATCACAGGCTGGAATTTGCCATGTCACTTCCCAGCTCTTCAGAGTAACTCTCCTTCTCCTTACCACAGTGACAATGCACATTGTGAGCAGGAATGTCAGCTGCTGCTATGCAGCACAAAATCATGCAGGCTACACGTCTTGCCTTCTTGACAGAAAGGCAAAGAGTGACCTTTTAAAACTGTTTGTTAACTTTGCTCATACCTCTTTCTAGAAAGTAAGCAGAAAACTTCAAAGCCTCTTTCCCCTCCTCAGGGTTTCTTTTGGCTGGTCAGTTTAACTATGTCATCATTGTTTCCAGAGAAGCACACAAAGCTTCCACAGTGGGTAATTAGTGAAAGGTGATGATGAAGACACAACCACTAGGCAAAGAAAACAGTCTTATCAGGACATCCATACTGACATACATGCATTCGCTGCTCTTCTCAGTGAGCAAATTACAGTATTACCAGAAAAGGTGCTTCATATTGAAATGGCTCTTCATGTCAAAGATTAATCAGCATTCTAAATGAAGAGTCGATGCTTTAAAGGTACAGGTGGGACAGCAGCAACACAAAACCTACTTTAACACATCCTCACCTGACTACCCTTTCTGGAACGGTGGCTGTGCAGCTATGGAATGAAGTCACACATAGGGACAGGACCTGAAACCCACATCTTGCAGCTCTCAATCTGGTGCTTTATCTGCTGTGTGATTCCCACTTTAAATCACATCCTTCTGATTTATGGCCAGCCAAATGCCCCATCACAACTTATCTTGTTTGTACGTTCCAAACCTAGCACTTCTGAAATCTCCCATGGCTTGCCCTACACAAACAGCTTGTCTTCCTGGTCACCCCTTCCCACTTCACAGCAGCAAAGCTCAACACCCCACCCAGTCACCCACAGTCCATCCTTGCGGCAACTACAGCAATGGCTCATATGGAAAATTATTAGTGGGAAAATACTTATTCTTAGCTTCCTGTGATGAAATTCAGCAGCTCGGAAGGAGGAGCTGGAAGTACCACATGACAATCAATTCCCAACAGAACAGCAGGCTTTGGCTGTACTAGAGATGCGTGTGACTGCAATGGTAGTGGTGTCCTCCCCTCTGCGCAGGGGAGCTCTATCAGAAGAGGCAGGGATAAAGCAGAACTTCCTCCAGCAAGTTACCTATGCTGCTCTCAGAGAAACGTATTATAAACTTGTATTAGAGGAACACCAACATTGCTATTCCTAAATAAATTTTCTTAATGCAAAGTGAGCTACAACCTAGAAATACATGCACTAACTCCTCCTCTTTGCAATTTATGCTTTATTTCCAGTAACAAGACAGTTTAGTTTTCAAACTCCTTTAAGACTAAGGTACAGAAACAACACTCCTGTTAAGAGTGAAAGACAGGAAAAATATCCCAAACAATCCCTTTCCACCCCTGCACTTTAGACCTGTTGTTTGACATTAGTCCTGATCCCAGAGGCAAAATGGGAGTGCTTTATCCACTAAGTCAACCAGCTCCCACGGCTATAGCCATCCTAAATGGAATGCATTATTCCTGCATTAAAACATATGTTTTTCAAGGCAGCTAGCCATCCGGCTGTTCTGAGAGAGATTACAGAAGACCTAATTTTATCAGGCAGGGATACAATTCTCCTGGTTGTTTTTGCTCCCTAGGGACATGGAGCTGGTGAAAGCAGGTTGCCTGACTGCTGGGGAACAATTCTGAGAGGCTCAGTTGCTGATCACTGAGGCAGTAACTCACATCCTGGGTTCACAAAATATATTAATGTATGCCCTGTAGGTTCTGCGGGCTCACATCCCCATGGAATTCAAAGTCCAGAAAGACCTAGTTTGTATCAGCAATTCTCAAGTCAACAAGAATTAGAAAAAGTTTATGTTAGCAGAGAAGTGCTAAAAGTTTAAGCAAGCTTTTTTTTTTCCTTTTTCTTTTAATCAGCTTAATTTACACTAAATAAAACAAGGTGTTTGCTCGCAAGAGCAGCAGGGAAAGTTAAGTTACTAACTATTACATTGACTATCTTTGGTATAAACATAATCTCTCCTGCCTGTGTTTATTCTAAGTAGTGTTTCAGAAACTCTCGGCTTTGAAGTTTGGGGAAAAAAAAAAAAATGCAAGCTGATAGAAATAGACATCTTACGCAAAAAAAAGCCAGGCGAGAGTAACAACCCAGCACTGGCAAACATTATTCAGAATGAGAAATACAGGTGTGAGGCTTTTCCCAAGACTTTTCATCAAAATGTAATGGGAAAATTCGTGTAGCAGATGGAATGCTGCTGCCTGCAGAGCATCCGTTAGCTATAAATCACTGTTTCCTCACACATGGTGCAAATTTAGGCATCTTCCATTCAAATTAATAGAATGAGACATCCTGGCCTGATGACTCTTCCCTGATTTCATAAGCTCTAAGAAAAATTTTGGATTGAATCAGCCTCAACAGAGGAATGCTTCAATTCCTCTCTCTATTAATCCACGTCCAAAAAGCAGCTGAGCAGCTCACTGAGAGATTCAGGAAACGCTTTTTATAACTTTGAGGCATACAGTTTAAAGAAAACCTTTTTAAGAAATTATCTGAACATTGTATTTGAACCAAATGAAAACAGGATGCTATTCAGCTTCTGCTTGCACCTCTGGGACTTCTAACCATTCGTTCACTCTTTGGCTTCTGAGACTTGCCACTGAATAAACATGATAAATCCAATGAATAGAAAGCTTCATAACAAAAACTAATCAAATAGAGGGAATCAGGAAGGAACCCATCACCCTTTCCACAACATTACCAATGAACTAGAAACACGAGGCGTTCTCCATATGCATACTTTCCTACGGAGCTCCAAGTATTGCCTAGTTAGATGCATGTTTGAAAGACCAGCAATCCAGCTCCACACAGTTATGCTCCCATCCATCACATTTACTACTTAATATTTCATGCTACAGAATTTAAAATAGAACACTGAAGACCAGTTATCTAGGACACCACAAAAAGAACACCAAATGCGGCTTTAGTGCAGATCTGTCAGGCTAACAGGTCTGATTAACATTTCCAGCCTAAGTATCCAGCTGAAACTGCAAATACCACCCATACTAGAAGTAGTAAGAATCATAAAAGACAAACCAGGAATCACTGCTACCAGATGTCCCCTCCACCCAGCTAAGGAAAACTGGTTCTAACTCTAGCAAAGCTTCAGACGAGCAATCGGGGAGGAGGTGGAGGACTCTCTTTAAAGCCTCTAATTTCCTTCTCTCCCAAGGCAAAGGGTCAGAGCTGCAGCTTTTAAAAACAGCCCCAAACTTGCTCTTCATTTCCTAAATATAAAAGGGAAAACACAAAAATATGCACATTCTTTAACTCTCCTGGTTATTATACCAGCCTGGATGCTCCAAACCCCTTCCTTTTCTTCACCATATTTACATGCTTCAATCATGTACCAACAGTAAAATCTACTCCACTCAGAGTAGCCAAAGTATTTATTTCAGTATTTGCATTTAACTCGCTCTCTCCAAGCCATTAACCATTTCAATCATTCTGCTTTGACCATCTGTATAGTATAAATTTGTGGTCATCTTATGGACCTTCTGTTTGATGCACTGGTAACAGATTTGTTACTTTGCTCCTCTTGATCATGACTTGAGCTGTATTTCCTTTTCCTGTGAGACACAGACATTGCAAGGAACCCATGCGCTACCATGCTTGCATCACTTTTTGCGGGGCTGTAAGGCTTAAGAAAAGAGTGTCATCTGAAGTGAAGGCTCTTATCAGAATCTTTGTAAAGCCAAACAGTGCAGGAATGATCATCTCGGAATTTGTGTAAACAGCTCCCTATGACATGCTCCAAAAGGGTTTTTTATGCATTTCAAAGCACTGCCTCAGAACTGTACCCTTGTTGGCTGCACACAGAAAGACTGTGTCAAAGTCATACACAGATTTCTCAGCAGATTTGGTACCCATCAGCTGTCAGTCCTGCAGGTAAATTAAGGAAGCAACATAAAAGCTTTCCCATTACTAGTTTTGCCTAATGCAAGACTTGTGGGTGAGATGCTGCATAAATGCACAAAAACCACCTGTAAGTCCTGCTAGCTACAAGACAATCAGATCCGACTTGCTCATGTTCATAAGCTCTTACTCAACCTTTTCTGTGCTAGAGCCACAGTTCCCCTCTGAATAGCAGGGAAGTAACTGAAGCGAAACCTTTCTGCTCACTCAGCAAAATCCACATAGCCAGCCCTTACTCGGACAATTACTTCCTTTGACTCTTCTCTAATCGGTTTAAATTCTGTGCTTCAGCTAATCTATAAAAAAGATCCTCACCTACTTTGATAGGTGCCTGGCAATCCAAGAATGAAAACTGAAACGCACAATTTTTGAAAGAACAGAAAAATACCATGATTCCATAGGAAGTTTTCAAGCCAAACAAAATAAAGACTCTACCCACTTGCTTGAGTCAACATGTTTTCTTCCAGTAAGGTTCTATCCTATTTGGCTGGCCTACAGTCCTGGGTTTCAACTGTTTTGCTGATACTACTTTTTTCCACACATGCCACCATCCTTGCTATTTCTTCAGCTTCTGAAAAACCTAACACAAAGCTTTCCTCTGCAGACAGAGCCTCAATTCTTCAGTAAGAGACAATCAGCTTTAAAAGGAACAAACACAGGTGCATGAAGCCATTCACAGAAACACCCACACAAAATCACAAACCAGACAGCCAAACGTATGTTTAACTAGAAAAGTAAACAGAAACCAGCTCCTTCTGTACATGAAGCAAGAGCAATGATATGATAACCCTGTCACAAAACCCAGAAGCGACTGAAATTATGTTCAAGGCCTTAACTGCTAACAGGGGAATTCCTCATTATTGCTAGGTGGTGTTCCGCCCCCCTCTTACCTCATACTTTCATAGATATCACAAGCTGAAGTTCACTCCACTAACATCCCTTTACTACTTAAAAACATCAGACAAGACAGAAATCATCGTCAAACAAAAAACAGCAGCCAAATAAGCTCTTTATGAGCGTGCTTAACCCTCTCAAAGACAAGATGGCCCACACAGCGCAGCTTGGGAGACAGCTGTCCCACTTTCAAAGCAAAAGCTCGTTGCACCACCATCTATGCTGTACCAAGAGAATAAACTTTACCACACAAGCAGTACAATAGGCTCATAATGTGCACTGTATAAAACAAATCCACTGAACGTGCTTAATTAGAACCTTTGAATCTGGCTATTCCAGAGTTTCTCAGCTCTATTAACATAGCTGTGATGAGGTTAACGTGAGAGGAGCCGCTTGAAAATTTCACCCAAAGTATAAGAGCACGTAGACATCCCCAAGCTGAGTGCTGAAGTGCTCCAATACTAACATTTTCAGCTGAATATGGGACAAATTCAGACATTTACCTTGTCCTGTGAGCTCATTAGCACACACTGCAAACATTTTAAGAAACAGCATCATATAGTGGATACAAAGTCACCTTCACACACAGCTGCAGTTCAACCCCAAGGGTGTAAAAGTGACCTCCCATACTTAAGAGAAACGTGAACATAGGGGTAAAAGTCGTCTTTAAAGTTAGTATCCCTGGCACTTTTACTCATGAAAAAGAAGCAGATGCAAATACAAAGACAGCCCTTCCCATCATTAGTGATGCATAACGTGGGTCTTACTGACAGATAAAGAAAAGCACTAGAAAGAAAAAAAACCCAAAAGTGGGAAAAGAAGGAAAACATGAGTAATGAGCGGGTTCCAGGTTTCACACAGTTCCATGAGCCAATTCACTGCTTATATACAGTTACTGTCATTTTAACATTTTTACTTAGAGGCAATGACACCGATCCCTTCTGTAAGGGAATGAGATGTCTCCGTAAAGTGTGATGTTTAAGATTTGGGTGTAATGTACTTCCCGTTGATAGAAGACAACTGAACTCTTATCCGCACTTAGAAGTAAATGAGTTAGACTCAAATCAATCACTGAGGCCAAATAAAGACACACAATAAAAGACTAAAAAAAAAAAAAAATGCAATTTCTCTTGATTAATAAACAATTACTGTTTCCTGAAACACATTCCACTATTTTGCTTAGGCATTTTAAGTGTACTCAGGAATGCGATTACTGTTACTTCCATGCTGACCACAAGGCTCAGTAAGGAATAATCCAGGGATAGCAGAGGTATAATTAGTCCTGTTGCTCTGTCTGCACAGATTGTTCCTGAAGAAAGTCTCATGGCTCATCATTGCAAACTATGATTTCTATTTTAAGCATACATTAAACTAATCCTGCTCCACTTTGCACCCTACTTGCTGACACAGCATCTTCCACAAGCATAACGCCAGATAAGATTTTAATACTATATTTCCCCCATATTGTTATAAATTCTCTACACTGTGGTGGTTAACGGTAACGCAGCCCTGCATAAAACTCACTGCAAGGCTCAGCACACAACTTGTTTATGCTCCTAGCCTGCAGTCTCCTGCATCTGAAGACATCTTCCAAACACTGCTCAGGTACTCCCCAACTCCCCAATCAAGGACAGAGCCATCTCCCAGTTCCTGCTGTGAGGGACTCTGGGCTACTTGCACAAACTCACTGCAGATGCAGTTCCTCTCCTGTTCCAAAAGTAAGGTGTTCTTACCCAGAAAACCCGACAGAAACATTTACATAGTAAACAGTCAAGCCCAGAGACAAATAAAGCCGCAAAAAGGGGGTGGGAAAAAGAGGATCAAGTGTTCTTATCTGAGCAACAACTAATCAGTTAAACATGAAACACTACTGCCATTTTTAATAAAATGCTTCTATTCAATATTGTTTACTATAAACAGTCCATAGACATATTCAGTTGAACAATGCACACATACACCTTAAAATCTTTAAGCTTAAGCCTGAAACTAGGGCGTATTTTTCAAGAACTATACAATGACATTACCTCACTGACTCACTCGGCTTCTTTACAGGTCAGACCTCAGTTATCTCAGCAACAAGATACTGTGAAATATGTTTCCAAGAGCTTGAGGACACAGTCACACAAAATTCTTTGTACTCATGGTTTTTTGATAGAAAAAATGATTTGCACAAACAAATCCACAATATGCATATTAAGAAATCTGAGTATTAAATCCATAAAGGGGCAGTGGATTTAACATTCGGAGAATTACTTACATAACATAGAAAACTTCACTCTATAGCACTGAAGTTTAAGCTATTTAAGCAGCTTGTTAAAGATTAGCATGATGTCACAGCCAGCCATTCTAGCAAAAGGATTTAATTTTTTTTTAAAGTTTGCAGTACTATACACTACAGGGTCAAACTATAATGGGTTTTCAGTATCACAAGTAACAAGTTTCAGAAAATACGAGCAAATGCTTAAAACTTTCAGCAAATTCTTAAAAAACACTAAAAATTATTTCATGTTACATTTTGAGCAACACAAGTATGTTCTTCAACTCTTTGTTATCATGGAGTACCCAAAACGAAACACCAGATAGCATTATCCACTTCAGTTAAATGTTTACAGAAAATATATCTGAAAGACATTTGACAAAGAAAAAAAAACAGCTAACATTAACATTAAAAGTTTAACTACAAACAAGTTGTGTTAAGAAATCACTACCATGGCCTTTTCATCTGGCAAAATGTCAAGCACTGTATACCAATGTGGGCAGTGGGGGCTGACAGCACCCAGCTCAATAAACGAATTCCTCCTAATCTTCAAAATAGTAAAAAGGTCTCCTTTATACATTGCATGTTCTGGGACAAAGTGACAGAGTAAAGAAAGATGTTACTAAAACTCAATTTTCCATAAGTTTTAATACTAGGAGATTATTGTAGCCATGCAGTAAGCCCTCTTGAGAAGGCACTGATCATGGCATCAAGTTCCGTCCCCTGATGGAGGAAGAAAATTTAAAGGTATGCGTAACAGAGCTACCTGCTCTGCAACCTTCACCCTCTACCTCAGATTCATCCTTCGCCCTCCAGCTTCACAAGGGAACTTTACAACAAAGCTATAGTGAGCACAGCATTTTAAGCACTAGCAAACAAAGACATACCCACGCAAAAACGGAAACAAAAAAAAGCGCATGCTCTATCCCGATTATGGCTATGCAAAAAAACTTATTCAGAAAGTAATAACACCGGGTATGTCTTCATCATGTATCCAAAGTTCCTTCGTCTCCCCCACCCCAGGACCACTGGTTGTCCCCAGAGCCTCTCCCTCCCGCTCCACATCCTTGGCTGAGAAACTACAGAAAAGAGGACACAAGAAAAAAACCCTCCCGAGGGGGGATCACTTCCGACCAGCAAAGGGTCCCTCCCGGGGTCAGGCAGGGGATCCCCCCCCCCACACACACACAATTCCACCCGCGGGCAGGGCCCTTCCTTCCCCCGCACCGCCGGCCCCCGCCACACACGGACCCCCTCACACACGCACCCCCGAGCCTCATTCAACGCCCTCCCCCCCCACACCGCCCATTCCCGGCTCCTCACACGGAGCCCCTCACACACACACGCTCCCGGACCCCTCACAGGAGGCCTCCCTCACAGCCCCCTCACACACCCCGGCCCTCGCCCCAGGCCTCCTCTCCCACAAAACCCCGTCAAGCCTCACTCCTGCCGCCCCCCACCACGGCCCCCTCACACGGAGGCTCCCCCCCGCCCGGGCCGCAGGAGGCCATGGCGGCCGGGCCGGCGCCCCGAGGGGAGAGGAGAGGGCAGGGCAGGCGGGATCCCGGCGCGGCCCGGCGCTCCTCACCTTCGGAGAGCTCCAGCTCCAGCTCGGCCAGCTGCTCGCGGACCTCCCGGGGCAGCGAGGAGACGCCCGCGGCCGCCGGCTCGGCCATGGCGGGCGGAGGGGAGGGGAGGAGAGGGGAAGGCAGGTCCGGCCGCCGGCTCGGCGCGGCTCCGGCTCAGCGCCGGGGGCTCCGGATCGCGGGCACAGCGGGAGCGGCCGCCACCTCCGCCATGCTGAGCCCCAGCGCCGCCGTCACGTGACGGGGCGGTGCGCCCGCCGTGCCGCCTCCCG
>JAVKLA010000017.1:1612833-1637306 GCA_034782735.1 Sagittarius serpentarius | reverse complement strand
CCCTGCCCCGCGCCGCAGCCGCGCCGCTCGCTTCGCTTCCCCCGCCGGCCCCGGCCCGCTCCCGAACGGCCCGCAGCCTCTCCGGCGGCTGAGATCCACTTCTCCACCGCCCGCAGCGCTCCTGAGGGGGCCGAGATAGAGCCCCCGTGCTCCCCTCAGGGGAAGCCGCCGCATCCCCGCAGGTGCCCTCAAAGGAGGGCTCGGCGCCTGCGCCTGCCTCAGGGGAGGCCGCCCCTTCCCGCGCTCCCCTCAGGGTAAGCCACCCCTTCTTCTTCGGGGGCGAAGGCAAAGAACAGCCGCAGTCCCCCACAGCCACCCCCAAACCCCGGTGCAGATGTAGCTGAAAACGTCTTATTAAAAAAAAAAAAAAAAAAAAAGAGACACAAAGCATTTTCTGTCTCTCCTGGTTAAGATGAAAATTTACCTCAAACTGAGCTTCTCGGAGAAGGCTGAGGTAGGCACCTGTGACAGCTCCAGCAGGAGAGCAGGGTTATGCAGAATCTCAGATCACAGTCATTTAGGTTCTAACTGCCTTCCTGGACACCCACAGCTCTACTGAACTCCATCCATTAGAGTGGGCAACATCAGGGGCAAAAGCCCAAAGGTCAGGGTCACGGTACAGCAAAGAATATTTGCTACAGTGCTCGCACCCTGGACAAGCGCAATTTGAGGTATCTAGAGGGAAAGAAGAGAGCCAGTTCAACATCACAACAGCAACACATGCAATTAAGAGCTGGGGCGGGGGGGGGTGTGTATTTGGTGGTTTTTTGTTGGTTTTTTTTCTTTTAAATCAGCTTTATTTTTCTAACTGTTATTTCAATTTCCCATAGCACCTTGGCAATGTCAAAAACAAATACAAATACATGTATTATCATTTTAACATTTAAAGCATGAACCTACTTTACACAAATTTTGTTTTGAACAGTTTTGACAACAGGAATATACCAGAACAGACAAAGTATAGAAGCCAGATAGGTTGCTTTTTTCTCCTTTCACTGAAGCCCTACCACTTTGAAGAAAGATCGTAAATGCCAAGGGGAAACTGGATTCATCCGGGAGGAACAAGATGTCTGTAGTAACTTGAGCTCAATATATTATCTGAATATTTTGTATTCTATAAAAATTAGAACAAAAACCATTTATGCACAGTCTGTTTACACTTGAAGTTGCATTTTTGGAAACTGTATCCATAACTGAAGCTCCATAAAAATAAACCTCTGGTTCTTAAATATAAAATTTTAAAGTTGTTACAGGTTAGTTTGCAGATGGATTTTTCAGAAATAAGTTGCTTTAACTCCATTTCAAGTCCTCCCAACTGTACATTAAAACCAGACTCAATTAACCTCTTGAAGTGCCTATGCTAAAGGCACTTAAGAGAAGAGCCAACTAAAATACTACAACAAACCAAAATTATGTACCATCCTAAAGGAAGCTCAGACTATATGTAATATATACACACAAAGAAGAGCATGATAAATCATTCAGATTAATGGCAACAATCTTATGTTTCAGAAGGAAATATCAAAATTAGAAACAAAAATTCTATTGCATATCTGTAGTAATCAAGGATTTACAAAAAAACTTATCAGAAGCAATTTCCCCCCGAAGTGCATTTCTGTTGCATCGTCTGTAATACAATGGCGCATTTTACAAATTTAAAATATCATCTGTACATACCAGATATTTTACCCCAGGTGAACATTCACTTGGGTAACAGTAAAAATAGCGGACATTTTCAAGACAATTAAGCTGATATTGACAAAGTAGTAAGGCCATAGCTATTTAACTACAGTAAAGCATTGATTAAGTCACTTATTTGCTACTGATCTGCCACAGTATCATCTTTCTCTTCTGGTTAATAATAGAGTGGGTTACTTTTTTTTTCTTTTTTTTCTTTTTTTTTTTTTTTAAACCTACTGCTAAAACTGCACCATCATACTGTGCCAGGCTAACTTTTTTTAAAAAAACAAAGATAGCAGGAATGTAAGATACTATAAAACTAACTTAATTTTAGAAATCAAAAGAAAAAACTTTTTGCACTTTTAATTTTACTATCACATGCAAATAATAACTTCTCTTTTCACTCCCCAGCAGAAGTACAAGAGAGTGGCCCAATCTTTTCCATGCACAATAATTTGGAAAAGAACTTAACTGGGGAAGTATACTTCTGTCGCTAACAAAAGTCAACAACTCTGAAAACAAGTCACAGTTCATAAAACTGAAAGTTACATGTGATTTGCACCTTCTGGTATTTAATATCAGCAGAGTAGGAAAATTTGTCTTTACATCATGTGATAAGCTACCAAGAAGGAACCATGGAGAACTGTTATTTGTCACTTCAAGTGCACACCGAACATCGTTGTTGAAAAAGGGACAGTTTCACCTCTGCTGATAAAATGGTACAGCTCAAATGAAATCAATGAGCTGTACCAGCAGTCAGTCTGGCTCCCAAACGATCGCTTTGTCCCCGTTTCCCCCAGTCTGTCAGAACAGGCAGACCTGGTGGGTAAAGACACAACAGCTTGCCCGAGTCCATTACGGGGATGAGAATGTAGCAGCTAGCCTAAGTTAGATGTTTGCCATGCAATACAAGTACTGCAGGAGAACTTGCACACAAAACTATGGTTTTCACAGTCTTTATATTTACTTGGTTATTTCCCCCCCACACACACACACAATAGAAAGGAAAAAAAACAAAACCACAGTTATAAATGGCAGTGGGGGAGGGGGGAGAAGGGAAACGCTAATGTTAAATCCTTGCACGCAGGTATTAAATAAATAATTGTGAGTGCCCTAATCTGACAAAAGTTTGACTATGCTGGAAAAAGCCAACAGGTTTACAGACTTATTTGCATACACTGTACAAGAGCCATAATCTGCTGCTGGAAAATGTGCACCCAGGACATACAAAGCATCCTTTCCACAGTCAAGTTTTTCCACTCACCTTACAAGAAAAGATTGAACTGCAGTTTGGTTTTGGGTTTTCCCCCCCCCCCCCCCACATCTAATAAATGAAGAAGTTACATTTCACAATTGTTAAAAATTCAGATAATTTCAGCACTACAAGGTTATTCTATGCACTGCACTGAAAGCAGACACCTGCGTGGATCAAAATTAGCATCCCGCCTTCACCACGGAGGCCAGAGATCAACATCTGCACAAGCCTCTTCCCAAATAACTCTTCCTCTGAACAGCAAACAGCTTACAGCAGCTATTGGCATCCCAACACTTACTCAACTTTGCAATGACAGTGCACATCTATCCTAAATATCTGTGACTATCATACAGGTTCGTTTTTTTCCAGTTTGACTGCAGTAATTGTTTATAGCCTTTAAAATGATTAAAAATTAACTTTGCATTCATTGCATTTCAGAACTTAAACACTTTTAAATATTTAAACTTCTCTATCATTCCAACAAATGTAGCATTATCAAAATAAACAGAAGGGTTCTGTAAGCATCCCTAAACTGTAGATGTGATCAACGATTTTTTTTACTAAATTAAAAAAAACCTCCCAAACCCAGTACAGGTAGTTTAAAAGTGAATAATGATTTTGGTTTTTTTATATATATTTATGTATATATATAACATGCGTAGAAATGAACAGTTAACTGCATAAATACATTATATTGTGTTATGACTCAAATCAAAGCAATTGCCAAGCTGAATAATAAGTTAGAGAAATGACAACTCTGGCTTTATATATATATTTATAAAAATAGATATGAGTGTTATCAAAGCAGTTGATAGAGAATGCCTACTGAGTAAGAAGTCGCCAAGGGTTATCTGGCTAAGAAATCAGAAGATGAAAATTTTCACAGTTATTTTAACTGCCACTTACATTCATTCTAATGGCAACACTAGCATATATTACTAAGATGTTTACGGTATATATCACAATTGAGTTTTCCAGTGTTCACAACTTACGACTTTAAATTTGTACACTTGCTATTCACTAGAAAAAGAAAGAAAGGAGAGAAAAAAAAAAGTGTGATTCTTACTCTGGAAGCTACTTTTCCCTAACACTTTATACAGAACTTTGAACCCTGGCATGCTGATTCTGGCAGATTAATGCACTGAATTTTCTTATTTCAGTCATTACGGTAATCACCTTTAAACTTAACCACTTACTACACAGTAGTGTTGCAAATTTAGTCAGCATACAGCTAGGCAAGATGCACCCTTTCAAGTAGCTTCTCTGAACATGAGGGCTTTTGTTTAACTCTTTACCTTTAGTTCCACTTTAAACAGTTAAAAAAAGGTCAGTTGCTACTACATCAGCTGTAAACAATGAGTTCCCAGTACATATAAACCCTGATTGCTAGTAAACAGCATCCAATACCCTACTCCAGAACACAAAGATAGGTCAGTATATAGAAAACCCAGCCACATCTCTGATTTGCTAGCCATTCAAAGAGACATCAGTTTAACCCTGGTGGGGCACGCAGAACTCCATGCCCAGAGTTCCCATCTGCAAGGCAGAATTCCACAGCTGCAACTGGAATTCCAGGCTCTTTACTTGTGAAGCTAACATCAAGTACTGTGCAGCCACCCATCAATCCTATACTGAGCCTGCCTCAGGAAAACATACCAAGATAAATGCACAAAAGTCTGTAATAGAGATTAGAGAAAGTAACAAGCAAGGAGAAAAAAAAGAAAAAAAAGGACACAAAACCCAAACCTAAGAAGTTGCCCTCAAAAGGTGAGGAAAAAGGGCAAATTAAAAATTCTGATGTGTTCCCTTTTGCCTCCTTCCAATTGTGTCTAGAAGACAATTTTTGCTGTCCACGTGCTCTGATCTACGATCCAGTATCCTATAAAAATTAATTGCTGAATGAATTATTAGTAAGGTCAAGAGACTATACTTCAAGCTGGAAACACAAAGTTTACTACAGTAGTACATTCAGTTCTTATCATCAGTGACTAAGTCATGACAACAGTATCTGGCTGCACTCATTCCACTCACACTGACCAAGCACCTCAGCTGCAGACGTGCTCTGCAATGCAAGGCCATCAATGGCAGACACATCATCCGACAAGCCAAATGTTAAATAGGTTAAAAAAGTCCTAATTTTACAGAAATGCTCATTTTTCAAAAATAATATTCTCTTATCCTTTTCCTCCTACACTGAGGGACAGGTTAATTTGTCAATTAATATTCTTTCACTTTGTCAAAATGCTAGTTTTACAACCCCAAAACTGATTTCAAGCAGGAAACCCTCTGCAAATTAAAAACAAAAATACAAAAATTATAATCTCTATATTTATATTGATTGGAATCCTCCAGCATTTGTGAAATCACTTCTAGAGATGAATTTTGGGACCCTCCACAACTTCTCCACACAAGCCACGCTCCAGTTCAGTATTCCCCTTCATGAATACTTCTTTCTCACAGTCTCCTTTGCTGCTTATTTATTAGTCCACAGCTCAAATTAAATAGAGAATAATTGGCTGGACAAGTGTTACTTTGGTGACCGGGGTGGCACATACTGCTCCTTGCCGATACGTCGAGGTGCTCCCTGAGGCGATGATCTGCGTCCAAATTGGCGCCTCTGTTCCCTGATTTTCCCAGCAGCTCCCCTGGGAGGCCCATTGCCTCGGAACCCAGAATAATCCTTCATTCGACCTTCAACCTTGTCATGAGCCTTCTCCGGAGCCTTCTCAGGTGTGCCATTTTCTTCATTTTTGGCAGGGGGAACTATGTTGGTGCGATGCTCCCTAAGAGGCTGAACAGGAACTGGAGGAGGCTCCTTTGGGGGCTTCTGACAAACTTCAGCATAACTTAGCTTGCGTGGCTCCTTTGGGACCAAGGGAGAAGAGCAAGGTTTACATACCAGAACAACCACGCTATGCTCCTCCAGACCATCCCAGGCACAATGTCAAGGCACAACAGCAAGAACTCGTGCAGTGAGCGATTACACCACAGCTGTGGCAAACTGCACAAGAGAAGGTCCCAGGTGCTACGTCAGCACCTCCAAGAGAAAGCTCCCCATGATCCCCACCCACTCCCTGTTCTGGGCCTTACCTGCATCAACAAAGCAGGAGCTGCACTTGCATTAGTAGAAGGTGAAGTGGCATTTGTCCTTGGTGGCTTTGCAGCACTGACAGGAGAGACAGACACCGGTGGGGAAGCGTGGCTCGTAACATCTTTCTGAGCAGACACTTCTTCCAGTTTGCTGTCTGGCTGAACTGTGCTGTTAAATCAAGAATAATTTAACATTAAAACCTACTAACACAGATATTAACGTTTGAGAAACTATTTTCTTTCTTTGAAGTCACAACTGCGTTTTTTGCAGAACAGATTGGTACAGCCACTACTACCACAATTTGTTATTTCCATCTAGTGGCCTCTAGAGAAGCTGCCTACCACGGACAGAGAAAAGACAACAAACTTTATTGCCGCCTTGCTGGACACTGGCTACAGTCTTTGCTGGCACACGCAAATTTTAATACTCTCAACTCAAATAATCTGCATACCTTAACACCACAGCTTCAGTCTGACTTGGTGAACTCATACTTGTCACAGGCTGTTGGACAGTGCTGTGCGTCTGTTCTTCCTGAGCAGGAGCTGGACAGCTGGGCAGCAAATCTTTGCTTTCCTGTGTAGAAAGCATAAGTTGCAAAATATGGGAAGATCGCAGATGCGCTTAAATTGCTCCTCAGCATGCCAGTTTGAGACATCTGAGAATTTCCAAAGGCTGCTCAAGTCCTGATTTTAGGAATTCTACTTTGTTTGGAGCATCACCTATAAAGCAGTCACCCTTTATGCGGGCAAAACAAATAGCAGATAAAACGGGAAGGCTTTATCTCCCAGATTATCAATGCTTTTAGTCCCACCAGCTCAAATAACAGACTTGTCTGGAAACAGCCCTTGCCTACACAAACTGTTCCTACTTCAACAGCCAACACTCCTCATTTGCCTGCTTTATTCCAAAATAGTACTGAGCTTACAATAGTGTAATTACAGAAGCTTCAGCTAAATACCCACAAAAAGCCAAGGAAATCCAAGAACAGAAAGACAGAAAATGCACTATTATATTAACAAAGATGGTATGAGGTTTGGGCTTAAAGCATTTCAATGTGCAGCTCTAACATAAACGGATTCTTTAAGCGAGGGAGAAGGGAGACACAGCATATGCATACTGCATGTATGTATACATACAGAAACAAGAGCAGGTACCTTTTCTTTGCAGACTCCTTTAACGATATCGGACATCCTGCTCTCCAGCACAGGCTCTCCTGGAATTTTTACTGTGCTGCCAGGCAAAGGTGGGAAATTTGATGCTAGCAAGTCGAACTTTGGTGTCTGAGTCTTTGTTTCTGCTGAAGGCTGAGGTCTCTAGAGAAGGAAAATACCTGTTAATAGTGCCATAACACCTAGCATTAAAAGCACTGAGCAAGTGTCAGGGAGCTTCCGAGAAACACTCAATATCCACAACGTAATCTGAGAATTTAAGGACTATGCCATTCCTTCAATAAATGCAAAGCCAACACGCTGCACTTTGTGCAACTCCTTGCAGTAAGGGAAGTGGAACTTACTGAAACTCGGTCATCTTCTCGTCTCCTCCGACCTCTGAAAACGTTCCTCCTTTAAAGGCAAAAAGAAGTCAGTAAGCGCATTCATCTAGCTGAAGCACACACTCATCTGCACAAAGGGGAGCCTGTGGCAGGGGATTTACAGCAGCCTACTGATGTTTCTCAAGATACAGTTCTGGGACGTTCTCCATCTTCAGGAGGGGTCAAAGCTCTTACACTCTTGGAACATAGCCAATACAGGAAACAATTTCTCTTTTCTCTCCCCGTGGAGGAGGTACCCTAGAGCATTGTATCTGAACAAGCATAGTGACAATTAGACTAAAATATTATAGAATACTATCCTATAATTTTATAGTAATAAATTTATTCATCTGATTTCTCACATAACTGTCTTGGTCACTTATTTTTAAGTGTCTAAAACCTAAATTAACAGACAAAAGATAAAACCAGTTGATCTTACAATGTTTAGGAGCATCGAATTCCCCAGCCGAAGATTTGCTTATTATTTACAGCAATACAAATACCAACTTTACTTCAGCAACTGTTCTAATTCTGGGGACAAACCAGGCAGTTATTTTGAAATAAAGACACCTCACTATCTTACTGCAAGGTGTTTGTCAGAATAACTAATAGCTGTACAGTCAAGCCGGATGCATTCATGCTCCCAGTCACATAGTTATCGCACCTGGTTTATTTAAATGTCATTTTTCTCCTGGTCAGCCTTTATAGAAATATATGTTGTGCCAATGGCTAATGATCCTTGGCTCACACAAGTCATTTGAACCTCCAACACCATGTCCCAACTGCATTGTTGTGTTACAGCAAAAAGCAATACACACAGTTCTTTACCTGCCCCTGCCAATGCCATAATCGCCGTTCTGCTCCATCTGTGCAGTAGGAGAATCCTTCTGGGAATAACCTTGGTCTTGGTGCCCAGTTAACGTACTGTTATGCCGCTCCATAACGAAATTCCTTGAGTTGGTTCTGTTCAGTGGTCCATCCCCCATTGGCATAGTACTGACGGCAGCTGGACCCTCCACAGTGTGTTCTGAGCTGTTAGAGGATCGGAAGTGAGGCTTCACACTGCAGGACACAGAGCAGCAGCTGTGTAATCCAGAGTTTAAAGAACAAGAGGCAAAATACCACCAACTACAGTAAATTCGCAGCTGACAAGAAAGGAGGAGGTCAGGAAGTACTGAAACTCCACCAGAGAAGTTGTTTCCTACATACATTTGTAAAGAACAAGGAAATCTTTCTTCCTTACCTCCATCTATTCCTTTTGTTACAGTTTTCTTACAACCTCCTCCCCTGTCAAGTGTTGCCATTTGAAGAAAACATCAAGATCACTGCCCAACAGATACCACCCCAAAA
Organism: Sagittarius serpentarius; assembly: GCA_034782735.1. NCBI lineage: Eukaryota > Metazoa > Chordata > Aves > Accipitriformes > Sagittariidae > Sagittarius > Sagittarius serpentarius. Next base: position 1,628,399 of record JAVKLA010000017.1, on the reverse strand, counting down.
ACTCTCAATCAACAAAAAAAAAAAAGCCCAAAACTAAAGGGTGGTAGAAGGGCCAGGAGAACCCAAAGAGGGTTTCTTCATTTGTCTGGGCCTGCAGCACAGGCACAGGGTATTGGAAAGTGATCCGGAAGAAAGAAGCCAAGCCTGAGGAACAAACTGATCTGGCCACAAGCTAAAAAAACTGAACTGAAACAAGAAGCCAGGAGTAGATGACAGCTAAATAGGCTGAAGAGAACAGGGGAGGTAAGGCTAGGGTAGCTGAGAGCCTACCTCCCCAAGAGCTTGAAAAGTCAGGATCTTAGTCTCACTGCTCCTGTTACCAAACACCCACAACATTGACTCTGCAGTTTACAATACCACAGACATTTTACCCAGTTATTGATTATTCAGCCTTAAAGCTATACTTCCTTTGAACACAGATGCAGCTGCGCATGCTCAGTGTTTCTGCAAGTTAAGGCTCAGAGTCTTAAATGCAGAATTACCCAGAAAAACTCTGACCTGCCGTAACATGGAACAGTTTTCCGGAGCAGCATTCAGGTGCCTTAGACTATTCTCCACTTCTTCACCTCACTATCTTTTCTACTCTCTCTCTGCTGGTCAACCCTGCACATCTCATAATTTAAGGACAGAAGGAGGATTTTGCATACTTATTGCTTTTAAACAATCTCATTATAATATTCCGTGCAATCAGAAGAAATTCTCCTGCTGCCAGCCAAAGTATGATTCCTGTCTGGGAGGAAAAGTTAACTTGACTACATGATCTCTTACAGAGTAATCAAGGAGCAGCCTACAGCCTGAAAAAGGGTCCTTTCTTTCAACAGACCATAAATCATGCAGCCTTTGGTTTCTCTAAGCTAAGTGAATATGAAAAGGCATGTTGTGGATGCCACACACCCTAGACTGCCTAACAAAGAGGTAGTTTCCTTCCAGCTTCCACCAATAAACTTGTTCCCTCCCACTTGGCCAGAGAATTTAAGTTGGGAGGAAAAGAAAGCAAAACAGGAGAATTCAACAAATGACAAATTATCATTTGTTAGCACTAAGTCAGAAGAGCAGTAAGTGATGTGGCTGCAGGAACAGCAGATTCCTCCCTCTGCTCAGCTGTTGTCCTGTGGAATTTTAAAAATCAACTCCGCCACTATCTGACGGACTTCTCCATAGCCTTGCAATTAACAGCGGGGAGTTTTGCAGCATTTCCTATGTAACCAGAAAGCAGAACAAAAATCACCTTTTAATAGCCCAATTTTGAGTGGTCAAATTAATCTGTTTTATCAAAGACATTTTAAGTTACCTTTTAGATGGCTGGACAGAAAAAAATATCAATTTAACCAATATTAGCACTGAGGATTCTCTGTTACAAAGACTCAAATCTTCCTTTCCCGCAAGGATGTTGCAACACATCAGGGCAAAATAAATACGATGAGCTTAAACAAATGTTTAGCTACTGAGAAAAATCCAATACTTAACTATTAACTGCCTGTAGGACAAAACATAGCAAGTTTAATGAGCCAGGACAGAAACCCAAAAGCAGCCGCTGGATGAACATCTCCAAACGAGCTCTTCTGCAGTTCAAGAGAAGACACGCTGAACAAAGATTAATTTGTACTTCACAGCTTCAAGAAGCATTAAGAACCAGTTTTAAGGCACCAATAAGGTTAAGTTTTCCATCAGCAAAGACCACAGGGAGGAGGAGGGGGAGGTAAGCTAACTAAATTCTTCAATTTTGTTCAATTCATTCTTAAAATGGAAGATTCTCAAGTCGTTATTCAGCCCTCAGATCTCATAATCTTACCCGTCATTGAGAAGGCCACAATCTTGTCTGGGCAGAAGAGCAAAGCAGAAGAGACAAGGAAAGATAAGGAAGAAAAAAAAGCAGAGAGAAGGAGAGATGACATGAGAGAGAAAAAAGAAGGAAAAGCATGAAGTGCAGGCTGCCCATACAATCGACTGTTGGACCTGTTCTCTCTTAGCGCGATACTTGATCATCACTGGGCCAAACCTTCAAGGCTGTGCCTCACTGTTACCTTAGCAGTCTCCTGTTTGCAAAAGAATCCTGCTGAATCCTGCTGAATAACTAATCTCTGCTGCCAGAGTATGAAGATTTATTACCACAAAACTAGAGCTCTGTACTAGCACAAAGGCTGAGCAAGATTGGCAGGAAAGATAGGACAACCAAGACAGACCAGCAGAACCTGCACACACTTGACCCTAAAGCTGTAACTTCACAACGACCGAAGTTTTACAAATGGAAGTCTTAACGTAACCAGAACAAAACTTAAGGATTATACGGATGTGATCTACAGGGCAGCAGTGAACGTGTGGGCATTTCAAGGAGTTAGTATTTGGGTACATACAATTCTTGTACAGTTTCAGCATCCATACTTCTGAGAGGATCCATAAACATAAGAGTTTTACTGGCTTTAAGTTTGGGCACAATTTAAGGCAAAAAAAAAAAAAAAAAACAAAAAACCCCACCACCTTTTATAAATAGACCTTAGTTGGGAGCTGAGCAGCTGTAACTGAATCAGCTGCCCTGTCTTCCAAGCAGAGTCATTCTACCAGTTTCACAGCCTGTATTAAGACCCTGCTGAGTCACTGCAAACCAAATTCTGAAGTTCACCTTCTGCCAACAGCCACAAACCTTAACAGCATCACAAAACCACTTATGGTACTGGCAGTTGTCAACCGATTTCTCAAACAATATAAAAAGCAATTCCCATGCTACCAGCCCGCATGCTGAATACAGTGAAAGAGCTTGCAAATAAAACAATTTCCACCCACACAAACAGATTACTACACCACTGTATTTACAGAGTACTGTTCCAGCAAATACAAAGCTGTTTCCTCCTCCCCAGTGTTTATATCTGAGCTGAGCCCTTACAGTTATCAGGAAAGATGGAGATAAAGCAAATAAATTATGGTAACAGACTCAGCGTCAAGCAGTTTTAGCATACAGCAGTCAGGGCATGCAACTCTCAGCTGCATAAACTGAATGGCTCTCTGCAAGACTAATCACACAACAGAAAAAGCTTACGTTTGTGCTGCAGGAGTTTATAATCTGTGTGTAACAAACATAATTAGAAGTATTACCTTAAGAGGAAGTTATTTATTTGTCTGCAGAAATTCCTCTGAGGCTTTTAAAGGAGTTACCTTTGCTCTCTCCAGCACATGTCCATTATTTTACAATCTTAAGCTGCCAGCTTGATTTTATTTTATAAATCAAGTTGAAAAACGTCATACATATTCAATAAACAAAATAAGTAACCTAGTCCCATCGGAAGGCACTGCATTTTACAAGTGCAAGGAACACTTCAGGATCTCAGTATTGTGAGTTCTCAAAGAGCAAACAACTGACAGAGCTATCTTACCGATTTCTATGGAATGGGCGACCTATACTCAAAGAAGCAGCATTTGTTTTATATGATCCTGGTGTATTAAAGCCATTCACAAATCCACCGTTAGGAAAGGGGGCCTGCAACAGACAGAACAGTCTCAATGGCTGAACTAAAAAGAAAAACATTTGCAGTTTTACAAGATCAGCTTCAACAATTATTCATCTAGTCTGTTTGTATTTCTAGACTGGGGCGACCGTATCTAGTATGATGTAAACTTACTATTAAAGCGAAAACCCCACCAGGTGAACAGTCTGCACATCTACCTTAGCATCAGAGTCCTCTTGTTCCTGGAAGAGCTACAAAGCTCCTCCAGTAACACTAGCTACTGGACAATGGAATTTCACACCAACATTTCTTGAAATAAATGGCAGCCCATGGTGAGACATGCAGCCTCTCTGACCGTGTTGCTTTATCAGGTCCATGACATAACATGAAGTATCATAAAACAGCGGGATCTGACTAGAAAACCTGTGCATTCTACAGCTGAAAAGCCCACTAACCCTACTGATTTGTTAACTAAATTATTCCTGATGTTTTGGGCTAGCTCCTCTCATTTTCATCAGCTGTTACTTACCAGTGGTGTTTCAAAGTAAGGTGCAGGAGTTGGAGACCACGTCTGAGGCACAATGCTGTAAATAGAGTACTGCTGAGGACTATATACAGGCTGCATAAACAGTGGTGAGGCAAACTGTGCTTGTGTTTGAACTGGCTGAGTATAGACACTGGAATCCACTACCCGGTAACCATTCTTTGCAAAAAATGTGTTGATGGCTTTTATCCTGGCCTGCAAGATACCAAATCACATCACATAGATTAGTTTGGAGAAAAGGAGAAGTAGAATGAAAACTTTCTTGCCTACTGAAATGGTAACAGAAGGGATGTGAAGAGGAAGTAGGTTGATTACTGCTTACAAATAAAAACTCTGATAAAAATCAATCCAGGTTACATTCTTATAGCATGCTAAAGGGAAGGACGCACACGTTGCTACAGCTAGAGAATCTGTCAAGTTTAAGATAAAAACCGCTTTCTACAGCAGTAACTGTCCAGACTCCACCTTGCTTTCGCCTTGTTTGTAGAGCAGCTACCTCAAGCTAGAGAATCATGATGGCAAGAGTCCCTCTCCTGAGTTCTGCAGACCCAGATTCTGGGGGAAGTGGAGAAGGGAAGACGAAACAGGAATGTATTTCACACCTCATGGGAAGCAGCAGTGTGAATAACCAGCAGCCACTGAACTGCAATTTTTCAAAGCTAACCATGACCTCATTCAAGTTAACAGCCTACAGAGCAAGTGTTACCAACTATCCCACTGCTAATTCCTTTGTTCCCCCCTCCTCCCATAAACACACACTATCATTCAAATAGAAACAATACATAATTCAATTCAAACAGAAGCCTCAAGTAAAGCAACCTTACCATTACTGGCTTGCCCTGAAAGGTTTTCACTTCTTCCCTTAAGTATTTAAATGCCTGCAGATACAAAAAAGATTAACATTAGAGTATCTTGATAAAATTGTACTCCTCAAAGGATACTACATGGTTTAACATGAATGTGTAGCAATGTGCTTCCCTGTTAGCCCAGCTAAATCCACTAACACTTCAAATTCAGGATACTAAATGTCAGTTATGGCTGGAGACTACTGAGGCAAGAGGCAGACTAGGTAGTTATAACCCTACAATCTCTCAACTTTTTTCTCTATTAACTAGAATTTGCCAATAACCTCTTAAAATAACAAAAGGGGGATCAGTAAATAAACATTTCTTTTAGCTACAGGAAGCATGAGTGCAATTCTCTCGAGCAGGGCAAGGATTAATAACAAAATTGAGATGTCATTAACAGCTGAAGGAAGCCTTACCTGTTGCGCGTCTGTATCTGACTGGAATGTAACGTACCAGTTGTTGTTGTGAGCAAACTCACAGCTTATCACTTTGGGGCAGTTTTCATTTTTAAACAGAGCCTTAACCTCCTAGGGGGGGAGAGAAGAAGTCAGGCAGTTAAGGGGACCTAGCTCTAAGCTGTAAATTGAACACTAAACCAACAAAAGTTTACACCCCAGCTCCTCGGCTGCAATTTTCCCTTGACCAGGGATGTTCTTTTATTCCATTGACAGGTCTGCCAGACACCAAATTATCATCTACCTGTTTCTGAACCCAAGAATACTAGTCCAGCCTACTGAACTCCCCAAATAAAAAGCAGCAGGCCCATCTAGTAAGAAAATCAAGATCAGTGTAGAACTGGTGATATTTCTATATGAAAGAGGGAGCAAAGATGTGGCTTTAGATCAGAAGAGTCATCTAGACAAGAATGATTCTAACAAATACTTCCAGAATCATGGCAACCTGATACCTTTGCAATAATCAGATTTTAAAGAGAGGGCAGAGCAGCTGTTCAGCATTTACATTAAAAGAACTAATTAAAAATGCTAGTAGACAAACACCCTGTGTTACAAATGTAAAAAAAAAACAAAGAACTAAATCATTCTATTAGCCAAATATCAGTAGGAATTTTATTATCCTCCCTTCTCTGAACATAATGAGCTCAGCTCACACTCGTTCACAATGAATGAGAAACGTTTAGTAACATTTCTTGCTGCCAAAACAACCGTCTAACTTCAAGTAAAGTTACTGCTGTGACAAAAATTCAGCCTGAATTCCAAGCTATGCCCTGGACTGATTTTATTTTTAGACCTGAAAAGAAACCAATTCAAACTTCCTTCCAGAAAAGCCTAGCTAGCTCAGTTTTTGGTGGGAAAAAAGTTTACTCAAGAGCATTTTAATACATTAGTAAATAATGGGGAGGGACAACAAGTTTTTGCTTTGGCTTTTTTGACAATACATCCAAGCAGAAAATATTACTTATGTGGTTTACAAGACAAATATCTGCGTTTAATCAAATTAAATACCAGCTGACCTTTTAAGCAACACTTCCTGTTGCTGTTTGAAGCACTGCTGCAGATACCTTCCAAAAACATCAACAGGCTTTTATTTCTTTCTTTTCTATTTACTCACCTCTATAGGTGTTGTTTCAGGAATCTCACGGAGAATGATAATACATCGTTTGTGGTTTGGTCTTACTTTCTCCCCTCTCTCATCCACTTGTACCATAGGAGAAGCTAAAATTAAAATATAAAAGTTGGCTTAATATTGGACATTGTGCACTGCAAAACATCTTTGCAGCACTAGACTTCATTATCCAACTTGTAACAAAGAACTGGAATGGACTGCTTAAGAAACCAGATTTTTTTAATTCAGGGTAAAGGACTGTTTTGTCAGCTATAGCCTGTTAGATCTTCAGTACATTTTAGCTGTTTGCCTGATGTTGCCTCCATCTACAGCTCAGATATCTAAACAGCTCAGTCCCAAATTCGAATCACTCCCAGCTCAAATTCAAGTAAGAGGATATAAAAACATTCCTAGACAAAGCCCTAATAGGAAAAGTTCAAATAAGAGGAAGAAAATCAAGTCAGAATAAAGACTTAAAAAGTTCACTTACAACTGTTTTCACAAGAAGCCATGTGCAGAATCAGCACAGGACAGTGTGTCAGAAGAATTCTAGCTAACTTTTTCTAGTAAGTTTTTTCTAGTAAACTTCTGCACTGCATCAGTAGACTAGGTTTACTCCCAGATTAAGACCTTCATTGCTAGCAGTATCTTTGAGTAGCCTCTTACTGGGGCAGATTTAGGCAGATTACTAAAAAGCGTAACTAGAATTCAGGAGTCTGGAACAGCCACTTATTCAAACATCTCTGCAGAACGAGGTTCCCGTCACTATTTACCAGAACAATACGCCATAACCAGCTACGAGACTAATACATTTCTCTAAAGCAAGGAAGGATTCTTTGTTCTACTAATTCAGACACCGAACACCCAGACTTACATCTCAAAACTTCAAGAATAAGGTCCATGTCAGTTGTCAGCTTCTTAATACCTTCCATGTTGGCAATTGTCCATATTGGAACAAACTGATCACTATCCATTTGAGACATCAAGTAGAGATCCTTTGAAAGATTCTCACTAAAAAGACATAAGTTCACTATTTTATAAAAATCCCAAACTTTACTTACAGAAGCCTCAAAACAACAGGATAACTGCAGGCTTAAATATTCACCAATACCATTCACAGCTAACTCTAGCCAAAATGTACTCAGATTTTCTCTCCTGGAAAAAATCCCCGCAGATCAACACAAAGCAGAAGGTAATTTAACAAACTTAACGAAGTTACAGTGCTCTGCACATTAATCTGCAAAAAGGATCTTGTCAAAGAGACCTCTTCTGGTGATACACAGCTAAATTATCTCAACATCTTACAACCGTGAAGCACAGAAGTCATGCTCAATTCTCATTAAAGGACAAGGATGGACGGACAGGACAGACAGCTGAAAGCTACCACCAGACTTCTACAGTATTTTAGCAAATCTTGTTTCATACCACAACAAACTCTCTCACTCACAGTTAACATTTTTATGAAGGTGATAACACTTGTCAAGCCAAAAAAGGAAAAATTTGTCAATAATTTTAATAAAGGGTTTATACAAAGCTGAGTTAACTGTACTGTACCGTGAGAAGCAGAATTCAAGTTGTTTTTTCAAACATTCTCTAAGGTCTTCTGTGGACACAGTGGAGCTGCCTTCACCTAAAAGTTACCACACCCAGCATCAGATCTCAGTTTCACGGTAAGAATACAATGCAAGAACACGTTTCATTGTACAATAAAAGAACGAATCCCTCTGGGTAAGACCAAGAGGAAAAGGTCATCTGAGACATGCTTAAAGACCACCATACTATACATTCTCAAAACAACTCAGATCCCACAGTTTTCACCTACTTGGCCAAGTGCTATGGCTGGCTTCGATCTTCTTGAATACACATGAACATTTCAAAGTTCCTGCTCGGTCACATCATAACTGCAACCGACTTCAGAAGATTACAGAAACTAACAGTGGTATTCTAACTTGAATACTCACCAGACACTTCATAGATTTGGTATCCAAGATCGTCAGTTGCTAGGACAATTCCATTTGCAGATGCTTCATCAACTCCTGTGCCGTTTCTTGTGGCTTCACAAGACGGGGAATACATCACTTCATATTGCTTGCAGCTATCCTCTGAAATCTCTATGTTACCTGACAAAAGAACACATCATCAACAGAAAATCTACTATAAGCTTCAGAATATTTTCCATTTAAAAAAATTTGGCTACCAACGTTAAAACAAATACTCAAGAATTCTGTAACTGAAAGTGTCTAGACTTAGTCTATGTTTCTTAGACTTTAAGCATCTACTTTGTATCAGATAGCACTTTCTACCTCTCCCATTTCAGGAAGATCTTTTGGTTTGCACTAGTGCCTCAAGGGTAAGGAAATAACAGGATCGTGAAATTTTAAGATCCCCAAAAGTGGCAGAGGATCTAAAAAACAGGCTTTCCACCTGAAATTTAAAATACTTAAATGAGGTTCCCAAAAACAAAGCACTAAAACAGCATTATGTGATTCTTATATATATATAAAGGACTCGGGAGCATCTAGTGATTATTATAAAACACAGTGGAATGACATTGAAATTGGCCAATCCCGTGTTCAGGACACCTCAGCTTAGTCTTCACCACAGCTGCTTGAGACAGAAACAAGTGCAATTTCAGCTTAATCCAACAGTCAGGCAAAGGAGATTGTTCTAAAAAAAAAATCCACTGCTCTGCCAGATCCTTTCCACACTAATGATGAATCCACTAAAACCATACTTTCAGAAGAGATACTATTCAAGTCCTTACATTAGAAATTGCTTAAAAGCAGTAACAACATATTTGGAAAAATTGCCTTTGATTTTCCAGCAGTGTAACACTGCCATGATTACAAAGAGACAAATGAGTTTCTGTCAGCCAATGCACAAACTCACTACTCTCTCTTCACTTCTGCTGACCTACCAGGAACTTTTGACAGGGCCACACAAACTGAATCCTCCCTTCTTTATCCCTAACTTTTCCTAACCCTTTTTCCAGGGAATCTTCTGCTTCCTAATTAACAGGCCTCTGCCATATTTTGAGTAACCCGAGCCATACAATTGGCTTCATGTCAAGTCTAAGCCAAATCAGAAGAGTTAAACCGTTTGAATATTTAATTCTGGACAGCCAGACTGACCATGCGGTAAGGATGGAAAACGGGGACTGGAATGGAATACATATTAAACTGAAAGGAACTAACCACAGATGCTTTGCAGTTTCTACTCCAGTGCAAATGTCTAACAGTTCTCCGCAGCACCTCAGTGATCTACCAGGATTGTAGGTGGCCCTCAGATCTTATCTTCCTGTTCACAGGGTCAAGTGTATACTAAAGTGCAGCAATGGTGAACAAGACAAGTCATGAATCCATTTCTACACATTTAGCATCTTGTTTCCCTCTTAGCGCGTTACTCAGTCATCACCGGGCCCCTCAGATCCTGTTACCTGCTGAGGTATTCTGTCCTAGCGCACCTCTGGACACCTTCTTGAGTCTCTAAACCAAAGCTCACTGGTCAGACCTATAATCTCTATAAACTCTCTACCACATTCTCACGTTTATTTCATACTCATTGCTACACCAGCACTAACAGCCTCAAGGACAAGAGCAAGAGGTTGCTTCTCACTGCTGAACTCTTACAGAGAACCCTCAGCGCTACCTAGCAAGGGACATATCACGGCTAGTGTTTAAACACGGGCCTGCGACATCTCACCCTCGGAATGAGTCCCTTGTGCAGCCGCTGTTTCTTGCCACGAGTGCTCTGTGCCATTTGTTGGTGGCACAGCCTCCCCACTCCCTTGGGGTACTTCTTGCCACACTTTTGCATTAGGGTTTAAGCCAGCACCTTTCGATGTTACCTGCTGAAGAGACCAGAACATTTTTATTAGGAAAAATAATCCAAAGATGCTTTAGAAGTCAAGCCAGACAATATAGGTGAATTTAGTGATTTTCTATAGACTTCCACATCTCAGGTGTCTAACCAGCTATTAAGCACCTATGTGATTTTTCATTAATCAAAACAGGAAAATCCTTGGTATTTTCCAAGTATTTCATTTCTACCTCCATTAGAAGTGTTGCCTTCAACCTCTCTTTATTGACATCCGACAACATCAGCAGAGGAAGCGGCTAGTCGTCAAGGACTCTGGTAACTCATAAGCTTTTAAAGACTTGACTGTCATAATTCTCCAGTCCCCTTTCACCAGAAAGGGAAATTTTCCCTCCTCCAGACCCCTTCCTAGAAAGGAAGGTAAAAAAACATATGTCAAGGAGAAGAAACTAATGACTTACTGAATTAGTGACATCTATACTAATCAAGCATCACCTATGCTATGCCAGGATTCCTCATGAACTTACCTGAGTACTACCTGATTTCCCCATGAGTTTACCTACATCTTACACACATCAATGTACACTAATCATTTCCTTAAACTTGTAACCAAAGAGATTAAAGTCTTTGAAGTGCCAACATAAACATACATACCATCGCAGCCTGCTGGGAAGGGGGGAACAGGATCGTCTCACTTGGAGACTGGGCAACAAGGACCATAATTAGAGTAAGAGAGTAAACAATGAGACAGACAAGAGAAACTCCTGGATTCCAACCTGGAACCTGACACAGATAAACACTTATTCCTACAGCAAAAGATGGCGCCCTCCAAGGTCCCTTTCTGAGAGCTGCTCAGAAGCCCAAAGGCATTTGGGTAAGGAGTCCAACAATCCAGCAACACCACAGACGATAAGCACTGCAACGGCTTTCACTCTACCATGATAAAACTAACTCCTCCCACACAGACAAGAAAACTAAGCTTTTGCAAAAATTCCCCTCCCAAGAATTCCTAACACCCTACAAGCAACTAATACAGTTTCCTCCAAACAGGTTCCTTCAGACACTGAACAGCAGCCCACTTCACTCACGCCATTTGCTTGAATTTAAAAGGCGAAAGCCATTAGTCCTAGCTCATATCTCACAAATTCACAAATAAGGAAGTTTGATATTTCAGAGACCAGCCTCCTGATTTCTGACATTAAGGAGTGGCTTACTACCAGGCCTCAAACATAAGGCAAAGGGATAAGGAAGAAGTTGCAATAGCTTTAGAGACAACTCCTCTGCCAAGGTCACACCTAGCTCCAAAGCTATTCGCTGCAAGGACAAGCCCAAATTCAGTAACAGAAAGCTTCCAAATACTGGAGAGGTTCAAGACAATCACAAGAGAAGGCAAAACAAAGATCACCGTTTTTGCAAGGCCCTCTTTTAGGATTCAAAAATCCCCCAAGCACAACTGACTGAATCCACACAGCAACGAAGTTTTCCCCCTTTCGTTAATCTTAGCAGAAGAATATAGCTGGAAACTGAAAGAAGAACTAGAAATAGTTCAGTGTGAAAGGACACATGTACGTTTCCCTTCTTAGTTTTCACACTAGTTGTTCTCCAACAGAACAACCTTAGAAGAAAAACCCAGTAACCTGTTGCACCCACATACCCTCACTGTCAATGTCGCTCAGCAAGTTCAAAACTTAACTCTGCTCAACTGCTGGTCACTCCTGTGACGCAGCATACCTGTCAGCGTGGGCACCGGCACAAGAATTGAAAACCGGCAGATCCCATTTCCTTGAATTTACTTTTCATCAAAGCAAAAAAGACAAGACACATCCAGGAGATGATTCATTGTTTTATAAAAATAAACAGTCTCACTACCTTACGTCTTTGAGGTTAGCATTTAGCTCAAGCTGAAAGTAATTTTAAGGAATAAACATGATCAAGTGAAACTGAAACACTTTAGGGAGTTTACTACACTTCTGGAGCTGATCAGAAGTAAAAAGCAATGCTGAGTATGGCAGATGATGTTACTCACTCTAGCAAATACCAAAAGACACACGTGGTAACACGGAAGTTCAGAAATCACAGGTTCAAGTGAAAAGTGCTAAGAAACTAAATAGATTCAGGCTGACAGAGTGATGAATGCACCCATTAATACAACGGCTGAAATATACACCTGAAACAGAGCGTGGGCTACTTCCTCTTTGTTCCAGAAACACTTAATGACATGTAATGCAATTCTGCAAGACCCAGCCCTGATGTCATGCATCTTAATACCAAGACACCACGGACTCCGAGAGGATAAAAAGTCCCTAATTTACATAAGCTTTTTGAAAATACAGTGTGCTATGCTCCAGGAGCAGCGCCACTCCATTCTGGCAAGCAGCTCGTCTGAAGAGAAGGCCAAAATATCAATTCTTGCTTATTTAACTGAGGCTAACAAATACCGAGCCCATTTGATTGGCTGCAGAACAATCCTCCCAGCTGCTATCGGGAACTTTCATGACGAGGTTAAAGCTTTACAGAGTGACAAAGGTTAGGAACACTCGCTGGTATCAATGAGCTGACAAAGCTGTCCTCCTCAGCAGAGCTTCCCTCTAGTTTACATTCTTTCAGCAAATGTGGATCAAAGATTCTCCGCAAGCAATTCCTCAAAATTTACTACTGAAGCATCTATCTCATTTTGAAAGAGTGGCAAAGAATATTTTTATTTTACAGTAAGTCTAAATTACATTTAACAGATTCAGTTAAGCCAACAAAAATGAAAGTGGTCAGCTTCTTTTAAAGCATTCTGTTTTAATAGTAATTCAAATTATCCTGCAACCAAAATCTTAACGCTGAGCTCATGACAGATTTCCCAGAGCAGACTGACTCTCTAAAAGGGAATCTAAGTGAAAAATGCAGAAGAGAATTTGTAAAAACCTTGTGAGCTGAGAATCTAAACATTTCCCACAAGTGGAAATGTAAGGAGAGAGAAAAAAAAAAAAACAAAGGTCAGCAAACCTATGGGAGGTTGGCAAAGAGAAACCTTGTGCTGGCTGGGGGACACGACAGGTAGGGAAATAAACCTCTGCAGCGGACTGGGACACATGCCAGGGTAGTTACCTGTCACCTTCTCAAAGTTTATCCAAGCTACGAAGCAAACCAAAAAAAGAGAAAGCTGGTGTCAAACCGAAAGCAACATGCAGAACTCCTTTGGAATGGACTGCAGGATATCACGTAACAACAGTTCAGTACTCTGAACGTCCCAGGTAATTCTCAAAACACACATTAACTTTAATGGTTACAAGAGAGTTACCTCCACTGAATGCAGCATGGTTTTTTTCATTAGCCAGTATGAGCACCCCAGAGCTAGGGGTGACTCCTTCCTCGCTCGATAAAGCAAACGCACAGTTGTGCCACATGAAGATGGCACCACCCTCACCTCTATCATCGGTATCCATCACTTCTGTGTGAACAGGGACAATTTGGGGGATTTGCCACCTAGAGGGAAGCAGGAAGCCTCACCTGCTAAAAAAGAGGGCCAGCAATACTCAAGTGCTTCACACAGTCCTGGTTTTCTAGCTAGGAAACATCGCTGACAACAATTAGGGCAGCGTTTCACCCACTTGAAATGCACAATTTCAGTTTTCCCCATAAATTACTAATATACTGAATTAGGAACACATACCCAACTAACCAAAACCCACAGCAGGCACCGCAAGCCATTACCCATTACATTTTTCACAATGCATTTAATAATATCCCCAATACACCTTAATTATCGATTGTTAACAGCACGCTGGTCCTGGCTGCAAGTGAAAAACAAGACCTACACCAAACATCAATGCATCAAAAATAGCATGAGCCTTACACCATTCCTTCACTGCAGCAAGTTTTTTGAGCTAAAAGATATTAAAAGAAAACAGAATTCCACCATGCATACTGTGAAGGAATCAATTCACAATCACCACGCGCACACTTCAGTTAAGTCTAAAATATAACGCTGACAGCTAAAGCAAGACAGCTAATCCTCCCGAAAGCTCCAGGACTTCTAACACAATTCTGTTCTATACCTTATTTTTCAGGCAGTCCCAAAGATCCTGAGATAAAAGCTGCTGTCTGCTTCTAAGCATCCGAGCACAGCGTTTCAGAACGCCTGGTTAAGAGCTCAAGTTCCCTGTCCTGGCAGTGAAAAGGCACCTTCAGAAAGTTCGGAGTCTTCAGGAACACAAAATTAAACATTATTGATGCTTTCTGAATGAAGATCACAGAAACTAACTCGCAACACTTATCAGCGGAAGAGAAAGGAGGAGATCAAACAAAGCTACCAAGGACAAATTTGTGCTTTAAAAGGATTCACTAAACGGCCAGACGCGCGCTGCCTGGCTTCGCAGGCTCCTGATTTGCTTCGGCTCCCTTTGAGCAGCCCGAGCTCCATCCACAACACAACCGCTCCATGTCATCACTGTGGGTTCCAGAACCTGCCTCGCATGCCCGCTGCTCGGAGGTGCCACCTCCGTCTCACAGGCTGAGCTCCTCTCCGCTGTGCTCGGCCTCGGATGAGGTTGGCTGCTCGCAGCTTCTGGCTGCAGTCATCGGGCTGCAGCTCCGATTAGCTTGAACAGTTCCTCTTCAAGTTAAATGCTGTAAAACCAAATTCTGCGCACCTGTCACTCTGTTCATGACATCTTTTTTTCCTCTCAGTGCAAGTCAAATAACATTCAGTTCACAACTGAGGCAATTAGTTTAAGAAAGAGAAGGTGTTTCCCAAACCTTTTTATTTAGAGGTTCGTGACTGTGGAATATATGTTGGTATTCATGTAAAAAACGACCACCGCCATACTTGAACCGAATACACCACTAGCAATTGCCTGGCTTCCCTCAATTATTTCTTAACTAACCCAGCAGCTGTTTGCTTTGTATGCTTTTTGGGTAAAACTTATTGCAAAGTTTAAAGAAGCAGCGCCGTTGACCACATTTTTCTGGCAAATGCTGAAACTGCTTCACCAAACCCCGTGAAACGCCGTTAATAGGTGAAGCACCGGCACGGGCAGCGGCTGCGGACCCAGGCCCGGGCCAACACGCTGCTCACCGCCCCCTCCCGCCGCGCGAAGCGTCCGTTTGTCGCAGGGAGGGACACACCGACGCGTCCGCCCGCCCCCCCGCCCCGGGTCACCTCCACACCTGGGGACGGGCCGACCGCGCTCGCCGCCGGGCTCCGCTCCGCAACCCACCCCCCTCCCCCGCCGCCGCGCTCAGAAACGACAGGGCCGCTCCGCCGGCCGAGCCTTCGCCCCCCGCTGCCATAAATCACCCCCCCCTCACACCTCCCCCCATCAGACCCCACCATCTAATTAACGTATTTAACGCTGACGCCGCGGA
>JAVKLA010000017.1:1598740-1612534 GCA_034782735.1 Sagittarius serpentarius | reverse complement strand
ACCCCCAACCCCGCCCCCGCCGGCCGGCCCCGCGGCCGCCCCCCCCGGATTTGCTGTGCCAGCCCCGTCCCCGCCCCCCCCGGCGCGGCGCGGCCGGCGGCGCGGAGCGGCGTGTGCGCGGCCTCCCGCCACATGGCCCGGCCCCGCACCGCCCCGCCGGGCCTCACCTCCACGAACAGCAGCATCCTGCCGCCCGCGCCCAGGCCGGCGGGTCCGCGATCCGCGCCGCGCTCCCCGCTGCCCGGCGGCGGCCGCGCCAGCGCCAGCGATAAGGACACTCGGGCTCCGCCTCCGGCTCCGGCTTCTGCCGCCAGGGCCCGGCCCCCTCCCTCCCTCCGCCGCCCACCGCCTCTTCCGGAGCACGCAGAGCGCTTCCGGGGCACGGGCGGTGCCGGGCCAGCCCATTCCCTGTATGGGAAGGGGTGTGTGGTGGTGGAACCACTCCGCCAGGGGGCGCGGCGGCTGCACCACTGCGCGGGGGGGAGTCGGCGCCCCCCCCCCCCCGCGGGCGGGAGTGGGCCGTCCCGCACAGCCGCAGCACAGCAGGGAAAGGGAGCGCAGTCGGATAATACAAATTTTTCGAGGCTTGGGTTTGTTTTTTTAAATTCAAGAAGCCCAAATACTTTTGTCTTCCACAAAACGAAAGCGGATCCCCCGCCCAGCGGCGGGCCGGGTCTCCCCCCAGCACAGCCTGCCGACCCCCACCGCGCCGGCCATGGTTGTGTTGGGGTTTTTTTTCCCCCCGATTTTTCCTCATTTCGGTTCTGCCCCCCCGGCAGCCCCGCAGGGGCCATTGCGGAACGACGGGGGTTCCCCGCCACCATCCCGCACCTCCCTCCTCCCTTTTCTCGCCCCGGCTGCCCCCACGGACGCGGTGACGTGGACGTGGGGCAGCCTGGCAGGTGAGGCAAGGGCAGCGAAGGTTCCCGAAGGGGAGCCCCCCCCAACTCCGGCAGTACATCCAGGGTGGGACTGTCCCCCCCCTCTGCACCCTTCACCCCCAGCTTGCTTATGGACCGTATGTCCACTGTGCCCCAGTAATAGGGTCCCAGGCGGGGAAGGGGCCAAGGGGGCTGCCAGGGCTTCCACCACCGGGAAGGGGTGGGGAGACACAGGGAAGAGGAGAGGAGCGTTGGCTCCGGTGAAAAACATCACAGGACACAGGATTTCCTCCAGACAGCACCAATAGGGAAAGGGCAGAAATCCACCACGGTGTCTTCTAAGACGAGGCTGTAATACCAGTTCGTTCCCACAGGAAGGACTCGGTTGAGCCCCTGGGAGCCCAAGTTGTTTATTCTGTGCCTTGCACATTTAATATTCACACTGCAGAGATGACGTACCGGAGACAGAGCGTCAGGCTGATAAAGAAAGGGCCAAATCTCAGCTACTGGAAGCCCCGAACACAAGAATCCTGCTCACGTGTGCCTCAGCTCGCTGGTGTTACGCAGACCCACGGAGGGGGTGCCTGCAAGGAGAAACCGCTTTGAAACCATTTTGCTTTAGAGCAACAGGGAAAGATCCACAAAACTTACTACAGCACATGTGAGGGAACCAGAGTTGTTTGGGGGATTTCAGGTGATCAAGAAGTATTCTATTAAAGAATTAATACATTCTGTAGTGGGTTTGTTTTGGGTGAAGGACACAGCGTTCAGCCCTTGGGGCCCCTGTCAGTAGGACGTTGCCATGGATCACTCTGCCACTTGCCCCGCGAGGGAACCCAGACCCCACTTAACACTATTACCTGCAATTACGGTCTGGCAAATCGGGGGTGTTTTAAGTTAGAGCCAGCGAAATAATCAGGGTCCGCTGAAAAGATTAGAAATGGTAGCACAATCTGTACTTCAAACTGACAGTCCAGCTGGCAGGTTCTACGGGTGCTTGACTGACCAGCATATCTCCAGGACACACACAAATGAACGAAAAGCAAACTAAAGTAGTAGAAACCAAGCAAGTAACTTCAAGCAGAATAACTGAGAAGCGACTATTTACAGACTGCAGAATCCATTCCGGAAACCTATCTTCTGTCAGGGGCCACCTGACTACAAAGTGACAGGGACAGCACCAGAGCAAACCATCTTCAGATCGTTGTTATGACACTTAGCAAGACCTGGTAGCTACAGTATGGAACTGAGAACCTCTTCTGCATTCTCATCTACTTCACCCACCAGATGTAATCAGACTTAGCACTTTTCATCTTCAAAGCACTTTGCAAACATTAACTCATTAATCCTTATGCCCCCTGTGAAGCATTTAAGTATTATTCCTGTTTTACAGACCGCTTTATCTCCAAATCTGCTCATTAATTTTTAGTGTGCTTATCACTTTAAACTGAGCTATCAAAGCAATAGAGAAATCGCAGCACAAAATACTTCTGAGCCTCATTTTCAAACTTGCCGAGTACCTGGACATCCTACAGGAGCTCAGGATTCTGAAACCAGGCCTTGACAGGATGTAAATTATCACTAATGCTCAGATCAGATCATTTTCCTGAAGCTGGTTCTGCCCTGCTCCCGCAAGATCTCCCCATTTAATTGAAACGCCCAGCTGGTAGAGTGGTCAGTGCCACAGATGTCTGTCAAGACGCTTCCAGTTTTGGCAGAGTCCTTCCACACTCACCACCTCATTGTCTTTAAGTGCAGATGGGGAGGAAAAACAGGCCCAGTTTATAGAGCTAGTAAATAATTCATACTTTGTAACAATAATTCTCTGTCTTCTAAGGGAGCAATGCAGAAGCGACACCATTCAAGAAAGAGAACACGCTATAATCAGATAACATTAATATCTATCTGGAAGGCAAATACAAGCCTTTTTGTGTTTATACCACAGTGAAGTTTCTTTCCTGTTGGTCACCATCTACTGTTAACTTACACAAAGGTGGCGAGGCAAACAGTTTTTCTTGAACTCCATCCAGCACTGCCAGGGACCCTGCTGTCTGGCTCACTGCTTTTCTCCCAAAGGCCTTCTCTCGACAGTTGATTTTGGAATCACAGCAGAAACAATTGTGCCTTCTGTCCGTGATGTTACAGGGCAGAATGGATTGATGCACACACTGAAATGAGATGTCATATTGCGAGAACAAATGAAGGGCATGGCAGAAAGCTCCTTTTTTATGGCAGTCATTTGCCCAGCTGTGTGGAATTGGACTACAGAGGGATTTATTTTTTGTTATAGGTCAAGTTATCTGATACGAGCAAGCACCAGTAAAAAATGGGATTTCCCACCACCTAACTTTCCTCTGCTCTATTTACTTTTGCTTGCTTCGGGTGCACCTTCTGAATTTATCATCTATTCCCCAGCAGAAGACAGTGATCCAGTGGCACACTGGGTCTCAAGGGCACCTTACCTGCTAGTCTAGAGCAGTAAGCATCCCGGCAGTCAGGATGGGGCAGGAGGAAGATGAGGACCATGACACATACATCTAAAACAGCAAGCAAAGCCTTTCCCAGTCATCAGAGCCAACAGGACATTTTCAGCACCCGCTGATTTCTCAAGAGGAAACTCCACCTCAGGGTAGCGCTGAGGGCACAGCATCAGGAATTTGTCCTTGAGAGGCCAGAAGTTGAATGTTATAACCACCAGGCAGACTGATGAATGCAAAAGAGCAATACCTATTGTAGTCAGAAGCCTGGAGCAGCTATGCTGGGAAAGAGATTAATTACTTCTGGGTGTGAGCTCGAACTGCACACCCAGCAGTCCTGAGGTTTTGGTTACTCCCTCACAAAGTGGGAAACGCTGCTCTCTCCCTGACTGCGCTAAGGCAAGGATTCAGTTTCCCTTTTCCTGGTATTTTACCTCTGTTCTGCCCACACTGGAATGGTCGTTGGCACCAGTCACAGCTGAATACAAACACCACGTGTGATGCAAGAATAAAATGCATTCTTTCAGGTTCTGATGAAGTCCCCGCACAGCAAGAGCTTTACCTGTCTGTTAGAGTGAACATCATCAGCCTGTCTGAGGAGGTCTGAGGACAGTCCCTGGGACAGGGATGATGTTGCGGACTCCGTTAACCACAATACATTGCCTTGTGCCTGCAAGCCCCCAGCTGAAATTAGAGCTGATGCCAGCACAGCTAGGCCACCTTTTGGCCCTGGTGTTTTGTCCAAAGGTGCTAAATCTGGTCTGGTTACTACACCATTGATACCATCAGCAAGGAATAAATATTTTTAAACACTGAATAAATATTGAGCTGGCAGCACTATCTCTGCCTCAGCTCTTCTGTGCCGTTCGTCCAGACAGCCAGGGTGCCTGCCGCAGGTGCGGTGGAGCCTTCGGGATTACAGGGTGTTCCCAGCATGGCGCTCTGCAGACACTGGCTGGGCCTCCTTGGTGGCTTGGGAAATATGTCAGAAAAGGCTGGTCTCAGCAGGCCGGTTGGAAACATCTGGCTTTAATTCTTCTTTAAAGCCATGACATTCATTTGGACACCAAACCACTTTCCTTTCATCTACCCAGAGGACGAACCCCGTGGCAGAGCAGCTGACTTTCTGCCTGCCATTACCCCGCATTATCCTGCAGGAAGAAAGAGGCAGAGAAGAACCGGGGCCGTGCTCTTTACAGGAGCGATCTTGGGAGAGGACACTTTCCTGCTCTTCTCCCTCCCCGGAGTTCTTTTCAAGTTGTTTCAAGGCATACATTTCCCTGTCAACATGTCTCAAAGGGGCTCAGAGTCCAGCTTAGACCCAATTTCACCCTTAATTCGCTGCGCTGAGAACCTAAGCACTTGAGGAACAGATAGGTGTGGCATGCTGTCCTGAGTAGGAAAGAGGGTGCCTTTGCGCTGGAGGGAGGGGCTGTGTCTATTTAGAAATCCCTTAGCTGAGGATGCTGAAGGCTTTGTGGATGGGCTGGCATGCTGGGAAGAAGCCTGGCAGAATCAGGTACACAAGCAGAGGCGGAGGAGTTTCCTCAAGAGCTCTTGACTGATAATTCTGGTATCAATAAATGACAATCCTAGCAAGGAGACGATGTTTTGAGCTCTAAATGTGTTATTGTGCAGCAGAAAAGGCCTAAAGCAAGAACACTGGATGTTGGAAAAATCAGCTGCACCATCACATGATCCCATGATGCCTGTAACCACAGCAAAGTTTTATCCAAAGCCAGCGAGACTTTTGGCTCTGTTTCTATGCCTGAGCTCAGCAAAGATTGTGCCATTGCATTTTCAAACTTCCAGCGCTGCTGAAGTAAACAATTTGCTTTCCAGGCAAAACTAAGTCCCACCAGCGTGGGATAGGTGCCTTGGGCAGCCTCTGAGCTGATGAGCAGCAATCGCTGGGTCTTATTCCAAGTTGTGGAATTATTCCTTCAGCGCGAGGCAAACGGCGCAGAGCTCCAGCTCCGAGAGGCAGCCCGGCAACAGCACTGAACAATCAATTTCCCATGTCAGACTCCAGCTACGCCCAAAGACTTGGCAGTGCTAGAGTGTATATACTGTGGCAGTAACATTAAATAAAACGGCTCTTCTCATCTGCCTACCCTCCTTCCCTGCTACCAGGCCACTCTCTTGAAACTGCCACAGTGAAAACGATTTACCTTTTTGTTTAAAGTGCCCATATAAAAGCAATCCATGCAGGGAACAGCAAGACAACAATAAGCTGCCCTATGAATTCACAGCCCATTGCCCAGCACTGCCTGGAAGGAGCATGGGCCTGCCGTGTGGCATGGGCATGGCGCTGCTAACAGCTGAAGGAAATTCTTCTGCAGCTCAGGTGGGTCTTTTGGTACCCATGAGTTTCCCTTCTTGTTGCACCAAGATTACTCATAGGCCAGCCAGGAAACACACCAGGGTATCAAGTTATCAGGAGCTGATCTCCAATGGCATGGTGCAAGAGAGCTGAAGTATCCCTCTGCTGCCTTCTTACTGCTTCATCCAGGACTAAGACTTCCCGGCAGAGAGGAGGAGCAAGTGAATCGTGCAGCAGAGAGCTGGAGCAGGAAATACAGCTGCCGGGCTGACTCAGCACGGCTTCCCTCTTGAACCCCGAACACATGGGAGCTGCAAAGGATGTTAATGTTTAACTCCACCGAAAGTCTCCTCTTTAGCAAAAGGTATCCGAGGCATCAGCTGCTGGCAGAAGACATTTTGCTTTGCTGGGAGCTGTGCTGGTGACAGTACCTCAGCGGTGAGGTCTGCAGTGGTGCCTTTCAAAAGGCAATTAAGTGCAAAGGGCCTCACAACATCTCATAAGCTCCAGGAAAGAGACGGATAAAACCAATGGCATTAATCAGTTCATCTCCCCGGCCCTGCGCTTCGCTGGAGGTAGATCTCAGGAAGGTAGATTGACACCATAAATAAGGAAAAGCTCATTAGTTGTTTGGGAAATACTGTTATCAATGATCTCTAAAGGAGCATTGCAGAGCCGCCTGCTTTTTTGCTCTCCTCTCTTTCTCCATCTCTAATTCTTCTTCCCACGGGCATTTAAATCTCTACATGACTGTCTCAGTAGGAAAGAGCATATAATCCTTAAAAGGTAGGTCTAGGACCCTAGACTTTAATCCCAGCTCTGGTACTGGTTATTCAGTAGCCATTTCAGATTCCTGTTCCTCACTTTGCCCATTGTAAAGTGGGGATGGTGCTTCCTGAACTTCTAATAATGCAAGAGTCGCCTAATGAGTGCTATTTAGCAAGATCCAAAAACAAATCACTAGATGAGTGGCTATGAAATACTTGTTAGAGGACTGCTTAGTGAAGCCTCTCAGATGGGAACCCAGGTTTACATGCTCCAAAGGCTAAAGCTCCAACCACTGATGCCAAGAACAGCCACAAGCTGCCAGGAAAGGGCTCTACAAGAGCTATTCAGCAGTTCTGGCTTTGTCCCACAGAGAACATACGTCCTGCAGGGAATCTATTCATCCCTGCTATTTGTGGCCTTTGCAATAACCCAAAACGTGTACAAAAGGGAAGAAATCCATAACTGCATTCATCAGGTAGATCCAGTGTCTTTCTCAGTCCCCGAGAGGGCTGCGCGAGAACAAATTCTGTAATTCAAGAAAAATAAGCAACTGTGAGTGTCCAAGAATAAAAGAGCTCATAGTAAGCAACTGTGTGGTTAAAGTTACCTGCGGACAAAGAGGGGCTTGCAACACACTGGGGGAGAGATCAGGCTGTCCTGTCGGTACCACTAGGAAATGGTGTCGCTGTACTGGAGAGAGGTTGGGTTTCTTTCATCATGAAGCAACAGCAGCTTTTGCTTTACAAGCCTCCAATGTGTAGCACTATAATAAAGCATGCATCTGCGCCGAGACCTGAGTTGTACCATTAGTCCTCAGTGAGCTGGAAAAAGAGGTAAACAATGAAGTGTCAAAGTTGACCAACGATACAAAATTCTGCAGGATATCCAAACTGACTGGAAGGAGCAAAAGAAGGATCTCACGATACCAAGTACACAGGCATTCAAACTGCAGGCAAAACAAAATGCTAATGAAAATGAAGATGGAGGGGCAAAGCAAGCCTAACTATCGTTAGACAACGATGGGGTCTAAGTTAGCTATTCCCACTCAGGAAAGAGCTCAGGGAATCAGTATGGGGTATTCAGCTCTGCATTCACTGATGGTTATAGAGCAATATTTTTTTAAGAGGAACACAACATTGGAAAACCTGCACTAAAAAACCTGTGCTGATCTTGTAGGATACCATCACACATTTTTTTATTGTACTTCACTCACAGAGTTAAGGTTTGTTTTTCTTGGTCGAGGCGACACACATGCTATTCGAAGAAGACATCCTGGATTCCTAAACTGTCTGCCTGAATGAGAGCTTCGAAAGGGCTCCAGGACCTGACAGGGGCACTTGTACGGTAGCTTAGGTTTAAGAGATACTAGGTCCTATCTTCTCGCTTTCTAGAATAGCATCTTTCCATAGGGCTTAAAGCTTCTGCTCTTCAGCCCTAAAGTCACCACATCTACTACAGATGTGAGATGCCTCCTTAGTAAAGTTATGCCACAGTACTTTAATGATAGTTGTATTTTTTCTGTTGCCTTGGCTTTATTAAAAAACAAAAAGGGAATGTAAGGACTGACACAGTATGTTTGGAAATGGAAGTAAAATTCCAGTTTAATCACTGATTAAACAAATCAGTGGTGCTGTTGGGTAGGGTCACATGACGTTCACTGGTTGGGTGGAGACCTCAAAACCAAAAAAAGCCATGTGGGTGTCTGAGCATTGTCCATACCACCAGGTGTTTCTTCAGCAGCTGCCTTATCCTATCTGCTAGTGCTGGGCCTCTCCTGTAGGAAATTCAGCAGCCCCAACAATCAGAGAATCAGTCAGAGAATGCAGACTCCCTCAGGAAGCACTGCTATGCCAAAAGCGAGACACTTAGATGAAATACCAAAAAAAGGAGGACTGAAGACAGAAAATATTTCTTTGGATTCTCCTCTCTGGTATGCATCTACTAGCAGAGTTGCATTCTGTTGCTCTAAGAGTAACACTAGGAAAGACGCGATCCCTTGAAATAAATATTATTTTCCCAGAACAGGTTGTTCATACCTTATTGACTCATCACTCCTTATACATGCAATTCACAACAACCTCTTACCAAACCACCAAAACACCAGAAAACACATTTTAAGTCAATGCTGAGCTCGGAGCTGTCAGCTGCAACTCAGGAAAGCGATCGTGGCATTGTCATTGACAGTTCTCTGAAGCCACCGGCTCAGGGTGCAACGGCAGCCAAAAAAGCCAGCTGAATGTTGGCTGCTTTCAGGAAGGATACTGAGGTGAGGCCAAAGCCCTCGGTTTGCTTTTATAGAAATAAGTGGCTGCTCGAAGGGCAAGGACACACCCTTTAACGTCTCTACTACAGTCAGGATGCTGGAGAGGGAAATGGACAGCAAGCAAGTGGCCTGGCTCACATGCGTGCCCAAACAGCATCTCCTGTTGCCACCACTGGAGACACACTACTGGGCTAGAGGTGTCATTGGTCTGACCCAGGAGGATGTTTTTAACATTCTACATTAAATCCTGAAAACCTGACACACAATTAATTAAGGCAACATGGTATCTTCTAACTGCTACTCTCATCTGCCTGTCAGCCCATCCTTGCTGTTGTGTGCAATGCCTCACGTTACAGTGTGGCCTCATTTAGACACTAATCCTACAGGCAGATCCCTTTGCCACATGCAGCTCTCCTGAAACCAGCACAGCCAGGCACTGCTGGGGAGGGGAAGCTGCGCATGTGGCATAAGCACAGAGGCTGAGGCTTTAGACTGTCTTTGATGCACAGTTTGACTTTTTTTCTGTTATTATTCATCACTGATTTTGATTAGCAATCTGTGAGCTGCTGTAATGTACATAAATAGCGAGATGCATGATTTTATCCTTGATACTTGGATAATTAAACTTTGAGGCAGTACTGCAGTATATCTGGTATTCCCAGCGTCCCCAAAGAACTACTCCATGATATGTATGTAACTCTTAAAATGATGACTTCTGTAGGTATGTGTTCATAGAGAAGGATGACAACTTCCCACTTTGAAAATCTTTAAGTCTATTGAAATAATAATGTTTTCTGTATAACCCTTAGTCAAAACAAATCACTACAGCATTTCTACAGATGAGGCTGCACATCAGTAGAGCAGGAATGGCTTGCTAAAGGTGCCTAAACATTGGCATCTGGTGTCATTTGAGATGCCCCGTGGTGTTCCCATCACCAGAAAAAGGGGGGAAGCCAGTCCAGAGAGGTGCTAGCCTGTAGTGGTGCTGTGCTGTACCGGCCAGCCCTGTGCTGATGTCTCAGACAGTCAAGGGTGTCTCAAATGGCAGCAGATAGCTCTGCTTAGGCAACTGCATCGAGCTTGAAATGTCCTGCTCACGTAACCTAGATAAATATGCAATTTCCTGTACAAGTCATACATTTAATAACAGCACATATAAGTTTCTGACGTGCTCTAATAACAGTGTCACATTTGCTCCAGCTGGACATCCCTCCAACCCTCCAGTACACAGATCGCTATGCTGTTTAAGCTATGAAGCCTGTAATTTACAACACGTACATATTCTCTGGGCCATAATTCAGGCTTTTCACTGGAATGAGTAAATTTCACATGTCAATGCTGAGATTGCCGTAAAAGTAATACCAGCATATTAATTTTAACTAGTCACTTCCTGTCTTAATGGTCAGGGGATCTAGTGGAGGCTCACAAGCTGCTCCACAAGCAAAGAACAAGAGGGCTGGGAATATGGGACAGCTCAAAGTAGATGCGAGCTGTGGGTATGACAAAGGCTATGTTAAACTCTTGGCCTGATTAACAGCAGCAGTGGGGAGACTGAGCAATAGGACTGATTACACGCAACTATTTTTTTAACTCAGGAATTTGGTTGTTTACACATTATGAAGAATAACATGGAAAGAAAGAGAAAAACACCTAAAGCTCTTCCCGAAAGTACATTGTTCAGATAAACATCTTGAGGAGCCACTGCGCTGGCTGGAGAGGAGCACTCACGGCATGCTAATGAAGATACACAAACTTTCCAGTATCTCGGGAATGCAGGTTATCTAGTTTGGCTGCTGAAAACCCTTTTTCTTGTTTTCAAACAGAGTCTGCAGGGGACCCCAATGCCTAGCACAGGCACTTCTTCCTCTCAGCGCACAGCCCCTTCTTACAACCTGGCACCTTCCAGACACCAGGGAATCACGGAGCGCGGGCTCGTTTCTGGAAGAGATGACAAGCCGTGGCCCTGAGGCCCTTCATTTCACCATCGCCTCACCAACTTGGGCAGAGCCTGTGGGCCCCCAGCCCACCCTCGTGGTGCTCGGGGCTGGTAAATACCAATTGCCAGGACACACCTGCATGGACGGCAGCCCGGAAGGGGGACTAGGAAATGCGGAAAAACCCCGTTCTCCCACAGTGGAGGAGGCCATCGAGCAGCAGCCCACACCCACCACCCTCAGCACCGCCGGGCAATAGGCGGGAAGCACCCGCACCCAGGGAAGACCCTGTGGAGCTGGGTGGTGGGGGGCAATGCGCATGCACCGGGGAAGACCCCCTCCCCACCCCAGTGAGAGCTGTTGCTGGCCCTCACCTTCCCTTGGCAGCCCTTTTGGGGCTCCACCAACACTGGGGCTACGCCCTTTCTTTCCCAGGCAACAGCTCCCACACTTTCCCACGCTCGCCGCCAGAGCCCAGCTCCAAAAATGGGAAAATATCCAGCCCCTGCTCCCACA
Source organism: Sagittarius serpentarius (assembly GCA_034782735.1). Lineage (NCBI taxonomy): Eukaryota > Metazoa > Chordata > Aves > Accipitriformes > Sagittariidae > Sagittarius > Sagittarius serpentarius. The sequence goes on along the minus strand of JAVKLA010000017.1, from coordinate 1,601,372 downwards.
CGCCAGGTGCCAGGACCCAGAGCTGTTGCTGGCCCTCACCTTCCCTTGGCAGCCCTTTTGCAGCTCCAACAACAACAGGGCTATGCCCTGTCTTAGGCATGTAGCAGTTCCTGCACTCTAACCAAAAATTCTAACTGAAATCTAGGAAACATGGAAACCCCAGAAAGCTCAAAAAGACAGGACACCATGCCATGAAGCAGTCGAGACTACCTGACAAATCTCTGAGGAACAGAGGTCACTAATAGCTTAGCCAACTCCAAAGCTGCCATCAACTGCAGGAACCGCAGACCACTGACACCAGAGAAGCCCTGGAGCACAACGAGCGTCCTCAGCAGACCCTGTGGCTCATATACCCCAGGCCTCACCCACCACCCTTTCCACAGTCACCTGGCAAAGGGGAGGGGGGAACCACCACAAGGCATAAAGGCGGCCGGAGGAGCAGCAGGCAGTTTTCTCATCTGCGTCCAGTTTACAGCATGCAAAGCACTGAACAGATGTCTTGGCTGAAAATAGTTCATTAAATGCAATAACAATATTGTTATCAAAAATTATGTGCTTTAGTTTCTGATTAAAAAAAAAAATATTATGAGGTTACATTTCATTTCTAGCAAGACCACACATACTCCCTAACTTCTACCAGAACTACCTTCCGGATAGGACCGAATGACAAAGCAGAACTAGATCCCTTAAGAATCCCTTCTCAAAGCTATCGCCAATTGCAGAATAAGTTATCTACTTTTAATTGCCACGATTCAGAGTCGCCTTGATGGTCTCACCAACTGACTCCCTTAACAGGGCTAGATGAGTGCCAATAGACAGAAGCCACCAAAAAACCACGGAAATAGAAGAAACATATCAGAAACTGTATGAAGCCACCTAATTAACACCTAGTAGCTAGAACATCAATAAATTGCAAAACCCAACAAAAAACACCACAAGAGATGCATCAATAAAAACAGATGAAAGCTATCGCCTCCTCTGAAAAAATCAATAGGAGATCTGAGCTGACGATAGACATCTTTGGGGTACCAGATACCAATGAAAACATACTATAAGGCAGAAAACAAAAAGACTGCTCTGGAGCACAGAGGTGACTTCAGAAAAGATTCTGACAGAACAAGAAGCAGTGGGATTAGAGAGATCCCAAAGGGGCCAGAGAGACCAAAGAAGCCTTGGGGATGCAATCAGCTCACAAGTACAGACGTCCTCAAAGGACCAGGGACTGAATAGAGATGCACCAAATGCATGAGAGGATAAAGACTAACCAGGGTAACAGATGTGGACTCAGGAAGGGTTCTGAGGGGAAAAGGAGGATGCAAACTGCTCTCCTGAGCTAAAATGGGGCTCTAGGCCCTAAGGGATATATCACGAGAGCTCAGCAAAGGGAGCAGAGGAGTCCTGAGGGGGCCTGAGAGACCAAAGCAGCCTCAGAGATAACAACGAGGAGCTCTGAAGGGGATTTCAACAAAGTACAGATGTCATCAGGGGGCTGGGGGCTCAATGAAGGCATGCTAAATGGCAAAGAGTAAGATAAGAGGGCTCTGAAGAGCAACAAAAAAAAATGTACCACCAACAGAAAAGGGAGCTGAAGTGCTACAAGAGTGTGTACAAGAAAGGACTCAGAAAACATTGCTATAGAGAGTAGAGGAATTAGGAGGGGGTAGGGTAAGAAAAGGCAGCTTGGAGACACAGGGAGGGCCTTGGAGTCTCAGGAGGGCATCTAGGCAAACCACACATGACTGACCAAACTGAGACACCTTCGATGGCAGAGAGAAAGATGGAGTGCTCTGCAGCAAAGAAAGAAGGGAGGCTCTGATGGAACAAGAGAGATAAAGGGAGATAAAGCACTACAAGGTGCTGTAGATTGAGGAAGGTCTCAGGAGGCATTGTGACTGTGAGGAGAGGGGTGTTGAGAGGGGCTGATGGACAAAAGAAGGCTTAGGGACAACAGGGAGGAACTCGGGTGATCATCTGAGCAGAGTACAGATGGTCTCAGGTGGCCAGGAATCCTAGACAGCGTAGAGGAACAAGTGCTCTACAGCTCAAAGACAGCCCCACCTAAAACGCTGCAAGATGGATGTGGAGCACAAGGAAGGTCTCAGGCAGCATTGTGACTGGGAGAAGAAATGTCCTGAGGGAGCCAAAGAGACAGAAAAAGGATTGTGGACAGAGCAATTAAATCCAGAGGGGATCTGATCCAAGTAAACATGTCATCAGAGGGCCAGGGAACAAATAGAGGCATGGCTAGAGGGAAGAGAGGACAGATCTGTCGTTATCTCAACCCTGCGCGCCCCATGTTGGGTGCCAAAATGGACTGTCGTTATTTAACCCCAGCCGGCAACTCAGCACCACGCATCTGCTCACTCACTTCCCCCCGCCAGTGGGATGGGGGAGAGAATCGGAAAAAAAGTAAAATTGGTGGGTTGAGATAAGAACAGTTTAACAGAACAGAAAGGAAGAAACTAATGATGACACTAATAACAACAATAAAGTGACAATAATAATAAAAGGATTGGAATACACAAGACAAGTGACACACAGTGCAATTGCTCACCGCTTGCTGACCGATGCCAAAGCAGCGATCCTCACACACATACCCACCCAGCTGGGCATGAGGTCCCATGGTATGGAA
>JAVKLA010000017.1:1576431-1598640 GCA_034782735.1 Sagittarius serpentarius | reverse complement strand
TGTTAAGTTCATTTAGTCTCTGACTTTGGAGTATATCTTGAAACAAAATTTGTCGCTCGAACCCCCTTGCTTTCTAACCATCTTCACCAAAGTGGGAGGCTAGGTGCAGCTGGGTAAGAGCTCCGATAGAAGAACACAATAACAAACAAAAAGTCATTATTATGAGGCACTCTATTGCAGTACTGGGCAGCGCTGGGGATAGCTCCACCATAAGTGCTCTGACAAACTGAGAAATTTTCAGAAATTATATACTATAGAGTTACGTATATTCACAGGTTTCTGACAGTTCATTTACATAAACATGAGAATTCCGAGAACTCATTAATATATGCTAATATTTATATGCAGGCGCACTCATTTCCATTGGTGGTGTTTGGAGTTCTCCTGGTGGTCTCATATAGTCTTCCTCACTTGTCCGCTAGTTGACCCCTTCTCTTGATTCTGCGCAGTGGCTCTCCTTTAAGTGTTTATCTCAAAGAGGGTCCATCAGCAAATTGATTGTCTACTTTTCTTCTTCACTGACGCACTTATGGCCCTGTTCTTGGTTCTTATCTGGTACCAGGCGTCTTGAATTCCTACTATCAGGGACTGATGCGTGGCACTTAAACTTACTTATTCAAGGTTCCCTTTAATCTTGTCAGGCATGGGCTCCCCGACGGAATTTGCCTCAGAGGAAGAAAATTCAGAAACAATAAGAATGTTAGCCTTGGTTAAAGGAAAAATTACAAGCCTTGGTTAGAAAAAGCAGAAATGTAAGCAAAATAATGCAAGTGGAACACACTGAGGCATTGGCTAGGCCTTTCAATTCTTTCATCCTGTCATAACAGTCTTTCTAGGTGGGACGGGCAGCGCAAAGTCCACTCGGTCGGCGGGTGACGTTGTGTGCGGCAGGAGGATGGTGCGTAGTGTTGGATCGTCACGTGCCAAAGGCGGTTCTGGTTCTGTCGCTACTGCATTTTGCTTGGTTTCAAAGTTAGTTCTTGCTTCATCTGATTCCTACTGTAATACCAATGATATAGTATATAAAAATTACGGTAATGACAAATGATAACGTACAGCGGCACAGTTATATAGCAACTATCATACAGTTTGGCCCAGTTTTGGCTCGGCCTACTACCTAGTATGGTGCTGTGTTTTGGATTTAGCATGAGAAGAATGTGGATAACACACTGTTTTCAGATGCTGTAAAGTAGCATTTAGACTAACTCAGGGACTTTTCAGCTTCTCATGCCCAGCCACCAAGAAGGCTGGAGGAGCACAGGAAAGTTGGAGGGGAGACAGCTGGGACAGCTGACCCAAACTGGCCAGAGGGGTGTTCCATACCATAGGATGTCATGCCCAGCTGGGGGGCAGGGAGAGGAGTGCGGCTTGGGCATCAGTCGGTAAGCAGTGAGCAATTGCATTGTGCGTCGCTTGTTTTGTGTATTCCACTCCTTGTATTATTTTTGTCACTTTATTGTTATTAGTGCCATTGTTAGTTACTTCCTTTCTGTTCTTTTAAACTGTTCTTATCTCAACCTGCAAGCTTTACTTTATTTTCCAATTCTCTCCCCTATCCCACCGGGTGTGGGGGAAAATGAGTGAGTGACTGCGTGGTGCTTAGTTGCTGGCTGGGCTTAAACCACAACACAGTTTAATTCATTGACTATTCTCACCTAAAGTCAAATCCGACAGAGGCATACATCAGCATTCCCCATCCTTTCGCAGCGCCTGCCAAGTGCACCAAAGTCCTTGAGCAGAAGCGCTCCCACACCTGGGTTTGCCTTTGCCTGAGGTTGGAGTAACCCAGACTGTCTTCCCTAACATAATTTTTATGTGTGCTACAAGAATTTTAGTCCCGTTCCACTATATGTAAGAGTTCTGATTGGGCAGGGCCAGCCCAGGTAGCACCTCTGGTGTTGACTAACCAGGTGGCTTTTGGTAAACGCGTATCCCAATACTTCAAGGTTCCATCCTCCATTGCTTTCAATGTAGTCTTTAACAGTCCATTGTATGGTTCGATTTTCCCAGAGGCTGACACGTGATAGGGCATGAGATATACCCGCTCGATGCCATGCCCTTTGGCCCAGATGTCTATGAGATGGTTTTGGAAGTGAGTCCCCTTGTCAGACTCTAGTCTTTCTGGGGTGCTGTGTTGCCATTAGACTGTCTTTTTGAGGCCCAGGATAGCATTCCGGGCAGTGGCATGGGGCACGTTTCCGGCCATCTGCAGCAGTTGCTTCCACTGTTGCAAGTACGTTATATAGTCCATCTGCCAAGCCTCCCTGTCTTTACATTTCAAGCATCGCTCTCCGTACCACAAGGGGCTTTAACTGCTTGAGCTTGCGTAACTGCAGTGCACGTTTCACATTCATGGATAACTCGTGCGATAGTATCCACCCACGGTCAAGTCAACCCCTCAATTGCAAGCCCATGGACCAGGGGTGGGAGGGGGGTTGGGGGGGAGGGACCCACCCACAGACCATGGGAGGCAGGGAGAGGAACCCACCCACAGAGCCAGGTGGGGGGGTGGGGGGAAGGGGGAGACAGGACACACCCATAGGACCTGGGCCAGGGACAGGAGGGTGGACAGGACACACCCACAGAGCCCAAGCTAGGGGGCAGGGACACACACCACTGCAGCCTGGGCTTGCGGGGGCGGGGGGTGTGAAGGAGAGAGAAGGGACACATCCATGGACCCGGGGCGGGGGCAGGGGGGGGGAGAAGAAAGCAGGGACATGCCCACAGACCCCCCCCAGAGGGAGCAGGAAGGGAGAGACACACACACTCATAGACCTTGGGAGGTGTTGGGGGGACAGACAGTAAGGGAGAGGGACACACCCATAGACCCCAGGGGCACAGGAGGGGACAGGAACACACCCACAGACCTCAGGGCATTCGAGATGCTAGGGACAGCACCCCGGGCACAGGCCACACTCCTCGAGCGCAAAGAGCAACGAGGACATCAACACCGGAGGAAGGTCTGAGACACAGGAGACCTAATACACAACACGAAACCAGACAAAGGCTGGAACTGCCCTGCCCACGCTAGCATTATGCTGAGCTGTAACCCCTCCCTTTACCTGCCCAAAGGAGAATGCCCCTGGACAGGCCTTTCCCCTACACTAACTTTAAAACCCCTCCCTGCAATTCCCAACGTTGTCCCCTTCCCCAACACTGGTCCCTTAACTTAGCTTCCAGAGGACCGGGTGTCCAAATCCATCCTCAACAAAAACCACATGGGCCAACGGAGATATTCCTGCAGTTGGCAGGTTCCTCTCCATCATCTGCACAAAGCCAGGCACCTCCTACCTGACACCTTCCCAAAGATGCCGGGCTCTGCTACACACCTGGAAGATAAGCAAAGTCCTGACGCTCGTAATCCGAGGGGCCTGCCACAAGCCACGCAGGTGCTAGTGACAACACAGCGCTCCACGGGCGATCGGGAAAGGCGACGATCCGTTCCTTACCCTGAAAGATGCCGTGCCTTACGTCCCCGACGTTTTCTCGAGAAATGGTAAAACTCCAGACAGATGCATGCAAGATGCTCACCCTAACCCCTTCCAGATAATCTCACCGTCACTCCTATTAAGAAAAATTGTATCAGCAACTTACACAGTATATAGCAAAGCCGGTGGAAAAAACCCACAAGGTTCCATCTTCAATAAAGTCATGAAGCCCAGGAACACACAAGGCACCTAGAAATAAATTAAAAAAAAAAAAAAAAAAAAAAAAAAAAAAAAAAAAAAAGATTTTCATACTATTAGACCATCCTGCTATCCCTGAACAGTCAATACAAAATTACTGATGTGGAAAAAAAAAAAAAGCTATATACAAGCATACTTTCTACTACACATGCTGCTGAACCTTAAGTAGTCCCAAAGCTCTTACCTCAAACACATGGGCTGCTCTAAATGTTACAACAATTCTGCCCGAACAGCTGAGCCAGCTCAAAAACTAAAGGAACAGCAGAGCACCAACTCCAGCATTGCCCAGTAACACAATGAACTCCCTGAGCAGAGGCTGTGCCTCATATACCCCAGGGCCTCACCCACCACCCTTCCCACAATCACCTGGAACAGGGGAGGGGGAAAACACCACAAGGCATAAAGGCGGCTGGAGGAGGAGATGGGAGTTTTGTCACCTGCCTCCACTTTACAGCATACAAAGCACAGAACAAAAGGAGCCACGCTTAATAGAAAAGATAATGCCTGTTGTTATACTATGACTGCATCTACTGCATTATCAGCATGACCGGGTAGGTAATTACACTTAATTTTTCTGGGCTATCGATAGAAAGAGATAGATACCATGTTAAGCTATGTAAGAAAGTAGTGCATTAAATACAACAGCAATTTTGTTACCAGAAGCGATATGCTTTAACTTCTTATAAAAACCTCCAAATGCTATGGCGTTATGCTTCATTTCTAACAAGACCACTCATACCCCTTAACTTCTACCCAAACTACTGTCTTGGTGTCAGCTGGGATAGAGTTAACGATCGTCCTAGTAACTGGTATAGTGCTATGTTTGAGTTTAGTACGAGAAGAATATTGATAACACCCTGATGTTTTCAGTTGTTGCTAAATAGACTTTAGATGAAGTCAAGGATTTTTGAGCTTCTCATGCCTACTGCTCCCACAGGTGAGGTGCCAGGACCCAGAGCTGTTGCTGGCCCTCATCTTCCCTTGGCAGCCCTTTTGGGGCTCCACCAGCACTGGGGCTATGCCCTTTCATTCCCAGGCAAAGGCCCCGGTCCTCTTTCCCGTGCTCTCCGCCAGACCCTGGCTCTAAAAATGGGAAAACGTCCAGCCCCTGCTCCCACAGGCAAGGTGCCAGGACCGAGAGCTGTTGCTGGCCCTCACCGTCCCTTGGCAGCCCTTTTGGGGCTCCACCAACATGAGGGCTACGCTGTTGTGCATAGGGTGTCCAAGTAAGTCCTGTGAGACTGCTGAACACAAGCTGTGTCTCTAGGTTGACAGCTGGTACCTTGAACAATGACTGCTTCACTGACAGTTGCTTTGCTTTTTAAAAATTATATAGATCTGGAGGCATTTAATATTCTGGTTTAATATGTGCTGGGCGAAAGTTTTTCTAGTTGCTGACATATTGTTCAGCAATCAGAATTATATTTTTTTTTTCTGCTGTCAGAGAATAAAGTAGTATGTTTCCTGTCAAACTACAAATTGCAATTTGTTTTTGAGGGCAGAGTATTGGAATGTAGGTGGTTATTGCCATCAGGGTTTTACTTCATCAGAAACAGTCTTTAACCGCTTAAGCATGAACTACATAGGTTCCTCTGCTCACATGGCATTTCCTGCCTGGTACTATAAAAAGTAGCAGTAATGTGTTATCAGTTAATTGGAAGCCAGCTGGAAGTGGTAGTGCTGTCAACTGGTGGCGATAGACGTAACCCTCTAGTAAGAGTTCCGTCAGAGAATTTCACAGTAGCTATGTTCTTCACAGATGTCCCCTTCCAGGTGTCTCACAAAACTTGTGTAGAACAGGAATATTACTCTTTACTTTTCTCTGAGAGATGCGATACAGTCAAATCATAAGGTAATATTTTATACACGGAGAAACCTGAGTGGTGGTAGCCTATGCATGTTTTCTGGAAAAGCTTTTATTTCCTTAGGGAATTGTATAGACTACAGCTTGGATTTTCAATGGGATTTAGGCAACCAAGGCTCCTAGGTTATTGCATTAATAGCATAGCAAGGTTTTGGAGTGTTTAAATCTTGAGTGTGGGAGAAACTTTATGGAGTCTATAAGGGAAGGATAATTGCAATCTGGACTTTACACAAATACAGCTCTTTAAGTTAAAGAGTAAGTACTCTGTCCTAGGGAGAAGCTGCTTGCTTTGACCGCTCTTGTTAAGGTAACTTATTCACTCATTGAAGCTTGATTATAGAACCTGGTCATCTTGCTACATGTTGATAATCCTTTGAAAAGGGCTTACTGGAAGTAATCCAAACTGCTGTTCCTTAATCAAGTAGGGTCCCTCTACATGAGCAGTGTCAGTGCCTTAGAAAAACACGGTCCTACTTACTAGCTTTGCCAACACTGACACTCACTGTGAGGAGTGTAATTTTTCTAAATTGCTGTTACCGAAATAGTTGTACGTGAAAACTTTTTTTTTCATTCCATATAGTATTTAGATTATCAGTTTTGTCAGGTTAGAGACATGCAAATTGCAACAGCAGAGACTTAAACAGTGCACCGTGGTGGGCTAACGTACAGAGTGAGTGCTGAGACTCTTCAATCCTTGTTTGTTTTCCAGTGCAGTACTTGACATTCATCCCCATGTCTCTCTTTGTTGCTTCTTCCAGTATTGAACTCTCTTCCTCCATGAACTTACTTTCTCAGCATGTCTTGTTCAGATTTTGGAACCTTTATCTTACATAGGTTAATATGTTTGCATTAATTACAGAGGGCCAGCTACACTCCTTTAGCAGCTTTCAGTCTGTAGAGCAGAAATAAGTAAGGGTGCAATTTGTCTACTCTCTAGTGTAACGAGAGGGGAAATCTACATAGGAGCACACTGTTCACAGCAGGAAAAAAAAAATCAATGGTTGTAAAGACAGAATGAGTAATAGAGCAGCTATCTGCACGTAAGAATTATTCTTAGAAGGAACTGAGCCCACGATATACGTTAGTTACTGGTTTGATACCAGCAACTATTTAAAGTCCAAAGCTGATGATTATTATAACACTAGTGTCTCATTTACTGCCTGTAACGTATTCACAGTTGTATCAAAAGTAGAATTGTACAGATAAGAAAGATAGAAACATCATTTGCCCAAGCAGACATTGGGTGAGGTTTCTTCTCTTTGAAAAGCAGAGCTCTACTTAAAGTTGGCAAAATTTGTCACAGCTGACTAATTTGTGCATTTCAGAAGCAAAGTGCAATCACCTTGCACAGTATACTAATCAGTGCAGTCTGTGTGCTCCTAGGTGTGGATGCGCTTATGCCCAGTGGAGTGGTGTGCAGATTGCTGGGAGTTTTCTATAGCTTCTTAAAGGGCTTTGATTCATGATCCAGGGTGGCTTATCTTCAGAGGGCCGTGATTACTGTTTCCACTGCTGGGGTGGCTCAGCTGCTCATGAGGCAACTGCTGAATTGGTGCAGTTTACAACCTAGCATAGTAAAATAAACTGGCATTTATGTAGATTTTCTGCGTATGCCAAGCTGTAATTTGTTACGGTTCAGCAGCTGCTGTATAAATAGCTGAGTTATTCCTGCGAGGGGGCACAGCAGACAGCTGGGTGGCGGAAACAATACAGCTATTCCAAGGTAAACTGTCTATATTTGAGAATCAGAGTGCTTAGGTAATCAAAAATATAAATGTGTGTTATTATTGTAAACTGAATTACTTAAAATGTGTCTATTGCTTTGCATTGTTCTGGTACTATTTGCTACTATTTTTCCAGCCTCTGGTTTTATTTGAAAGGTCTGGGAAGTGCATAGAATCCTTGGCAGGGAGAAAAAAAAATCTCAGCTGTCTTCAGGAGCATTCAGTATTCTGGTTAAAAACTGTTTGTGGTTTTTTTTTCTCTCTTTCCTCTGTCTCAAAGGTATCAGAAAGCAGCTAAAGAAGCCACTGCTGAGAAAAAAAGAAGTGTAAGTATTTGTTTGCTAGGCGATAAGCAACAGCCTGCAATCAGAACAGATCACCTACATGCAATGTTTCTGTGGCAGTTGATTTTTGGAGTATCAAAGATGCTTCCATGTGTCCTACAGAGAACTTGGTTTAGGCATAGTGTTTGCTTTTGACTCATTCCCCCTACCCTTTGCCAGTGTGAATGAAAGGAAAGAAAATTAAGTTCCTTGCCCAAAGCTATATGTTGAATCACCAATTTGCTCCTAAGCAAAAGGCAAAATGAGTTAACCACAACACATTAATATCCACCTCTTTGTTCTTAGCTGTAGGCAGTTGTGTGGTACCTCTTCCTTTCTTAGCTAAATTTAAAAGTCGTCTTAAAAGAAGCTGCCAGCCTCTCTGAAATGTAATGTGTATGTCTTTGATAGCTGTAGAATCCATTAAGGGGGACCTTCTCTGAAGTGGCTTACAGGGTTCAAAATGCCCCTGGATGAGAGCGCGCCATCCTTTTTGGCTCTGTTACAGCTTCACATTCCCTCCTGTAAACTACATTGCACTTGCTGTTCTGCGGTCAGGAGACCCTGGCTGAAATACCAGGCACTAAGATTGCAGGTCTTTGTATAAGCAGATCCTCAGTTTATTTATTTAAAAAGACCGGCAATGTTTTCAGGCTATATAGGTAAGTCTTTGTTAGACCATGCTGCCTTGATCTCTTTAATGCTTGAGGAGTCATTCTTTTTCTGTTTGGGATATAGGTGTGGTAAAATAAACATTCTAAAAATTACTCTCCAGTCTTAAATTTTCTTACTGTTTGTATGATCAGGGAACAGGCAAGTCCCAAGCAAGAGTAACTTCGGTTATGAAGTATGCTGGGAATCCATAGGCATCACGTCCAGAGGTGTTACCGTGGATACCTGCTGTGCAATTTTGAGTACTTCTGTTACATTACAGCGTTTGCCTTAACTTTAGTATTTTCTTTTAAATAGAGTCAGCGAGCAAGCTGATCGTTTTTGAAGTCTAGGTAGATTCAGTGTTCAAAATGTGACCAGAAGAGTAATAGGGCGAGAGACTTAAATCCTAATATAGCTGCTAATCCTGTTTAATTCCTGTAAGCCTTGCAGACCTGTTCCACTTGCAATGAGTTTGAAACATAGTGGTCTCCATAAGGGAGAGACAGCAAAAATGCAATGGTGGCAGGTATTAGATTAGAATGAATTAAACATGGGCTGGTCTGTTACTCTGGAGAGAGGTAACTGCTTGTAAGCAAAACTAGTCTGAAAAGCACTTGAATGTTAGGGGTACTAATGCTCCACATATTACCAACTAACTCACAGTGGTAAGGCAGTGCCTATGCCTTGTGCACACGCATCCTGCCAAAAGCTTTCAATGTGCTGAATGAAATAGAAGAAAAATTCCAGCAAATGATCTGGTATTTATAAATGGGAGCAAAAAGACATTTGTTGTCAGTGCTTAGCTTGAGCCTTATGCTGCATGGTATAAAATACTGAAGACAAATCTCTTGTAACTAAAAGGCTACTGTTAACACCAAAAAAGTAGTGGTTTCTGAAAGGTCATCTGTAACTTTTTGGAAGGCCTACTAATTGGTGTCTTCTGAAGCAGCTGGAAGGCATTGCAACATTTGGCACACCACCCATCTCTCATATGGCTGCTTCTGCTATTGTTTGCTTGTTCTAGGTCTAGAAACCCTTGTGTGGATTTTGGTCTCCTTTCCTGCATGTGTGGATTCAAGCCTTTTGTGTGTCATTTAACTCATTAGAGCTTGACTCCCTTTTTCCTTATAAGGCCATCCTGTTTGCTCACTTCCTGCTTTAGCTCCTGACTTTCCCCCTCCCCCCCTCCTTCCTTTCCTATGCTGGATGCTTTCTCCCTGTGGCACAGTGGTAACTGTTCACAGCTGTCTGAATAAGCAGAGAGCTGAGATCAGTACTGAGCCTTTTAAGTTCCTTTCGCATAGGAAGGAAGTGCTTTAATGCTTCATCAGGCATATAACTGGAATTAACTTGTTCTCTGCGGAACACAGAAAATCTTCCTCCTCATTTTAAAAGGGGGACTCTGAGCGTACTAAAGAAGTGGGAGAATCCAGTGCTGGGAACGGAGTCTCGGAAGGAAACGCTACGAAGCAGCTGTGCTGAGGTTAGGCACAAGGTCGCAAGCCCCGGGCTTGGAGTCGGGAGCAGCCCTGCTGCTTCCCCAGACACGGAGTAAACCCTGGGGGCTGGTGCTACATCTGACAGCCAGGCCCCTCCGGGCACCCGTGGCCAGCTGCAGTGTCCTAGTGGTGACGGCAGAAAGTTTAAAAGCCACTCACCAGAGAGTGGTAAAATGGAAAACTGCCTGAGACAGTCCAGAGAAGTGGAAAAGCCTGAAGCCAGCGAAAACACGGACTCTTCGGGGAAGATCGAGAAATACAGCGTTCCGCTGAACAAACTCAAGATGTTCTTTGAAAAGGGTGAAGCGACTCAGACCAAGGTAAGGATCTGTCCCTTCAGATCTTAAGAGAAACTAAAACTGCTGCCTCTCGGGCATGAGGAAAAGTCCCTGGAGGGAGTGGCTCTGAACTATTGACTCTGCAAATAATTGTATTCATTGTTTTAGTTGAAACATAACGTAGCTGGTGTTAACTTATTTGAGCTGGACAAATATGTGCAGAGTGCTTGGAGTTGTGGCTCTTTGTGATTGCACATTGGAGATGTAAAGTGAATTTGCTTGTAAAAGGGGTACAATTTAAGAGAGAAAAATAAGTATGGAATTTGTTAAGATTTTTTTTAAAGCAAATTGGGATTGTTTATAGCTTGTCTTTAGACTGAGTTATGCAAACGTGAATTGTGTAAAAATACATATATGTGCATATTATATATATATAAAAAAAAGAAAAAGTAACTGAAGTGAGCTCAGCAATCTCAGTTGCAGTTGAGATGGAAGTACTGCCAGAGTTAAGAGGTTTTTTTATATACGTATCGGTATGTGAGTCACACATAAGCACACCGGCAGAGAGAGATGTACTGTGAAATACTCCCATCTTTTCCTTGCTGTTCTCTCGTCTTTGTATCTTAACAAATGTTGCTTACGGAAAAAAAAAAATCCTTACGGGGAAAAATAAGCAGAGGTAGCCAGACAAGCTCCTGCCTTTGCTAGTTTTGACTTGCAAATGCACAGGGCTTGCATTTTTCCTACTACAGCTCATGAAATCTGATCCTGCATGTGGACTGCAGACTGCGTGTCCCCGGGGGGAATTGCTTAACTAGAAAACGAGTTGCATATGCTAGTGACTCGCAGCATAGTCCTGAGGCCTTGATGCTGGTGGATTTTCCAGTTTTCTCATAGTTTCCTATACTGCCTTTGTTTTACTGCGGGTGGTTTTATTTCAGTATTGAGTAAAACAAACAAATTTTGTACAAAAGTTGTTTAAGTATGTAACATTCAAGGGCTTTAGAGGAGCACCTCTGTGTTAAAGTGAGTTTCGGGTTTGCAATTTCACAGCTTAGATTTTTGTAGACCTTGTGATTATGTAAGAGCTGCCCATACTCTCTTGAAAGGGCGGGCTGCAGAGGGTGATCTCCCGATAGCGCTTCTCTGAACTCTTGCTGGAGGATTCAGTCAGCCAGGATTCCACAGGAAAGTACCGTTTTGCAGATGGGCTTCAAGTACCTTTATCTTAGCCTGGGGAATAAATTGTTTCGGAGCGGACTGAATCCGGAACTGATATTTCTGTCGAGTTTAGTAATTCAAGTATTGTTGAAAACCGACTGAACACAGTAAATACCAAACAGTAGGCATGAAGCTATTCAGGTAGGTTCAAATTATGTTCCTATTCCAAGTTCATCTGGTTAGTTTTTATTTTAGAAGGGAAAAGGCACGAAGTGCTCTAAAGTTTAAGAGTGGGGGGGAGGGGGTGTCTTTGTAATTAGAAAGCACTATTGTAAGGTTTCTGGTTCTGGGAGTTTATCTGAGGACTGGAGGATGATGTCATGCAGTCACGTACAATGAAGACAGGCACTATGGGGACACAGATCTTTTTCACTAAGGTAGGAAGCAACTACAGCGATGGTGTAAGTCTGGCTAACTGCAAGCTCTGCAATTGCCCCTTCCATTTATGCTTTTCCTGAACGCTGACCATTGATAAACCCCTGGTTTAAGTGCAAGCAAGTCTTCATAGAATCATTTAGGTTGGAAAAGACCTTTAAGATCATCAAGTCCGACTGTAAATTCAGCTGAGAGATGGCAATTTTCCTTGGTATTTCCTTAAGTCTTAAGGTGTAAGTGCTGTCAAGAGCTTTGCTGACAAAACATCTGTATAAAGTAAGTAGCAACATGGCTGTAACTTCATGGCAGTAAAGATAAAATGACTTGCCTGGTTGCTGGGCGAGTCTGTGGCAAGAATCCAGACTAGAGCCTGGATTTCCTGACTCAGTCACCCACTTTAAACAAACCTACTCTCACTTTCAGGGTTATAAGCAAAACCTCCTAGTTTATTCATTTATTCATTCAGATCTTGCTCTGTCTTCTGCAATTTAGATACAAGGCAGATCTTTTTTTATTGCATCTTCATGGAAGAAAAAAGCTCTCAGCACATTAGAGGCAGGCATGTCAGTCTAGATTGGTTCAGCATTAAGCAAAGACTGAACATCAGGTCTTTTATCAATTTCAAAGAATTCTTCCTGTAAGTGATAGCAAAAGCATACACAAGGAAGATTAGAAGAAAAGAGAGAGCAAGCAGATCTGTGATACTTCTTAAAAAGTTGTCTCCAAGTTGGTTTGTGTTTTTTCTTTAAGGCAGAAACGTACTGTCTTGTGTAGCTAGCCTCTTGTGCAGTTTGACACAGTTAGTATATAATGAAATAGGTGTAACTTTCATTTGGTCTCTTGCCGACAACTCTTTGTGCCCCAGGAAAAATACCGTTAAGTCTGTATGTGGTACCTCCGCGCTCGCTGCTTTTGTCTTGGAACCAGACATGAGGCTTTCCAGACATGAGGAATATTTTATCTTGTTTTGCAAGTAGCAGAAGCTGTGGCACTGGAATTGTCACCCAGACAGGACTGTAAAGGGAACTGAATGTCATATGCATAAGGTCGGGAGTCGGGGATTAATTCATGCAAAAGGTGTTACTTTCCATGAGCTGTAATCACCCTAACTAACTACTTGTGGTTGGTCAGTCTGTTGATTGTAATGGGGAAAGTCCCTGACCTTCCTTTTGTTAAACTTTTTTTCCCCCTATTACTCTAGTTTTTTCCCCACGATACGAAACTGTTGATATAAAATCTACACAACATTGACTTTGTAGGTTTTGATACCAAGACGTGCACAGAAATATCTGAACTCTAGCTAAAGCTTTTTTATTTTGGTGTTTTGGATTTTTACTCTCGAGACCTAGGCTAATTGTGTTATACAGCTTATCTATGGAAAAGTTCTTCAGCTGAAGTTGTAATACCTGTAGAAGTATGAGGTGGCAAAGAGGACTGGAGGAGAGGAGCTGGCAGGACTGTGGAGGTGATTCAGTTGACAGTTGGAGTACTCATTAACTCAGTCTGTTTAGTTGGTCATGAGGTGGCTGCTTGTGATAATTGAACTTTTCCTGCTGCAGTGGATTCCACAGCAAGGTGGTACAATGGGGGGAAAGCTCTTTGTTCTGAAGTCAGAACTCACCAGCCTTCATGAATGAAGGTCCTACAGAATCAAGCAGAAAAGTCTGTTTCTGATGAATATTGAATCCTTTGCTGCTGGTAAAAATATGGAGATTTTTGGTTGCTTGGAAGAAAACCTCGATTTTGTGTGTGTGTCTAGATGAGGTGCTGGACCCCGATCCAGAATGCCTGTTCGTTGGCGCTGACTGGACACTTGTCATAATTGTTTGACAACACACTGGCCCTTTGCCAACTCTTATTTAGAAGTTTAATTTGTTTAATAATCAATTTCAGTAATAATTGAGAATTCTTTGTCTTTTCAACATGAGGGCAGTTCAGCATGATGCTACTGGAGAAAGACTACAGTGAAAATAAATGGAAATGAGATTCTGAAACAAAGGAGAGTGAGAAGAGGCAATCTGAACAAGTTTCTCATCTTGATTTTTGTCTTTCTCCTGAAAAGTGCTGATGGTTTCTTTCAGTGAGGTTGGAATCCCAGATGCTGCATCTAAATTACTTGAATTAAGACCTTTGTTCCCTGGTAGTAAAAACTTCCTTATGCACTCTGCTGCCAGTTAAACTTCCCATGTGTCTATACTGCAAACATATTTTTTCATCTGTAGCTTTGTCATTCCTGTGTGCAAGAAAATGTGTGGTGCCATATTGTTAAAAAAAAACAAACACCACCACCACCCCTCCAAAAAAAAAAAAAACCAACACCCCCCCCCCCCAAAAAAAAAAACACCCAAACAAAACAACAAACCAAACACCAAGCCAAAGACAGGACAGTGATAAAATAGTCAGGGGTTTCAAGTGGGCTAATAAACATGTTTTCTGTTCTACATCCTCAAAGGATCTTGGCTTCAAGTGTACTCTGCCTATAATGACCTTCTTTGTATACTAATCAAAAGCTAGACCCTTTGAGCAACAAATTTCTGAGTTGTAAGAACTTCAGACTTGTGGGCTTAAGGTGACATTAAAACAGATGTAGGCTGAATAAGAATCGTCTAAGGATAGTTTGCGCAGAATGAGGAATCTGCAAGTCCTTACAAGTGTGCAGACACTCCCAAACTGAACCTATCAACACACTCAATGGAAGGAAAAGACTTGTCATA
The DNA here is from genome assembly GCA_034782735.1 of Sagittarius serpentarius. Taxonomy (NCBI): domain Eukaryota; kingdom Metazoa; phylum Chordata; class Aves; order Accipitriformes; family Sagittariidae; genus Sagittarius; species Sagittarius serpentarius. The sequence goes on along the minus strand of JAVKLA010000017.1, from coordinate 1,584,302 downwards.
GCTAAGCTCTTTTCCAGTAAGAAAAGTTACCAAAGTCTTAAACCACAGAAATAGAAAATGTTTCCCATGCTAATGGAAAAAGAGGTTTTCCAGCTGCATTTTCCTTTCCTGGTAAAGTTGCTGGTTTGTATGCCAAAGCAGCCTGATTTTTCACAGTGATTATCTTACAGTGCAGTTCTGTTAAAATAAAACTTTGGAATTTCCTTCAGTTTGGTGACCAGCAAATAAGAAACTTGCTGGAAGTTGGGGGGTGGGTGTGGGGGAATGTGTGGTTTGAAGCATGTTGCCAAACCTGCCTTTTTCCCTACATTAGCCTCAATCTTAATTTCCAACTGGCTCTGTGATTTAACTCTTCCTAGGGAGGGAACAAAGATCTATCACCTTCTGGTTTTTTGTAGTTTGACTTTCAGCCATGAAAACATCCTATCTTGATGAAGTCAAATTAAATTCTGCGCTTCCATGAGCATTTATCAAAGCTGCTGAAATTTCTTTTCACGATCTCTTTTATTGAGCATTAGATTTTGGGGAGTTGTTCTCAACAAATCAGTATCAAATCTGATTGAGCCAGTCAGAGCATCTGTGTAGTAGTGCTACAAAGCACCCTGTCCAGCACTGCAGCCTTGCAGATAGTGATTATCCTGGATATCTGAGAATATTTATCTCTAGCACTCTCCTGCTTAAGCTTCAGTCTTATCAGACCTAATCAGGGAAGTATGTGGTACCAAATGCATGAGCTATCCAAATCAAAACAAGTAACTTCAGATAACTTTTATTACAATAGTATTTATTCTTCTTTCTGTTGCTGAAAGTCAATGCAGATTTTTGATAGCTTGCTCCTATCATCCTTTTTCTGATTTTAAATCTTCATAAAATGACCTTGAACATTAGCTCCAAAAGAAATTGTATAAAATGCAAAAATCTAGACTGAAGCTTTGTATTTGCAGTGGTAAATGCCTAAAAATCTGATCTTTGTGGTTCTCTAGCTTTTCAACAAGATAAGTAGTCAAAGGGCATCTACTGACCTTTTCAAGGAAGTGTTTTACAGGTGACAGAAGGTCAGGTATTCTGTGATCAAACTTCATATTGGTTAAAGATGATGTCACCTGCTAGACTTGTTTATTCCAGTAAAGGAGATTTGCTAGTGACACCTGTGCATCTTAAAGGATTATACGCAACAATCTTTGTTTGTCCAGGCAGCTGATAGGTGGATCTTGTCTCTAACAGGACCCTAGAGACCCGAGGAAGACGGCAGTCGGTAGGAGGATTTCTGAAAACAGCCTCTCTTCGGAGGACTTTGATGTTGGCCAAGGAGAGAAGAACCGTAGTACATCAGGTCAGTAAACCTCATAGTTTGTGTTTTGTCTTGGGGTTTGGTTTTGGTTTTTTTAGTTTATAAAATAAAGCAAAACTACTTTATACGATACAATGGAAATAACTTTTGCCTTTCAGAAATGGAAGCAAGTGCGGCCATCTTCCAACTGTAAAGTCCGTGTGAGCATTGCATTTAATGAATTAAGTCTTGCTGTGAATTTTAAACCATTATACTCTTAAGCACAGGAAACAAAGGCACAGGCGATAACTAGCAAGTTAAGGAATGGAACCCATTTTTTGCCTTGTGCTTTAATCCTAGGACAATGCTTTAGTAGTCAAACTAATTTAGAAATTATGGAACAGACAGACAAGACAATATGCCTTCTTGCTTTAATTCTCATCCCTCCTACGTTGTCCAGACAGTGTCCTGGTTTTGGCTGGGATAGAGTTAATTGTCTTCCTAGTAGCTGGTACAGTGCTGTGTTTTGGGTTAGTATGAGAAGAATGTTGATAACACCCTGATGTTTTCAGTTGTTGCTAAGTCATGTTTAGACTAACTCAAGGACTTTTCAGCTTCTCCTGCCCAGCCAGCAAGAAGGCTGGAGGGGCACAGGAAAGTTGGGAGGGGCGATGGCCGGGACAGCTGACCCAAAGTGGCCAAAGGGGTGTTCCATACCATGGGAAGTCATGCCCAGCGTGGTCGGGGGGAGAAGCGCGGCTTGGGCCTCAGTCAGTGAGTGGTGAGCAATTGCATTGTGCATCACTTGTATATTCCAATCTTATTGTTATTGTCACTTTATTGTTGTTATTAGTGTCATTGCTAGTTTCTTCCTTTCTGTTCTGTAAAACTGTTTTTATCTCAAGCCGTGGGCTTTACTTATTTCCTGATTCTCTCCCCCATCCCACCGGGTGGCGGGGGGAAGTGAGTGAGCGGCTGCGTGGTGCCTAGTTGCTGGCTGGGGTTAAACCATGACACATGGGTAACTACAGCTAGCCTTACAACTTGAGCAAAATTATGTATTTTTCATGTTTGGAGACTCTTTTCTAGCAAAGCATTTACAATCTTTTGTGTTTTCAGCCTATGGCTAATATTGTATCTCACTACTTAGTTGTGCACATTGTGTCCTTATTCGAGCAATACTGGAGAGAATGGCAAGAATTACTTACATTTGTTGATTGTCCCCAAGAGGGACCTTAATGATTCATACAACTTTTTAGTCATTCAAGGCCACTAGCTAGTGAAAGGTCTTTTTTTTATCATTCTTTATTGAACAATTAAGATATTACTGAAGACCTGACCATTATACAAGGAAGTTAGATAGCAGAGCAGTCACAGAAGCTGGCTTTTTAAACCTGTTTGGCTAACGTCTGACAGCACAAATGAAAGATACATGGCAAGTAATGGGGCATAGTTCTGAGAGTCAGGAGATCTGCACCTGTGCAAAGACTTAAGCTCCCAAATGTTTCTTTCCTCTTGAGGTAAACACAGATGCTTCAAATGATCATGTGAGACTAAACTGAATTATTTCATAACATGTTTGTTCTTGAGATCCTCATCTGTAACATGTCATGCAATAAATTATTTTCATGGAGAAGGTGGAAGTGGCAGGTGATACTTCCTTCCTTGCTTCCCATGTTTTCCCCAAAAGGCTTTGACAACTATTCTGCTACAGGAATGATGTATATTTCCATTTAGCCACTGTAGCAGCTGCTTTCATTTGACAATAACAGCAAAACAATCTTGAATGTTAAAACTGTTTGCTCGTTACTTTTGAGACCACTGGATGGATGCTGCATCTGGTGAATACGCTGCTTCTGAAACTACCTGGATTAATTATGAGACTTGGAGCACAAACCTTTGACTGAAGCATTTCTGTGCTCTTCATATTGGGAATTCCTGTGGTCTTGGGAGTGGTGAAGGGATGGGATTTGTAAATCTTTCTGTAGACAGGTCTACTGGTGTTCCTGAAAGTTACCCTTTATTCATGTAGGGTTTTTTTCCAGGGCATCTTGTAGATACTAGTCCAGCACTCAGCCCAGATAAGGCAGAGAACAAGAAAAGCCTGGAGATGCCTCGCTTAACAGAAACTTCAATAAAGGATAGGCTGGCAAAGTATCAGGCAGCTGTGTCCAAACAGGGCAGTTCCACAGGCCTCATTACCACGGTAAGTCTGTACTTAGCTTGTTTAGAAGTGAATTTTTGTCCCAACCTGAGACTGGAAAGAAGATCTTATGGAAACCAGACTTTTTGAAGATAATGCCATCTTCTTTTGAAAATAACTTTGTGCCCATAGGAGTCACTGCTAATGAAGAGTTGCCTCTACATACTGCAGGAATAAATAAGTAATTGCATCTTCCTGGAATAATCTTGAAGGTTTTCCAAGGAATTAATTCCTGGCACGCTAACTGAGGTCCTTCTGAAACATAGCTGACATTCTTTTTCTTTCTGCATGTCTGTAGCTCTCTGCATGTTTGTTGTTGGGATTTTTTGTTTTTCGGTTTGGTGGTTTTTGGTTTGGTTTTTTTTTTTAAAAAAAAACATACTCAATTCTGTATTGTACATTAGCTATAAGCTAGGGGAAACTGAGGCACAGTAAGATGGAGTGACTTTCAATGTCACAAAGTGCATAGAACCTGGATCTCTTGTCCTGCAGCTTTGGGATCTCCAATCAGTTTTCCTCACTTTTGCTTTTCACCTCCCTTCAAGTCTTCTCACCCATTATCTGAATCCAGTTAGACTCTTGCAGTGAATGAAGCCATGCCAATTTTGCAGATATTTAGTCAGGAAATGAGCAATTAATGAATCATGGTAAAGTATTGCAGCTGAAGAGATTTGCAAGAATCTAAGCTTTTGTTAAAAAGTGCTTAAATACATTTGGTGGAACTGTCTGACACTTTTGCTTAGTGATGGGAACTTTTATTGCTTAAGTATGACTTTTATCAACCAGAGTAGTAAGTTTTAAGAGATTAGGCCTTTTTAAGTTAGAAAACTTGCACTAGAAATAAAAGCCAAAAATGATGGTTCTAAGCTTTGTGGAGGAGCGCATGCTTCCTGGGTATCTTTGTAGAGAGGCAAAAATCTCTACCCTGCTGAAATGACTTCTGAATTTCATTTGCAGTGTGGGTCTAGTTCTCCAACTCTTGGGAGGAAAGTCGAGTAAACTTCACTGCATGAATGGAAAGTAATTGCAGCCGGTGCAACAAATCTGATTAACTGCTAATTGCCAATTTCTGCATCCTGTTTCTCACCTGGATTCAGTTTGCTAGATTGCCTTTTCCAGTTTGTGGCTCAGAGTGGTAGCTGATCCACTAAATTATGTCCTAATGGCAAGAGATTCACCATAGATGTCTCGAGACTCTTGTTTGCAAATCCCCAGTGCTATCAGTTTGAGTGTCAGTCCAGCCTGATGCTTTTAGGATGTCCCATTTGGCAGAATCTCTCTTGATTCTGGCACCGCGACAAGGGCAGCACATAAGATGGAGCAAACAACGGTTTCTGAGGCCAATGTTTGCAGTACTTTTGTGTTCCAATAGCAGCCATAACGCTTGGATATTCTTCTTCCCTGGTGACAAAGCAACTACGGCTCTTTTGATATGGTAGTGTGGTATTTGTACTTCCCTTCTCTTAAAATGTCTCACATCTGTGCTACAAAAGAAAGCCAGAATCTCTCTCGGGAACAACTATTTTGAGAGCATTGTGGTGTAATTAGGCCGCGATTAAAACTGATAGACACTGTTACAGTTGGTTAGAGTAAGGGTAAGAAGCAATCATTTCTATGCGTGGCAAGTGATACAGGAAGGGGAGGGAGAGGTGTTGGACAGCATATTTAGAGATCTATACATTAAAATCCTAACATTCAATTACATACCTATTAGACGTGGTTGGTTTTGTGCAGACTTGTTGACAAAATCCACTAAGATACTGGTGCTGGCATTTGGCTGTTTCTCTTTAACATTACAGAGAAGATGCCTTGTGAAAGGCACGAGTCCTTCTCCAATTATCTTGTATCCTGTGGCAATGAAAGAAACACGAGGTTTCACTGGATTTTACTCTTTTTTTTAAGTCTGAAAGATTCTTCTGTGAAAATCTTAAACAAGTCAGTTTGTCATGAATAAAAATCTCAGTAAATAACAGAATTAGGTTTTTGACTAGTACTGAAGTAGGGGTAGTATTTGCGTTTATGTTGAATTATATTTTTCAGTTACACAGTGTTTTAGTGCTTGTAATTTCAAATGAACAGTTAATGTTTCTGGAAAAGGAAGATGTGGATTGAGCTGGGGAAATGAGAGTTGGTTATAAAAAGGAATCTGGAAGTAGAGAAAAGGGGTTGTTCAGAAAAATGCTGGCATTATCTCCATAGAGTATAGTAAAATTCTACAGCTCCATCTTTTTTCTTCATTAGAATGTGTGACTTACCAAGTTTGTATAGATTTTCATGCCCCTTCCTTTAATTATCACTGTATATACTAGGAAAACAGTTTTTAAAAGATTTTAAGAAAAATAGAAAGCAAGTACTTTTCTAGGGGAAAAGAACCTGACAACTTTCAAGTACTTTATTCTATAGAATGAGATTCAAGCCAGTGAAAGTGAACTGAAGAATTACAAATCTGAGCAGAAGGAGAATATGCCACCAAGTCTTGAGGACTCCATTTCCTGTCAGGATGGGGAGAAGGTAAGATGCTCATGCTAGTGAAGATCAAGGACTTTGCTTTAAGTGGAACTAGTTGTAGGAGCACAGCTGATATACTTGTTCCACATGCCATCTAGAAATTGAATATGAGCAGCTGATACATGTTACTTACATGCTACAGAATTCCTGATTTTTTTTAATTATTTTTTTAGACTGTATCTGAATTATAAGCTAGCAAGTCTCTGTGGAAGACTTTTAAATAGTTGTAGAGACTATCTAGAGACAAATCTCATGTTTTCTTGGAGACTTCCCCTGTCTTCTCAGTAATGACATGCCTGTAGTGTGGCAGAATCCTTCAGTAATCATACTTGCCTATTTTTTGATGGCTTCAGCAGCTGACTAGGGCTGAAACCTCTGACGGTTGGGGAGGGGGGTGTGTGTTCTGTTTGTGGGGTTTTTTTGTTTATTCTGCCATTAATTTTTGATGACTGTGATGAAGTCACCTAAACTTTTTTGTGTCATGTTCCTTAACTGTAAAAAGATGATTCACAGATAGGTATTTGTTTCATTTGTGGTTTTTGGTGGGTTTTTTATAAAACAAAAAATAAACCACACCAGAAAAAAAAAACATGAGGAGCTTTGTGTGATACAAGTAAAGGAGTTTGTCACTGTTTCTTCTGCATCTAGTGGCTAAATTTTGATTAAGGTAGCTGAGAATGCCAGTTTGGGTTTGTTCCTGATTTTGAGCTTCGGCTGTAACTTGAGACTAAATTACTCTGTGAATTAGAGATGATAAAGCACGCTCAAGCATTTGTATACTAAACTGGGGAGAGCAGACAGGATAAAAGTAGCTGAATAATAATTGGGGTACTGTGTATTCCAGCCATTCTGAACATGTGGCAGCCTAATGCCAGGAGGGCTTTTAGAGCTTTCCAGACTTCCTTGGGCAAGGGGCCAAATTGTTGCTTTCAGCTGTTCCTCACTGACAGCTGAGCAGCTTCGTGTTCAACTGGTCGAGGCTCCTTTTTGCTGAAAGGTGAGTTAATTAAAAGAACACCTGTTAAATCAGGATTCATCCCTGTTGTTGAATGGAAGATTTGAATAAAATTTCTTGTATTCAGCTGTAATTGTGAAGTTACTTCTTGAGGTGTCCAGGTGCAATAAAGAACCTGAATAAAACATTGTTTGGGAGCCAGGACTGTCCTTTTGAGATGACATGAAGAACTTTAGAAATAAGCCTAATTAAAACTACTGGTAGTGAATGTCAGAAATGGGAATCCTCTGGCAAAAAGGAAACAAAATAAATTTACTAACCTTCTCTGTCATTTTTCACATTGAATCCGTAAAAGGTTTAGTAGCCAGACATGTTACTCTTCAACAACCACAGAACACTGATGCACTTCCCAGTATACTAGTGTTACAGTTATTTTTTTTCAGTAGACCAGAGTATATAAATATATATAACTTGCTTCCTCATTACCTCATTAATTTGCAAACTTCAGTTGCTTGCAATGGACTTTTCAATCATTAAAGTGAATTAATGATGGTTTGCATTTAATCTTGTTACAGTACTTTAGTTTCTCAGTGTAGCTACTTACAACTATTTGATTTAATAGCAATAGTGCCAAGTTTAATAAAGAAATATATGTCAAGACCTTTATCTGTAACATGTTCATTGCCTGAAACTGGTTTATATCCAACTCTTCTAAAAAGTTTTTTTAAAAAATAGGAATCTGTTTCTGAAGGAAGATGAACAGGATAGGTCCAGGCATGTTTGTCCCAACCTGGGAACAGCAGACTTCTAATTCTACAAGAGCTTTTTAAAAATTCAGCTCTTTTTTTTCCTGTCGTCTTTTTTTCCTGTCGTCTTTTTTTCCTGTCGTCTTTTTTTCCTGTCGTCTTTTTTTCCTGTCGTCTTTTTTTCCTGTC
>JAVKLA010000017.1:1487883-1567343 GCA_034782735.1 Sagittarius serpentarius | reverse complement strand
CTGGGGCCGGGCCCCGCGGGGCGGCTCGGCGGGGCTCCCCGCTCGCCCCTCTGGCAGCGCGGAGGCCTTCTGCAGAGGCCGTGCCGGGCTCTCCGCCCGCCGCGTCTCCCGAGGCTCTTTTTGCGTGGAAAGGGGATTTTGTGTAACCTTGGAAAACCTGTCCTGGGAACCTCTCTGTGTCTGTCACGACATACACGAGCCCGTAGGGCTCCTCTCTCCCTTGTCTTTGGATCCCGAGAGGCTCCTCTCGCGCTAGCGGTACCTTATGCGGAGGTAGTGCAAGAAAAAAATCTGGGGAATTCACTTTTATTTCTCCTCCTGTCCAGGAGAACCTCGGCCGGGCGAGTGAAAGACAACTGGCTGCTGCTGCTCTGCAGTTGGTTTGCTTGTGTTGCTGTTCTCTGCCTTTATTGTACTTTCCTTGCGATTTCCTGGGTGAGGAAATAGGACTTGTTCACATGGTCTAGTATATTATTAAACAATTTGTGGATCCCCTGCATCTCGGGCATGACGGAAGTGCATGCAGATCATTGCATCTGCCCGTAAACAGGTGTAATACAGTATTTCTTATTTACTTGAGTATCCATAAACATATAATATTAACTCTTCCCTGGGGCAGAGGTTTATCCCTTCCGTGATGTGTATCTCTTGCAGCCACACGCAGGGCAGACTGTGTGGGTGACATAGATGTTAATTAGTAAAGCAGCTTATTTAGGAAAACCGTTAGGTGAGGCAGACCAAGGCACCTTGTATTCCTGTTCAAGTAGTTCATTAAAGATTGATTTAATCTTAAATTTCTACGTTGAAAGGGCAGAAAGCTTTCTGAGCATGAAAAGGGCTGTAGGACTAAAGTAAGTAGGAATGGCGTTGGTTTTGTTTTGTGGGTTTTCTGTAAGAAGTGTGAATTTTATTGAGCTTTCAGAAATTAAACAAGAAGAGGGGACTGGGTGAAGTAAAAAAAGATAGGCGAACTGTGGAGAAAAATGAAGGAGGTCAGCAGGGTAGGAGAGAAATTTGAGAGATGCTCTTTTTCTCCATCTTATCGTTCTGCCCTCCAAGAAAAAAAAAATCTTCAGAAAACTACTGGCAGCTGAAACCAGTGCAGAGCACTCAGGAACACACATGGCAGTGCCAAAACCTCGTCTCAGCTTGGTGTGCTAGTCTTGGCCAAATGATCACACTTGCCAGCAGACGAGGAAAGGAAGTTGTGAGACAGAATGATACCCCTGAAAGGGATATTGTGGAAAGATCTCCTCACTTTCCAAGCATTGTTTAGTCCGGGTGTTGTAGTCTGGGGAAGAAGTGGAGAAGATTCTCTGTTCTCTGGAGTGTGAGATGTTAGGAAAGACACAGTGCATCCTACTACACCTAGTAACGCAGTCCTTTATCCTGGTAATGTCAGCCTGGTTTGTGAAATTTCTTTTGTAGTGTTAATTCAGGGAGGAGTGAAATGACAAATTAAGTCCTCCACTTACACAGTAAAACCATGGCCTGGTTCCCGTGAGGGTTGTCCCTTTTTTTCAGCTGTGTCTTTGCTATAGTGTGTCTTAATGGTGGTACCCTGAAATGAAAGCAGATTGTGAGAGCAACATCCAGGACAGTTTGTAGTATGTTTATTTTAAAAGACTGTATTTTTTTAAGAAATGCTTCTCTCTTTCCTCCTGCCACTTTGAATATGTCATAAAAGTTCAAATTTGTCTTAATAAAATCTCATTGTGCATATACCGTGATTCAGGCTTTGGGGATGACTGTGTCAAATGTCTTCCTTGACATGCATTTAGCAGTTAGACTTGATGACTCAGAACTCGAATTATGTACTTGTGCAGCTCTTTTGTTTTAGCTTCATTTCTTTCTTTTCTCTGTCCTTTTGCCATAGATCTTCAGTGTGAGGAAGTGTTTTGTGATACTGACACTTGTAACGCTGACACATATTTCTGTTAGTGAATGCTCCTATAAATTAACTTTTGCATCGCAATGTTGGTAAAATATTCATTAGGCTGACTGACTGTCTGTGGGAAGTATATGACTATAGAGATGAGGCAAGACTCATAGAGGAAGGTAGAGTCTTGACTCAGTGGTAGGGGGGTGGATTTTTGTGCAGGCAAGATAAAGAAGGACTTCTGTCCACAAGTTTGTTTTGGTTTTTTACTTGGTTGTACTTGCTGTTATTTGTCCTTGCACATCTTCTCTCACTGCAGGCACAAAAAAAATTCCCAGGTGTCTGCAAAAACCTGGAGCCCGTTATTCATATGATGTGTTTATCATTACACTGGAATGCCCTTCAGTAACAAGTATGCTTGTTACTTCACAGGGCTGAGGAAGGATCTGCAGCTTGTGCTCAAGCTGGGGGCGGGGGGCAAAACGTTATTTTAGATGTTACTTCATCAGGTCTGTCTGGAAAATTAGGGACAGTTGTGGAATGAGGTGGTTTAATCTTAACACAGTGAAACTGAGAGATTATGGAAAGACAACCTCTTACTTTGAGTGCATTCTTTATAAATCTTACTACTTTGCAGACTGTTCTTCCTTTTCAGAGCTGTAATAGGAAGCCACCAGACAAACTTGAATGTTCCCTAAAGAAGGATTCTGCCTTTGGGTTTGTGAAGTACAACATGCCTGAGAAATACTTGTTATAAGATGAGTCCATGTGCTTGAAAATTGGTATTAGTTTCAAAATCAGTCAGTCTGTCTTAATAACTAGTGTGAAAAAAGTGGTAGCTTGGTAGATACGACTTAAGCCAATGAGCAGATTGTAATGTAAGTATTTAAGTGATGATAATTCCTTGCTGGGAAGGTGTGGCAGTAAATTGACCTTGGGAATAGTTGCTGCAGTTAAGATTTCTGTGGAATCATAAAATAATTTAGATTAAAAGGGACCTCTGGAGGTCACCTTGTCCAATCCACTCCTCAAAGTGAGGCCAATGTTTTAGTCAAGTCAGGTTGCTCATGGTCTTGTGCTGTTCAATTTTGAATATCCCCAAGAATGGAAATCCTGCTCTCTGGGCAGCCTTTTTTTTTGGTGCTTAACTGTTATTGCTGTGCAGAATTTTTTCTCTGTGGGATACAGTGCAAAACTTGCACATCTGGAAACCTCTTCTGGGGCCAAAAATAAAATGTCACGTAGGTTTGAAGTGTGAGTTTTCCTTAATGGACACCTAAAGGAAATAGCATGTCATCTTGATATTTTTCTGACTGACAGCAGGATTGATCATTCACTTCATATTCCACCTGCAAGGTAGTAACGGGTCAAAGCAATTAGACTGTGGCTGTTCAGTGACTCATGAGCGTGAGCCGGCTGTACCCAGCCCAGGTAAAAATACCTTGCATGGCTAGTCAGGAAGCCCTGTGGAAGGACAGTTGTCATTTGCAGTTCCATTGCACAAAACCATTACTTGCAGAGTTAGAGAAGCTACGTTACAGCTTTGGGTTATACTTCCTTAAAAGTAATGAAATCCATCGCTGCCATCCTTTTTTCTTCCTGTTGCTGTGACTGGGACTACCTCCCTTGCCTCCATTGTCGTGACTTGTCTGTTTGCTTGTGTTGATGTCCGTCTGCTTCTGTGCACCTAGAAATGTTTGCAGGTTTTTTGGTTTGCTCTTTGGTCACCCGCACGCTTGACTGAATAACTGGAGTCCTGTGCTCTGTCTGTAGCTTGTGGCTTACTCGATTATTTTTTTTCCCCTCGCTGATTTCTGGAAACATCTGTATTTTTTACCTAAGCCTACTGGTGAAGAAAGCCTACTACTCAGGAATAGTTTCATGCAAAGATCTTTTTTTTTTTTTTTTTTCAGTCTTTAGGTCCCAAAGTGAATTATTTCTGCATTCTTTTTTTTTTTTTCCTAAGGAGCTGCTGTTTCTTCTTTCCTTGATGCTTCAGGTTTTGAATTCTAGAATAATGCCAAAACTTTGTATGGATCACTGTGAGATTTCTTAACCATTCCTTCTCTTCTTTACTTGTTCTTGAAACAAAAGAAGACTTTCCTGAATAATAAAATAATTGAAGGTGCAGATTTTTAGATTTTTCATGTTTCCTCTCTTACATGAGGAAACTGACCCAAACTTTGAGTATCTTCAGGCCAGGATTTTTTTTTAATAGGCCTGTAAGCACTGTGTCCCAGAAAATGAAATAAAAATATTTGACATCCTGTAATTGCACATGTGTACTTCTTTGCTGTTGTTGTGGTATATCCTGTAAGAAAGAAGAGTATAAAGATGTACACTTTTATGGGCATCTAGCCAAATGTTTCATAACATCAGAACATGGTTTCAGGCTGGTGGTCTAGATTATAGAGGAAGCAGTGAGCCTTTTGAGCCAAGCTGAAAGGAAATCACTCTTTCCTTTTTTTTTTTTTTCTTTTGTTCTTTTTAAAGCTATGACTGTTGAAATGAGCAGGACGTATGAAGAAACGGAGCAGGACAGTGAAACCTGGGGCCACAGTGTCTATTACTTGTTTAGTATTTTCTGAGAGCAGGGGAGTTCCTTTAGGATTAGTCATGAGCTGATCTGTAATTTCTCAAGGGGAAAACCCCACAACCTGTGTCTGCTCTTAGATGCAGTCATAGCCATTTTTTACCAAAGTACTAATGATGTACTCCCAAGAATGACTGGTGTTGGAACACTTATAGTCGTGATTCTCCAGAATTTTAATCTCTCCTTTTAAACACGAGGAGAAATGGTAACAAATGTGGCTGTTGGAAAAAGCAGCATTTTCTGCTTGATGGCACTCTGAGTCTGCTAAATGGAATACCTATGTGTAATTTGTTGTCTTCAGTTCAGTTGTCTCTGAAACAATCTCTGTTTTGAAGCAAAATAGATTTAATGATGCAAATATTGGGTCCTTTTCAAAATCGGTTTTGAGAAACAGGTTCTTTGCGCTCTCTAAATAATTTATTAAAAAAAAAAAATTGCTCTTTGAACCCCCCCTTTCTTACCCACCAACAGCAGAGAAAACAATTCACATGTTCAGGTAACACATGCATTTTCCTTAGAATCCTGTGCCTATTTTGACATGCAGGTACAGCAAAATCCAATAATTTTTGAATGTGTATATACGCATTTTAGTTGCAAAACCAGTCTTATTTTCAGAGTGTCTGTGCTATAAAATTCACAAAGTGTTAGATCAGCTTTTGGAATACACGGTGAATACAGGGCTGAGTGAAATACTGAGGTCTTGCGTGTTTCAGACTGAGTGACTTCTGTCTTTCTCATGCTCCCGAAGGAAACAAGCCACTTCATTTTTTCCAAAGACAAAAAAAAAATAAATAACCAAAACAAAAAACCACCTGTGTGTCTTTTAGGAACTGTGTTGCTTGAACTTCCCTTTTTTCTGAGCTATGACACCAAGGCACATTCTGGAAATAAGGCATTTTGTTTATAGGGCTACAAGGGCTCTAGCATTTATGTTTGCAGAGGACTGCTGTTGGTGATCTATTATTTTATTTCTGAGTAATGAGAATCACACTGGGGGAACACATTCTGATCCTTACAAGCCAAGGACATTAAGACTCAGTTTTTCATTTTAGATGTGTGTACTGTCTGCAATTACCATTTAGACTAATAAAAGATATTACTTCACCTGTGAAGTTTCTTTGAGCAAAGTGAGTGGAGATCTTCAAAAGCTTTTTGGATAGGTTTTACAGTTTGTGACAAGTCAGGGTCCTTGTGATCTAGACAGAGGAGGAAAATAGATACCTTGTTCTAATCTAGCTCGCTCTTCGGAACTCTTTCAGGTTTATTGCCAAGCCGTGTGCCATAAACCTTGGCATTCAAGACAGTGGACCTCACAGAGCCCAGCCCAATGCGATTTTAGAGAAAGTGTTTACATCCATCACTAAGGTGAGTCATGCTTCAAATTCTGCTAGAAATGGAGGCTAATAAGTAAGAGTTGGGGGGGGCTTTTTGCTTCCACTTTTCTAGTTTGAGAGAAATGCATTTCTCACTGTGCGTGCACAATGAGCGTGCTCTTTCTTATTTTACTTTGTCTCTGACATGTCCTTCTCGTAGCAAAGTAAATTCTCTTTATGGCTGACCTGTGCTTCCGTGCACAGAAGAATCTTTTCTTGAATAAAAAATGTTCACTTTTTAGAAAGGTACAAGGTTTATTGCTTTAGTTCCCTGCCTTTGTCCAAATTGTAACTCCTGTAACAGGTGGTAATTCTTGGCTTAACAAGAAATTTCTCAGTATCTTTCTATTGGAAAAGTGCTACTCTTTTCCTTGGGATCTGTTCTTTGCTGGTTGTATTGGCCAGTTGTGTGAATACCTTCCTCTTATTTTTGCCATCTACTGTGGAATTGAACAGCAGCTGTCAGCAGTGGAAGTCAGTTATTTAAGGAAAGCATTCAGTCAATGGAAGTGTGCCCTGATAAAGGGTAGGACATTTAATGTTGACAGTAGGTGTTTCTTTCGATTGTTTCATGGCCTTTCTTTCACTTAAGCTAACAGTGCCTCTTCAGAATTACAGAATTCCACACTGTCTGTATTCTATTGAATGTTGACAGTGAAATCCACGCAGACAGCATGATAGATTTTCATTAAAGATAATGAAATGGAAGGTTTTATGTTCTGATTTGGTGATGCTGAACTTCATTCTGAGTGGAGCAGATAAAGTGCTTAGTGAATGGAAGGGAAATTCTATAAAAACCTTACTAAAACTTGCCTCATGGGAACATGAAAGTTTTGAGGTATCTGGAATGACGTGTGAACTGAAAAGTCCCTATGATTTGATGCCATTTGTGGGGAGGACTTTTATATATGGGATGTCCTTGAAATTAACGTTTAGGAAACCCATGAGGACGCATGCTGTGCAAAATTTATCTAGCTTATGAAAACAGAGCTGTGTTTAACTGCACCGGTATGCTTATGTCTGCTGTTGGATTTGGAGAATCAGAATGTAGGGTGGCAGTGATGCAGGGGAAAGATTTCATTCCTGTTCTGAAAGCAGAGCTCTGTAAATTCTCCTTTGAGGCAGGTTCACTTCCAGCGCAGAAGTGTCAGGTAGCCCGAACCATTAAAGCCTAGTAAAGTGCAGAGAGATCTGCCTGTGATGGAATTACAGGAAAGTCATGGTCTCAATACTGAAAATCAACTGACGGAGGATTTTGCTTTTCAGTTGAATAGTCTGGTGACTTCTTATTAAATCGGCATTCTGCATAGTTTTTTGGGTTTGTACGTAACTCGAGTAGTAAAGCTCGTAAGAGCTCCCTGCCAGAGCTTGTTAGAAGGACACTGGTCTGAAACTAACGTGGCTTATCTCACCATTGGGCCCTTTTAGATGTAGTTATCAGGTTTTGTTCACTTTGTCTCTTATAAATCCATTTATGCCATTATTCAAACAAATAAACTGCCAGTAGAGTTTCCAGTCAGAGAACAGTGATCTGTTATTTATCATACAATTATTATTTCAGTTTTCAAATTTAATTTTATATATAAACTTTGATAATGGAAATAATGCCATCTCTACGATGCCCTTTTGGAATATACAAGTATCTAGTGTGTTAAACCAACTCTTAGTTTAAAGTTTCCCTAAACTTGCAGTGAGTAGCAACCCTTAAATGTCTTCACCTTTGATCTTCCCGAGTTCTGGATCGTTTGCATTGATGTGCACGTTTTAACAGGTAGGACAGGACATTTTAAAAGCTCCTCCCCGCAAATTAAGAAACAGAACAATTGCATTCTTTGTCATAATATGCTGTCAAATGATGAAATAGATGAGGAAATGTTAAACCAAAAGCATTCTGAATAATTAAGTAATTGGTGGCTTATGAAGGTTAAACTTGAATAAACATTTCTGGCAATGGTTCCTGCTTGTAGTCTATACTTAGTGTCTTCCCAG
This sequence comes from Sagittarius serpentarius, assembly GCA_034782735.1. Lineage (NCBI taxonomy): Eukaryota > Metazoa > Chordata > Aves > Accipitriformes > Sagittariidae > Sagittarius > Sagittarius serpentarius. The sequence continues at coordinate 1,559,509 of JAVKLA010000017.1, read as the reverse complement.
TGTGTGGTTTTTGTTATCTATGCATCATTTCTGTCATAGTACAGAGGGGATCTCAGACCGAAAGTAGGTTGAGAAGTAGGAGAAATGACACTTGTTTCATTTTCCTTCAGTCTCCAGATGGAAAAAGGTTAGAAGGCTTGTCAAAGCAGCTAGACTGGGATGTTCGAAAGATCCAGCGCTGGTTTCGTCACCGGAGGAACCAGGACAAACCCACCACCCTCACTAAATTTTGTGAGAGCATGTATGTTTGTGCAGAGGCCAAGATGTGGCTTCATCTTAAAGCTCCAGCTGTATGTTCTCTTTTCTAACTGAGACTGTGGTCAGCTTAGTGTCTTGGGGTTGGCTGGTGGAAGATAAACGCTTATATAAGCAAATGAAAAGTTAGGAGGGCTTTTTAGAATTCAGTATTCTGAAGTACTTTGTATATGTGCATGAGAGACCAGAACACGTACAGGAGTTATTCCTGTTGATGATGAGCAACTTTAGATAGTGGACCAGGTCCTTAATGCAAACATAGTGCATCAGTGCGCGTGTGTGTGCATGTATGCATATGCATGTGCACAACTTCAGTAATTATACTGAAGACAAGTCTGCTGTCTGCACAGTTATGTTGTAGACCAGCATTTGTTCCCAGACAGAATGACCTTATGGCTTACACAATTATGTATATACTTTTATACAGACACTTCTTGGATTCCTGTTCTTTTCATTTCAGTTCATTCTTTTGTTCTTTGTTTCTTTCTGAATGCTTGCAGTTACCTCTGTTAGTGTAGTAGCATCTGAATATTTTTTCCTGACTTGTTATTTCTTCTGTGCTGATTTCTTTCCTTTCCAGTAACTTTCTTCATATTAATTCTTCCCCCCAGTATGGTTTTGTCTACTTAAAGCCACAAGGTAAGAGGGGCAAATACATATATTAGGATACCTTCTGGATAACAATGACTTACCTTATCTTGTTATTGTATTTAAAGCATATGAATGATGCATGTTCACTCTGAACTTTATTTCAAACTTGGCTGTTGATGCAAACGTGTGTGTGGTGTGAAAACCCTTAAATAGTTTTATCCTTACATGAAATGTTTACAAATGAAGGATTACCATTTGGGGGTGAAAGCTTTTCAGGTGTCAGAATTTTTTTTTTTTTTTTTTCCAAAACTGTTCCAGTTTTTGTTACAGATGTTACAGATGTTAACCAGAAGCTATTTCTATTTCATAAGTTTAATTCTTGCTTCTTTTTCCAGGTGGAGATTTACATTTTATTTAAGTATATTTTTTTATGGAATCAAGTTTCTCTGGACGGTGAGTTGGTCTGTCATCCCTCTCCCCCTTGTTGTTCTGTGTGGCACGCAGCTGGGTTATGGCTGTCCTGCTGAAATTTACGGGGTTTGACTACCCGTGTTACTTCTTCAGTGCTTGCACCTAGCTTAAAACAAGGGCGGTTTAGTGATGATAGTCATCTTTATGGTCCCTGGGGTTTCTGTCTAAGGACCTCCTTTACACTGTCGGAAAGCTTCTGTACAGATCTGTCATTATGGAAATACTAGGAACTTATTTGTCCTGTTACCCCAGAATGGGACAGAACTGGGTTGTTTGGTTTGGGGTTTTTTTTGTTGTTGTGGAGAGCTGCTATTTTTTTCTCATCCCCCTCTTGAAGGGATACAGATTAATCTCTTTGGGTCTTTATTATTATTAGAGCTATACGATTATTCTTTGAATTTCCATTGTAGTATAACTTGTCTTTGACTGCAGAAAGATTATTTTAAATCACTAGGATGTTTTACAATAAATTTAGCTTGAATGGTAGAATGAAGATAATATTTCAGTGAAACAGTACAGTGGTGGTCAACTGCCTTAGATGATAGGGAAGAAAAAAACCAGTAGAATAATAACCTTGTCGTTTTCCCTTTAGGCACCCTGGTTTTGGGACACACGACAGTGCTGGTACAACTACCCTTTTCAGGTAGGAGATAAACTTACTAGCTTCCAACTTTTTGCACCATTTCAGTTTTTTATTTTTTGTTAATGATAGCAGATTGAAACTCGGTAGACTTGAGTGCTTCTCATTATTCTGCGGGGTGGATGCTGCACAGGCTGCAACCTGGTAAGCTTTCTAGTGAGTGAATGGCCATCCCTTTTGGAAGGCACAAAGATGGCATTTACTCTTTGTCTTCAGAGCCTGGTTAGATTTGTCAACAGCGGTGTTTCCTCAGATAGAATTGACTCGGTTCATATTCATTTTGTGTTTACTTGCTACTGAATTACTAAAAGTGAAAGAAAAATGCATAAAATTATACTGATGACTTATTTACAGTGTTATTATGCAGCAAGTATGATTGTGTAGAGGCCAACCAGTCTGTTTCATGCCTGGTTTTCCTAATCTAAGAGGCTGCAGTATGAGTTGTAAATATTGACAAGGGTCTCTTACTCCTTTTGAACAAAGCTCAAACATACAAGTATGTTTGTGTGACTAAGCCTAGAGTAAGACATCTGTTGCTTAAGCTTGTTTTTACTAAACCTTAATTCTGGATCTTTTAACTTACGTCTCAGCATTCTGGAGGAACAGAGTAGGATAAGAGGGAGGGAAGGAAGGAAGGAAAATGTTGATTTTAATGTAAATTTTAAAGTACTTTGTCTTCTAACTGTGCTATCTTTGTTTGTTTTCCAGCCTCTAACATCCAGGCTTTATTATTACTATATCTTGGAGCTGGCCTTCTATTGGTCTCTCATGTTTTCTCAGTTTACAGACATTAAACGGAAGGTGAGATTACCCAGAATTGCACTAACCGCTTTGCTAAATAGATAGGACTAACAAAAAGTGAGCGTGCCTGGCCAGTAAAGCTAAAGCGTAGTAATAACTGTATTTTCTTCCTCATTCACATCTTCGTGTAGCCTACCTCCTTTTGTAATCGCTACCCAGTCCTGGGGAAAAGGGAGGAGAAAGCCTGATATGCAACCTGGTATATCCTTGAGAGTCCCTTTCGCCTTCCAGGGGAAAGAACAGAATCGCTCAATACCTCCCAATAAAAAAATTATCAAATCATTGCGTAAAAATAGATTAATTAGAAGGCTTGCAAGAAAACATGACAATGACATGCTCAAAGCAGTACCTTGCTGACCCAGGTGAGAAAATGGCAAACACTAAAGCAATAATAACTGGTTTTCTGAAAGTAATTTTTCATCTGTGTGTATAGCAGAATGATGACTGGTCACGATTGCTGGAATCTAATTCCGTTTCACTACGTTCTAGGATTTGGCTTATTGTTGCTGTTGGAAAACAGTTCATAGTAGATCATGGTTTATTGCTTCTGTTATACAAACTGCAAAGCAGCAAATTATCCCAACTCTTGCATTGACTGTTCAAAAATAAAAGTTTGCCTGGGATTTTTTTCTGTACTGAAGTATTAGCAGGTGAAGCACTACAGCATATCTTGGATCTGCAGAAAGGGAGTGATTAACAGCATCAGTGATACTGTTTATAATGTCATTTTTAATTTTGTACTCTGACTTTAACAATGTAGTCCACTGCAAGCATGGTAAGGTACTTTGACATGGAAGTGGTGTGCCCAGGGAGCTAAACTGGAAAACAGCTGGAACGTATGTGCATTGCGAACACTTTTTTAATGAAGTGGCCTAGTTCTTGCTGATGGGTTATCTTGTGTTCTGCGCCTGCTATGCTCTGGCAGGCTTTTGCACACTGACAACAGTAACAGCAGCGTACTTAGAATTTGTGCCAAGAGCCAAGAGGACTAGCAATATGACTGTAAAACCAAAAGGAGCCAAAAACAAGGGCCATATGTTGTCCTGTCAATCTTTTCAGTGTGGTCTGCAGGCATACTTATATTTACCTTGCGTGCATAGTGAAGTCAGAGTCTGAATTGAAGTAATCCTATGACCCCGGTTAGTTTTATGGCTCTGTTCCAGACCTGTGTATTTGTTTGACAGACAGAGTGTTCATTCATTTTTTTTTTTTTCCTGTTTCCAGGATTTCCTGATCATGTTCGTTCATCATTTGGCTACAATTGGACTCATTACATTCTCCTATATGAATAATATGGTGCGGGTTGGAACTCTGGTGCTGTGCCTGCATGATGCATCAGATTTCCTTTTAGAGGTGAGTTTCCTTTCAAATCTTTGTGTACCTAATGCTACTGTGGTCTCAGGGGAGCAGGCTGGCTTTGCCGTTCTTGATAAACTGCATTAAATACGCCATAAAACTTGTGCTGCTGATCTTGCCTTGTCAGCTTTTCCTCATAACTGCTGTAGTGCGGAGAATAAACCCTAAATATTCCAGACTCCTCACAAATGTGATGGCTTGCAGGTTTTTGAAGCTCCACAGCTTGGTAATTACACAAGTGCACAAAGAGAATAATATTTTCATGTTTCTTGTCTCTTTTAGGCTGCAAAGCTAGCCAATTATGCCAAGTACCAACGTCTGTGTGATGCTTTCTTCATGCTCTTTGGTGTTGTGTTCATTGTTACACGGTTGGGCATTTATCCTTTCTGGTAAGCACCTTGAGCTGTAAGGTCTTGTTTGTTCTTCCAGTCCTCTAAGCAAAGCCTTTGTATTTAGACTTCTTGCAAGCGTTCCAGCCTGGCATTCCCTCAAGGCAGCCTGAAGTTGCAGACAACCCAAGTACTGTTTGGAGCAGTGCGTTCAACTAGGCATATGAAGAAACCTCTCAACAGTCAGCTGAGAGAGTGTGAAAAGTGACTAGAATCCTAATGCACAGCTGGCCTCTCTCCTCATTCTGCGAAGTGATGACAGTGCTTATTAGCTGGAGCCAAGTCAGACGGTATCTGCTCTGAAAGCCTTGAAGGGTTGTTTGCTTCTCTTAAGAAGTTTTGGAAATAGTTACAAATGAGGCATGGTCTCTTGAGGTAAATTTGATTTTTTGAGTATCTGGCTTAGTCATCGTTGCAGTTTCTGATTCTTAGGACACTCACGTCCTGTCCTTGTGTCGTGACTGTTCAGAGCCTGAAATAGGTCTTAAGTTTCTTGGGAGGTAAAACCATGGCTAAATGGCTTATAGCTAATCATCCTATAATGAGATTCCCTCTCACCTCAATAAGTCAGGCTTGGTGAGGTGGTTCTGTTGATGAGCTGTTATCCACTTCTTGTTTCTGTTGAAAGAGTGTGGTGAAAATTTGGTTACATCCGATTATTACTCAGTTTATTTCAGTTTTACTGCATGTATTTATTTCCTAGCCAGTGGACAGCTTGCATTCCCATTCTTTTTGAGTGTCTTGACAGTAGGCAGAAACAATACTTAACGCTTCGGTATCAGGGTTGCAATTAAAGCTCTTGCTTGTTTTCCAGTAAATGCATCAAAGGAGTCTGGATAAGGAAGGGCTTTAATTCTTATGTCTTCATAGGCTCCTTCCAGTGACAGATGAGATAGTTGTCATTGTTTTTATAGCTGCTGTCTGTCATGAGGTGATGCTCTTGCATCATGCTTTTGCTCAGCAGTCCTGTAAATCTTTAATGTATTTTCCACCGGCTGTAATGTAATTCCTCAACTTTGTAGAGAAACCTGGCAAGCTTGCAGCGGTATTGCAGACCTTGTGGTATTTCACTTCACGTATATTTCCTTCCCTAATTAGTAGTATAAAACATCAACAGATCTCTGGAATTGCATTTAGTTAATCCATAAACTGGCTATGAGTTAGACGTTTCTGTAGCTCCATTTTGGGGGACTTCTTCTTCGAAAAGCTTGTTTTTCTTTTCTTGTGAAATGTTAAAAGCTATGTGAAATTAATGACGTCTCTAAAGGTCTCTCCATACCTCTCTACTTCATAAAATCTAAAGTGTTTATTAAATTACTTAAGTACTGGCAATAACTCCCAGCGACAAGAACAGCAAAACAGTAATGAAAGAAAGCACAAAGCTTTGTCCATAAAGCAGTTTCTAGTCCTCCAGCTTGGCAGGAAGAATCTGTAAAAATCTGAGGGAAGAGAATAGCGCACAGGGAGGGAGGCCTACTGGGAAAAGAATTCCTTCCTGATCTTTAAATATGGGTGAAGACTGCCCAAGTATGAATGTGTTAACAGTTGTTTTGATGACCAGTGCAGCTTGACGTCACTTCCTGTAAAGTTATTATAAATGCTCATGGTTTTGAGAAGGAAATTGGCAGCAGATCTGTATGTATAACCTAATTGCAGAACATTCACATCTTCTCCTGTTTGTTGCTCAGTTCAAATGTTTCTAATTAGCTTTAGTCTGTCTCCTAACTCTGGCAAGAGACTAGCTGCATTGCTGCTCTGAACAGGGGCAAAGCAACAGATGCTTAAATGAGATACAAACTGTTGTGCATCTGGCCAGTCATTTTAATGTAGAGCTGGAAGGCATGTTACCAGCACAGCTGATCTGTAATGTGTTTCTGGATCTCTTTTAGGATTTTGAATACAACGCTATTTGAAAGCTGGGAGTTGATTGGTCCTTATCCTTCATGGTGGCTATTCAATGGGCTTTTGATAACCTTGCAGATCTTGCATATCATCTGGTCTTATCTCATCATTCGCACTGCCTACAAGGCCCTCGTGCGGGGAAAGGTAAGATTGCTGGTGACTGGATTGGGTCCTCTTTCCTACAAGCCCTATTAAGCAATCATGAGAAACTGGGCCCTTCAGTGAGGGCTTGATACTAGTTCTCAAGGGACTTGCATCAGGAGTCCACCTTGGTTGCTGTGCTGACTTGAGTTGCCAGGTGTATACAAAGGCAGGGATGCTTTCCTCTCTCTGTTCTGGTCATGCAGGGAAATAACACCATTTTCCAGTATGTTCAGATGTTCTAAGAATAGTGATGATGACAGACCTATGTACTTTGTTTGGACCTTTAGGTGGTAGGAGACTCTTTTCTTGAACAATCATATAGGATGTTTTCCAACTTCGGCTGGTTCTTGGGATGTGATTAGGGTTATGCATCTTCCACTTGTTAGCACTAACACAGGCTTCTGGCTGTCAGCCTTGAGCCTGCAGCGTGCAGAGGACAAAGGGTTATTAGAAACGTAGTGGAGTTTGCTGGTTGTCATGTTTGCTGGTTGTCACAGGGTAATGGGGTGCAGTCTAGCTTCAGTCCTGAGTATTCTAATTTTAATTCATGTTGGGAGTCTTAGGGAGAGGGAGGGTCAAACTACAGCAGCTGGTTAGCAACAGATCATTGCCCTAAGAGTGAACAATGCTGACTTTCAATTGCAACCTCAAGTTGCCAAGCAAAAGGTGTAGTTCAACTGAAGTAGCATGAGACAGGGCAAGCCGGTCTAGGAACTAATTTGACACCCAGCCTACCCATCAAGAGAAGCCACTTCCTTCGCAGCTACCAGAGAGCTACAGCTGACTTCATAGCACAAATGTTTTTTTTTTTTTTTATTATTATTCAGGTATTTGATATTCTGATCTGACTTTCTCTTATGGCTCTACTTTTTGTGTTTGACTTCTTAGCTGCCCCTACGCATGGAATGTAACCTTGAAAAATATTTATATTGTATTTGTCTGTGGCAGTGATGATTAGGGGAAGGCATGTTTCAGAGTATGCACATGATCTTTTCATCTGTTCCTCACAGCTGCTACTGCAAATGTCTTATTTTCTGTCTTTGCAGCTGTTTCTGTATCCTGAGGTCTACATCTTTTTCCTTTCCTTGGTTCCCTCCTGTCCAGGTGACCTAGCCAGGGAAAGGACTCTAAGCTCTGTCTCCTTCATTCTTTTCTCTGTGCCAGATAGGAGCTGGACAGTTTGATCCTTTGTATGTAAGTGTGATCTGTGCTTCTGTTTGTTCACTGAAACACATCTCTGTCTGTTTCAAGGCTAAGACAGAAGCAAAGCTATGGTCTTGAGGCTTTAGATGGCTGGTGCCTTCTCTTAAAGGGTTTCTCTCCCTGGCTGATACAGTGCTGGTTCTGATAGTATGCTAAAATGCAGTTTTTCCCAAAGGTCAAAGTGGTGTCCTGGGGTTTGTTTGTAATCTACTGTCAGCTGGCTGCATGACCTTCACCTTTCTGCTTTTATACACCCACAGAGACTCTGGTATCTGTCTTTAGTGCTCATTAACACTGTGCTGAGTGGAAGAGGACAGGACAAATGCATTGCTTTGTGCGAAAAGGAGTAGAACAGTCACTTGTCCCCCAAATAATGGGAAAAATTTTGAGGTATTTCTGCTTCCTTCCAGTGACCCTTTCAACTTCGAACATAGCAGGAGAGTGGGGAAGGCTATCGAAAGTTCTGGCAACAGACAGAAGCCAGGACATCCAACAGGCCTGTCAAAACCAATCCTGGAGATCATTAACTTTACCTGGCTTTCTGCCAGCTCTTCCCTTGAGTTCAAAAACTTCCTGCCTGGTGCTGTTCGAAAGTCCTAACCCTGACTCAAAGCAAGCAAAGAAGAATTAAATCCTTGGAAAGGTGCTAGCCGCAAAGTGCTTGCACATTAAGTAAATGAGGGCTGTTAGTTGCAGAGGCAGAAGTGTGGAGAGCCTGCCTTGAGGTGTGCAAAGCATGGGGCCATTCACGAAGTCACTGCTCTGCACTGGGGAGTTTATGGCTCTGGCACCCTGCCACCAGCCAGGGTACTTGTTTGCTGTTAGGGCCAGGTTTGTGATCTGTTCTCTTCACTTTCTGATGCGGTCAGCTCGGCAGTGCTGGTACAGTGCCCTCCTGTGGCACTCGGAGCAGCTGGCAGCAACGGGCGCCTGGATCTGCTTCGAAAGGTTTAAAATCCCACGTATAAATCAAATTCAGCTGGATTTGCAGTCAGTCTTTTAACTAATGGCATAACTCTGTAAAGCAGATCTAGATCTCTGGGCTGAGGTGCTCCTTCTGTTCCGAACGGGTGTTTGCTGGATTAGATAGTTGTCTTTGTTCTACAGCCCTTGTCCAAACAGGCTTTTGCTCGTAAATCACTTCTCATGTATGAACCACAAGCTGTGAAAATGGGAGGCACTTTGTGCAAACAGTAATGTGGTAAATATAGCTGGTTAATTTCTAAAATATCAAAGCCACTCCCTGTAGGACAAAATGTTCTCTCTAAAACTGATATATACATGGGTTTAGGTCATCATACCCACGGGTGATTGTGGTGTGAGAAGTTTTTTGATTCAAAACAAATTTATGGTTTGGAAAAGCAGGCTTTGACCAATCTAGAATGCGGCTCTTGGAAGACAAGAACAACCAAAGATCTATAGTGTCCTCTGGTCTGCTGAGAGCAAGAAAAGTGTAGAGTTTTCACATATGTACACAGTATTTGGAAAATGGAACTTGTATGTCCAAATTGTCATTTTCAGTGCCTGTGACTTGCATTCTGTATGTGATGACAGGTTCCTACTTGTGAGTTTGAAGTGATGCGGAATCAAACGTAGAAGCTAAATGTAACTGACTGAAGCTGGTTAATCACATGGATGCAACCTCTCTCACTACTGTTTTCTGTGAATTTTTCAACTTCCCTTCTCCCCTTTCCACTACCAAATTTCATTTGAAATGTTTAGGTATCAAAGGACGACCGCAGTGATGTAGAGAGCAGCTCTGAAGAGGAGGATGTGACTTCCAACAGCACAAAAGGAGTTTTCAGCACTTCGAGTAACGGCTCCAACCGCGTTAATGGCCACGTGGCTAGTGGCCAGTGGACAGAAGAGGAGTAAGGCTGTGGGTTGGCCTTGAGCAGACACGAACTTATCTTTAAATATCTAGATGTGTTGAGCTCCACATTCCCAAGTGATCTTTAATCAAGATACCCCTTCCCCAGAAACCTCCAGTAAATCTGAAATGGGCGCAATCCACACCAGTCAGAGGCTTTGCACAACAGAAAGGATAAAGCCAATGACTAGGGCAAAAACAAAGCTGCAGATTCCACTTTAGGCCATTTTGTACTTAAATCTTAGTCCCGTCGATATTTGCAGAGGTGTCTTTGTTTGTGACAGACTGGTTTTTACTAGGATCAACTCAAGGCAGAACAAGTTTGGACTAGGCTGACTGCTGACCACAGGAGGGTTACGGTGCCATTTCAGTGATGGTTTGCTCCAGAGCAGGTTCAGCATTATCTCCTCGATGCACTCCAGAAGCCACTTAAGAGCATGGAGAATACAGGGTCCTGTGGCTCCACGTCCAAACTACCCTGATTGTAGCAGACTCTTTTCCTCAGTCCTGCAGTGAGTGCTCTGGACTACAGCCAAGCTTTGAACTGGACTGTGCTACAACAGAAACATCGTTCTAACTTACCATCGGGGTGCTATACGCTAAGGAGGTTATAGCTTATATCTCTGCTGTCACGAGGGACCAGGCCAGCGTTTGCTGCCTATTTTGGTGCTGCAAGCCCCTCTGAAGTCTTGACTACAGCCTTCTGAAAAGGGGGAGGGGGGTTGTTTATTGCCCCTAAGACAACTGTCACAATACATGCCTTTTAAATATTTTTTTTCTGTTGCAAGTTGTGGTTTTGAAAATATTTCTAGACCTACTGGATACAATTGGCTAAGCTAGGACATGAGGGCAGACCAGTACTGGTGGGCTGTGTTTAACTTTCCACAAAATAAGATGTTTGTTTCAGTACTGCTCGTGCGTACTCCAAGACTGAAGTGAATGTTGCTGCTCTGATTTTGCAACTAGGGGGAGGAGGCACAGGGCTGGAAAGGCAGCCACACCATAGGCTTTGCTTTTGGTTGTTTGTTCAGGGTTTTTTTGTTGTTTGTTTTTTTTTTTTACTCAATGGTACTTGGGGGCAATGGAAGACCTGTGTGTCAATCATGAGCAGAATTTTGGAAATTTCTTGAGTTGTTACCATTTTATACCATTGTTTACTTTTTCTCTCCAATTAAAAGATGCTTCAGAAACTTGGCTGACGTGTTTCACCTTGAGAAAATAAAACCAAGGAGAGTGTATGCCCGTTTTCTGAGATTGGGAGCAGCTGCACTGCGGAGTGATGCTAGGCCCAGGTCCTGCCCCTGAGCAGCACCTTTCTGAGATCACCAGGGAACTGTTCGGTGCTGTTTTGGGCAATTACCAACCATGCAGCACCCACACCTAGGCGTTTTCAAAGGCTTTTTATTGTGCTCCATCTCATCTCCCCCAGACTGGGGGAGGCCGTGGGGCCGTTTCCCGGCCTCCCCTTCCCCGCTCCTGCAGCCAGGAAACGCAGTACCGCGTCGCAGGTCGCCCTCAGCTCTCGGGGCCGGCCGCGGCCTGCCGCTCCCGGCGGCGCTGGAAGAGGCGGTAGGCGCGGACGCCGCACAGGTATCCGCCGTAGACCGTCAGCAGCACCATGGAACCGGAGAAGGCCTTGTAGCCGAAGTCGGCCAGCTGCTTACCGGACACCATGGCTGCGCCTGCAACACAAGGCGGCGGTAAGCGAGACCGGGAGAGCTCCCTCCCTGGCCCCATCCCCTCTCCCCATACCTGCTCCGTCGAGCTCCGCTACCGCCAGCGCGCCGTTCTGCTGAGGTTCGCTTCCGGCCAGTGCCCCACCTCCTCGTCACGTGGGAGGGCGGGGGCAGACGCCGCCGCGCTGCCTGCTGGGATGTGTAGTCCGCGAGGGCGGGAGGCTCACGTCGAAGCTGCGGCGCCCCCTTGCGGGGGGCGGCGCCGCCGCCGCCGCTCTTTTACCTCAGGAGGCGTCTCCTCAGGCGCTGGGCACCCATCGCAGCCTTCCAGGTCACGGCTGCCCCGGCCTGCTGCCCCCTCTGCGCCCATCTCCCCAGGCCCCACTCTCCTCAGCCCATCCCTTGACATCATTGGCCTTTCGCAGCTGGGCCTTTCACCACGAGGCACACCACAGGCTGCCCTGCATGAGGCTGAGGCACCAGCAGCCCTGAGGGGACTGTCCTCAGGCACACAAGGGACGGAGCAAAGGCCATGCAAGTAAGTAAGTCAAGTCCCACTTCAGCACTGAGGCACTCAGAGGCCTAGGCCCCGCCCCTTCCTGAGCCTATGCTCACAGCTGGAGAGCTTCCTTCAAGAGGGCTTTAGGAGGCTGTGCTCCTCCAAAAGCACTAGGGCAGCTGTTGACACTCCTCCCAGAGCTCCTTGCTAGCATTTGAATACTGCTGTCACAGCGCTGCGCTGCTCTGCGAGCTCCGTCAAGCACTGAGGCTACAACAGTCAGGCCGCTCCCCACCCCTTTCCCCAGGCCACTGCACAGCAGCAGCTCCTGGGGCTGCAGAGTCCTGCGGTGCCTGGATGTGCTGAGGCTGCAGAACATAACTCCAAATGGCAAAGGGAAGACTTTTTATAGCTCATGAACTCCAGCACTAGAGCAAGGCATGGGGAGGTGTCACCCCCAGGTGAGACTTGGGATCTTCAGCAAATGCTGGGAGGGCCTGCAGGGACTTGGGCACTGCCAGCAGCATATATAGTGTCAAAGAAACCCACACGAGGAGGGATGCACAAAGCACTTACTTCCACAGCAGAGGAGCTAACAGCTAAATGCAAGTCCAAAACACAATTCTGGATCCTGCTGCAGCTCCAGGCAGGTGCTGGCAAGAGTTTAGCAAGCCAAAGGTGAGAGACTGCAATGTGTCAAGGGGGGGGAGAGTTCAGAGACCCTCTCTTCTATATGTCTCATGTCCAAACACTTGAGCTGAGATTCCTGAAGCACTTCAAGACAAAGGGAACTAGAAGCTGTGCCAGCCCTGCAGCAACACGCTGGACTTCCTTAATCCTCCCTCCAGCCTCAATAAAGTTCCTCGTTAGAGGAAGCCGATGCTGGCTACTTTCTGCACGATAGCTCAGTTGAATTTAAAGGTCGTAGGGTGCCTAGTGAGAAAGCGTGTCTAATAAAAGGCACAGAAACAACTGCAGTGTGAGCGGATTGAATTCCCCTAGCAAGAGGCTGAGCGAAGGGCTAACAGTCCTGGAAAGGTCACTCACTACGAGATGCATTTCAAAGAAAGACAGGGATAAGGCAAGTCTGGGAAAAGCAGTGGGGAAGAGACAAATAAAACAATACACCATGTCCCAAGAAGCCAAGACATCAGAGAAGGGGAGGCCTGAGGTACATGGGGCACAGTGGGGTCCTGGCCCACCTCCTGCAGACCCCAGGTAGAAGAGTTAGGACTCTCTACCCAGTTCAACATTGCAATCTCAACCCTCTTCAGTCCTACAGCCAAACTTTAACACTGGAAACACTGCTGAGACAAAGCAAGTGGGACACTGTGTCATGTTGTGACTGAACAGAGACCTGCGGGGGCGTTCTTGCTCTTTCTGGGACAGCAGATGAGGGTGCAGAGCCAGGAGGGAACTGACAGTGCACTGTTCTGCACTCTTAGCAAGTCCAGCAGGCACCAACCCAAAGACGATGCACCAGAGCCACAGAGCAAAGAGCGTGTCTCCCCTCTCCTCTCCAAGTTTATTATTACTATTATTTTAAATGTTCATAAAGTACACTGATAGTCAGAGACACAACAGCACTAGGACTTGGAACCAGGGTAGACAGCAAGACTTGCAGCAGCTCTGGCCTGCCAGCCCAGACAGGGATCATTGAACCGCTGGACATGCTGGCCTGAGCAAACATGAGCAGAGCGAGCCAGCTTCAGAGGACCAGAGAGGCACGTGGCACCCAGCCGGACAAGGGGCAAGTTTCAAAGCCACAGCACAAAGCATGAGACCTCTGTCCTCTCCTGTGATGTTGGAGGTCTCCTTGTACCTCTTGTGGATCACATGTCCATTGCTGCCCCTTGTGCTAGTGGGCAGTTTCCAGCACCCTCACAGGAGGGGCAGCAGGGAAAGTAAGTAAATGTGGAACCTGCTTTCTCAGCTCCTAGAAAGCCACACGTAGAAGCAAAGACCATGCTAAGGCACAGACTGGAGCAAGCCAGAGAGAAGGCAAAAAGCTGTTGTGGATCATTCACCCAAAAGCAATATGACCCAACTGCTTTGTCAGGTACGCTGCCAAGGGTTACACAGCCTGCCAGCTGCTCAGAAAGACTGGGGCAGTTGGTCCCTGCATTGCTGAAGCCAGCCAGAGGACAAACCGATACGAGGGAGAAAGGCTGTCTGGGGACAGTCAGTGGGCATGGAATTAGCACAGGCAAATCTGTGACAACAGGGGACTTCCCTGGGTGCAGGGGCCAGGTTTGATTGCAAGAGCAAAAAATCTAAATAAACAAGCTCTGAAGTCTCACTCTGGAGCTTCCCTCACACACAAAGCATTGGCCGTACCATTCGGCAGGAGCAGCTGGTGGTGGCTGGGGAAGCAGCATATGGCAGGGTGGCAAAGAATGCTATTTTCTGTGCTGGTGCTTCTTAGAAAGAAGAGTGATTCTCAGCCCCTTGGAAAGTCCTGAGGAGCTTCACTTGCCCTGGTGGAGCCTGGCAGGGAACTGTGCCCTCTCCACAAGATGGTTAAGCCAAAAGCAACAGCAGCAAGCAGGAAAGGGCTGGTATCATGCAAACTGGCCCCATGAGGCTAACAGCAAAGCTTTTCCTCCCAGGCAGTGCCTCCTGCACAGCTGGTATTGATCAAGATGACCTGGCAGAGTCTCTCCGAGAACTGAATCCATCACGGCAAGAGAAGTGAAAGGAGGAAAACGCTCAGCCCTGCTCAGGGCAGACCCTAGGCAACAGCAGAAGCTAAATGAGCCCTTCAAAGAGAGAGGGAGATCAGCAGGTACCTCTGTGCAGATGCCAGGCTTAGGCTGGAAGTGTCCAGGGCTGAGAAGGGGAACCTCTGCCCTTCCAGCACTCTGCAAAGGCTCCCAGGAAATCTGGACTCCTTATAAAGCTGTAGCAGCAGAGCAAGTTGCTGCAGGCTCTCCGCTCATCTCAGCAGGATCAGTGGGTTTGCAGGGCAGAGCCCACTTACATGTGCTCAGGGTGGTTCTGGAGACACTTGATGACATCAGTAACAGGTTTGCCCTCATAGCAGATCTGATACACAGCTGTGAAGAGGGGGAACCTGTGGACAGATGAACAAAGTCACCCCCTTGCCCTGTCACCACAGCTGGCAGAGTCAGAGCACCTCAACTTCTGTTGTGACATGCAGGACCACTGGGAAGGAGCAGGTGGGACAGTGGCATGGTGCCCTATCCAACAGGCCGTTCCTGCCCAGATGGTTTGATAGGGGCAGTGCAGAGATTGACCTGAACAGTAGCGACACTAAGGGTGGGTTTCCCCTCCCGCAGCTGCAGGGAAGATCCCAGCCCCACCCCAAAAGAGCAGACAAGAGAGATGACAGCACTCACTTCTCCACTATGTTCTTGCTTTTAAGGATGCGATGCAGCTCAGCAGATGTCTGGGGGCCCTGCAGCTTCTGCCCATTCAACAGCTCCTTCTCCAGCTGCTCAATAGACTGAAACAACCCAGCAGTGAGGGATCTGGACCCTGCAACCCCATCTGCTCCCCCACGTTCCTTCCCTGGAGCCAGGCTGTGGCACTGGGCGAGCGAAGGCAGGAACCATGGTGCTAACTGGGTTCACCTCCCTGCCTGCTCAGCAGGTTGGTGCAGATATCAATGTTGCCCGCTCCCTGCTCTGCTTACCTTCCCAGTCTTGGCAAAAGCCTCAGCCACCTTGCGGTTGCGGCCACCATAACAGGTAGTGATGAGGTCAGCGACCCCACAGCTCTCCAGGAAAGTGGAGGAGGTGACGGGGCCCTTACAGAAGAGTTTGGCAAAGGCAATCATCTCCATCAGTCCCAGACGGATCACAGCAGCCTTCGTATTGTCTCCATACCCAAGCCCATCACAGAAACCAGCTCCTACAGCCACAACGTTCTGGAAAACAGCAGCAGTGTGGAGGGATCTGTTCCCAGCGGAGCTCAGGGCTTAGCTGTGTCTGTGAGCTGCTCGTGTAATCCCAAGAACAGGCTCCTGCCTGCCCCTGCCTATGCCAGTAATCATCATCCCTCCAAGCAGCTGAACAGGACACATCCACAGTTCCCTCCAAAGTCTGGCCTTTGACCTAATGGTCCCAGGAAGCCACAGTGCAATATCCAGTGGGGTTCATTCAACTGGCAGCGTCCTCCCCAGAGCTCCCTGCAGAGCCCTGGAGAACCGCAGGCTCTGCTAACCAAGACCTGTAAACCCTGGTGAGCAGCTCACCCACCTTGAGAGCCCCGCAGATCTCTACAGTGTCAGCTTCCTGCACCACCGTCACGCGGAAGTTCGGTGTCTGCATCAGCTCCTTCAGCATCTGCCCATGCTGCATGTTCTTGCAGCCTGATGAGACAAAGGGAGAAGGAGGAAGATGATGGGGAGAGATCCCAAGGTAGGACTGTGCCGCTGTCCTGCCCAGTGGTGCATTCCTGCAGCACAGCCCTTGCAGCTAGTGCAGCGAGAGGAACTTATTGCCCAGCTGATGGACATTGCTAAACTTTTGCAGGTCCACAAAGTAGCAAGCACACATTGCCTGGTAGATAAGCAAGGTTCAACTTCGGAATTCCCAGAAGATGGGGACAATCCCTACTGCTGTGTCAAGCAAGACAGAAATGACATGCCCAGTAAATTAGAGGCATCTTCAAAGGTTTCAAATTTGGGTTTGGAGACTGCCGTTCTCCCTGTACCTGCACTGTCCTGTGCGAGACTGTTACTGTGTGCTCACAGCGATGGCATGCTCTGCTTATACCCCTCCAGTCCCTGCAGCCTCCTGCACAGCGTGTTTGCTTTTGTTTAAAATACACTTTGAATCATCCCACAACTTCTAACCCAGCAAACTGTTCTGTTGGTTTTGGCTGCTGTGCATGATTCACAAACAGTGTGGATGATGTTAGGAACAGTCAACAGATGAACTTGCAAGCAGCCCAGGCTGGCAATAACATGAGATCCAGGTAAGCGTGCCTTGAAGCCCAAGGAAATGAAGGTAGGAACTCTATTTCCTAAAGGGTCTCTTGGTGTCCACCCCTTCCATTTGTGCCAGGCAGACTGGCTGATGCTCAGAGTCCGTGCTGGCAGGAGCTCTCAGACACCCAACTATTTTTAATGAAGTGAGCAATCACATCGTAAACCCTGTGAATGAGTTCATCCAGCTCCTACGGAGTCTCACTGCCTACACAGGGAAAAAAGGCCAGCAGTAGCTTAAGCTGCACCATGCTCACTCCTTTGCCTCTTCCTGCTTGTCAGAAATGAAGGCTGCTAATGAGGAGGGATGTTGGCTCCTTACCGACGGTTGTTTCACAGAACTTCCCTTCTGCCACTTCATTAGCAATGTTGGCCCCCATGAGGACACTCATCTCTATTCCCAGTTTCTCATGGATGATGTCCGAGATTAGCCTCAGCCCATCTGGTCCTTCATCCACCCCCTGGGATACAAGCAGGGATGGAGGTGAGCACCTGCTCCCCCAGATACCTGGCCCCACCTGCCCCAATCCCATCATTCCTTGTGCTACAGTGCTCCAACTCTCATCCCAACAGCCCCCCCCAGTGCTCAGCTGCACCCCACTCCTCACAGCACTTGAGAGATCCCCCACATTCCCTCACCCTTTTCCTCCACAAGTAGGCCTCCAAATCCCCATGAAGACTGCCCCCACTTCCCACTCTCCCCATAACCCTGGAGCCCAGTTTCAGCTCCAAAACCCCAGGATTCCCTTTGCAGCCTCTCCAAGCCAGGCTGCTTTCAGCTAAACCCCTTTGGCCCAGTACCCCCAGTGAACTGCCTAGGCAGCACTCCTCCTGCTCACACCTTGATGAGTGACACCCCAACAGCATCTTTCTTCACATGGCCCTTGAGCTGGTCACAGACTTTGCCAATAAACTGATGGGGCACCACGAACAGGAGGATGTCAGCCCCAGCACAGGCTTTCAGCAGGTCTGGCTCTGCTACCTGGAGAGTACAACTGTCGTCAGAGACTTGTGTCTGTAGTTGTGCAGTGAGTGTGTCCTGAATCCAGGACAAGGGGAGCAGGGGCTTGAGAGCAACTGCTGTAAGGGAAGGAAGGGCACAAAGTCACTGCCTCAAGGTCTCCTTCCAGGGCTCGCAGGGCAGAGGAGCTGGAGCACAGCAGGGCGAAAGCAGCCTGAGCTGGTCCCACGAAAAGTAGTGCAAAGAGCCAGTGACATTCTGGGGACCTCAGCAGGCCGGTGCCAGCCAAGGGGCTAAAGCGTACAGCTGCGGGGCAGCAGGCCCCACGGGCTCTCTGCATGCTGCCGCTGCCAGCTCAGAGGCAGCCACATGGCCTCAAGCCCAGCCTGTGGGATACCAGAGTGGGGGACAAAGGTGGGCAGCGAGAGCAGCCAGGGCTGCAGCTCATCCAAGCACAGATCAAGGTCACCGGGAGGGTGTAACTGAGTCCCGTGCAGTCCGGTCCATCCCCTCCCTACCTTTGCACACCCAGTGCCCAGGACACCAGGGCTCCAGTAGCTCCCAGCAGAGCTATTTACTACCTCTCACCAGGCAGCCCGGCTGTCGGCACCGGACCTCGCACTCAGCCGAGACGCTGCTGGCAGGCCACACTCACCACATTGGGGGGCAGCTTGTGCCCTGGCAAGTACTTGACATTTTCGTGCTCCGTGTTGATGATGTCGGTGAGCCGCCGGGCACCCACCTCCTCCTCCAGCACCCACATGTTCACCTGGTTCTCGAAGGTGCTCAGCCGCGCCGCATTGCTGCCAGCGATCTTGGCGATGGCCGAGCCCCTGTGTGGGCAGAGCAGAGCCATAGGCAGCAGGCACTGAGGCCGCTGGCACCAGGGAGCCCGGTGCACCACAGGTCGCTAGGGGTCCTCGTGAAATGGGAACAGCTTGCACCGGGTACCGTGGGGCACCGGGGAGGACGGGGACCCGGGTGCCCGGGCAGCAGGCGCTCACCAGTTGCCAGAACCCACGATGCAGACTTTCTTGCCACCCATGGTGCAGGGAGCCTAGGCACTGGCCAGCTCGGAGCCCGCCGCTGGTTATTTCAAGGCCGCCTGGAGCAGGGGCGGCCCCGTCCCGCCTCCGGCCCCGCCTCGCCCCCGGCGCGGGGGGAACCGGGCACCCGTGCCCCTGGCCGGCAGAGCCGGCCACTTTCCCAGGCACAGCCGGGTGGGCGGCGATGCGGGGCTGCACTGCAGGTGCAAATTGCTTCCCTGAAGCAAAGGTGAAATAGCTCACACCCCAAATCTCAGCAGAACCGGGAGTCGTGACCGCCGAGCCTCTCTCCTCCTTTTTCTGCATAGAAGCATTTTATTCTCCCCCTCTTCCTAAGAAGTGCCATTCCCCCTGCCGCCCCCAAGTAAGAAATACAAACCATCTGGTTGCAGACCCAGGACACAACTCCTGCACTCATCTCACAGCCTTAAGCAGCAGCACCAACTACCTGACCTTAAGCAAAGTGCCCTTTCTTCCCTACACAGAGGATCTTTCCCTTGCAATGAGGGCTTACGAGTTTTCTGTAAAGCATTACATTTCTACTTTTAAAAACAAGGCAGGCTGAAGAGAGTAATGCCGCCTTTGCATAGTTTTAAACTCTTGTACATAAAGTTTAACAGTTTCCTCAAAATTATGCCCGACTCCCGTGGGGCTTTTAACAGGCTGTCACAATTCTGCAAGGCAGCAGTGTGTGGAAACTGGGCTGTCCAGATTTTATCAGCAGCTTGGCCACTGGATTTCCAGTTTTGTTCAGGTTACTTTACTTATTTACCACAAAAGCACTTTGCAAAGGCTTAGCAGACTCTGCAAGCCAGGAGATCCTTACATGAAAGGCTCTCTATAAAAGGCCAAAATATGAAGAATATCTTCTCTCCAGCCTCTTAACCCAGTTGGCTTTGTTATTAAAAAAAAGAAAAAAAAAAAAAGAAAAAAAGTAGAGATAATCCTGTCCCTTCCCAGGCAAGTAAATGAAGCGTCATCCACCAAGGCAGCTGCTGAGAGAAAGCATGCTGTCAGCACAGAAGGAGGGAGGACAGCTTCCTTCACAGGAGGCTTTTATTAAAACTGGGTGACATCTACAAGGATACAGTACAAAAAAAAAAAAAATTTGGTCCATGGAAAAAAACGTAATATTCAGTTAAGAAAAGCAGATATTCTGCAACAGCTATGTTTGCCTACGCAGTACTTGGCATCCTTCACGTGTGATTACCTTGAGGAGTCAGTGGGCTGCTTCATCAGCACCAAGACTATCAGCCCAGTACCACAGAGGAGCCATTTCGTAAGGGGGCAAAGAAGAAGGGAAGTCGAGAGTCTATTACTTACAGACATGTAACACAGACACAAGGAGTAGGGCCACCCAGGCTCCCAAATTCATAGCAACCTTCCAAACCACACCAAAGCTGGGCGTGGGGATGAGTGGGGTTTGCCCGTAACATGACTTTGCAGCTATTCCAAGTGAATATGACCAACTTCTAAGTCCATTTGCATTACAGTCCCAAGCAGAAATACTGAGATCTGGGTTAAGAGAAGCCATTCTCTTACACCTAGCCACTAGTTCACTAGTAAAATTATTTCATGAAAAGGCATCCGGGCTGCTACTCCCCACAGTAGAGAAAAATCTACTTGTACATTCCTGAACCACGCTGGACCTTACGGCAGCCCCAAAACCTAAAACTTGACTAAAAACCACAGGAGCTTCAGCATGGAAACACCTGCTAACTGGCATATGCTTGAAGCTATGTCCACCCCCAACAACTGTCCTGTTACACCCTCAGATCCACACGAAGGAGCCTCTGGTCCCCACAGCAAGTGGCACAAGGTAACTGTCCCAAAGTAATGAGTCTACAACACTGTGTCCTTGCACAATTCCACCAGGCGTTTGCTGCATCCCCTCTCCCTGCTACAGGGAAAACAAGCAGCCAGATGGCTTGCTGGAATCACAAGTATAGGTCTTTTGAAGTGCAGAGAAGTCTCACCACTCCAATGCTTTCGCATCCCTGTAGTAAGCCAATGCCTCATCTCCCCTGTGATCCCACCCTAGGACAGTCTGTCAAAGAACATGAAGGGAACAGGGCAGGAAAAAAGGGACAAGGGAAGAAGCAATTCTCTACACAGTCCAGTAACTTCCTCAAGGAGGAGAATGACCTATGAGGCAGCACAGTGCAGCAGCACCCTCCGAGGGAGGGAGTAAGGGCAGAGAGGTATGTCAGCTCATGGCATCCTGCCCACTATGTCTCCTGGCACCTTGCTATAAAATGAGGCAGGGAAGACACTAGCCATGGAACTCCACCCTTACAGCAGATCCAGGCTTCCCAGACCCAGGTCTTGTGTGCCACAACTAGAGGCTAGTTGGGGAGGAAAGGGCTGTGGTTTCTGAACTTGAGAAAGGCTCAAAGTCAGGAGTCGTACTGGCTACTGGGGACACTACAGGCAGTGCGGCATCTAGGGGAGGCTCTTGGAAGCCTTGGGACTGACAAGGCAAGTCAGGAAGAAAACCAGGTAGAAACGTGTGCTCATTGGAGCCTGTCTGCTTGCCACACCCCAGAAGACCCCAGGTGTCCTGGAGTTGCCCCAAGAGGGACAATGCCAGGATGAATAATGATCCGAGCCTCGCTGTCGGAGTGGGATTATGTGAGGCTTAACCAGTGTACTCTGCAGCTCTGTCTCCACCAATAGTTGTGATGCCTTCTGGTTGGGGAGGAGCAGAGCAGCCTATGTGTTACGGATTCCTAGGGCCTGCTCCAATTCCTGCCGCCTTTGCTGCACCTGCAAGAGAAGCCAGAGTCGCAGCGTTAACATACTCAGACGGTGCAGCAGCACAGCATGCAGTAACACAGGATCCAGCTGGAAAAGGGGGAAATCAAGCTGAGACCAAGATGCATCAGCAGTGTCTACAAGCGAAGCTTAGCACTCCCACTTTCCACTGGCAGCATCTGCCCCCAAGGAATGACAGGTACTCTGAGCCACTGGGTATGGAGTGGGACACCTGCTCATGAATGCTCACCTTGGAGTAGAAGTATCTGCACACGGCTTCCTGAGCCCAGGGCTGGAAGTAGAACTCAGCTCTACGCTCCTCTTCAGGATTCCCAACGACATCAGTCATTGTCTGGAGAGCACAGAGGACAAAACAGTTCAGGGAGTGCAAAAGCTCTGGCTGTGCTGAGCAAACCCACACCCCCTCCCCCGCTTTCCTCAAAGAAATTTCAGTACAGTCAGGTCAGGTTCTTACGCTTGCCTCCAATTCTAGTCTTGCTTTCTGAGCAGGAAATTGCCTCCCTCCCTCTCTGTGGGAGATGGTTATAATGAGGGAAGCGCGTGACTAGATCCACCTTCCACACAAGACAAAGCTTTTACCTTTAAATCCCGGCACTGGGACTGTAGCCAGTCGTTGATGAAGCCCTGAGGATCTCGGGCAAAGCTCAGCATGAACTCACGCTGGGTCTTCAGCTGGTTAATTGTCTCTATTGTTTCATGAATCTGAAGGAGATAAGCACAGCAACTAAACTGCTGAATAGGGGAAAAAGTCAGACAGAAACACCAAGAGACCCAACACATAAAGGCAAATTCTTATACTCCCTGCTTGACTTACAACTATCAGATAGGATTTTGAATTCACAGTTTCCTGCTCTAAATATGACCAATTTTCCCACTGACAATTTGCTTTAAAATTACACTTCCAGGTAAAGCCACCTGTTTGTAAGCATGGCTCACCCCACTCCAGCTTCCAAATCCACAACAGAGCAAAGCTGAACTGCTGTCCTGTTCAGGGCTCACCTGCTCCAGAGACACATTCCTACCCAGCAGCGAGGAGGGTAGACCCAAAGGAGCTCTGCCTACCTTGTTATCCAGAGCAGCAATTTCCTGTTGACTGGCTGTGGATAGCAGAAAGGAATTCATCTGAGTTTTCAAGGTATCATCCACCTCCACATCAATGTCATAGCAAGCTGTCTTCTTCTGGTCATTTGGGTCAACACTAGGGGCATCCACAAGAAAGAAGCCAAAATAAGTGAGTCGCTCAAGAAAGCGCCACATTGTAGCTCCTGTGGGATGACGCAGTATATGGACCGCAGGCAGGGACAAGGCATTAGCTTCAGCTCTAACACCAAGCAGCAAAGCTCCACTGATGGCTTTGCAGCACAAGGACCAAGTGATTGCTCCAAGCACGTTTCTATCTACAAAAGCGTAACGCAAAGGACAGCATGAACGTGGGAGTGCCTTGTGGAAAAGTGGGATGGGGTAAATGAAAGAGGCAGCTGTTCTTGTACAAAGAAACAATGACAGGCAACGCACGAGCTACTGCTGAAAATCAGAACATAATTACGTCATCTTCCTGTGCCAGCCTCATCCATTCCTTCCACACTTCTTCCTAGAAATATGAAGTCAAGTGGACCAGTCTCACCTGATCACATGGTTAATGATGATCGGTTCTGGGGGCATAAGCAACGCATGAAGTCTTTGTGGGATTTCGGAGAATTTCATCCGCTGAGATTCAAATATCTGTGACAGAAACACAGGGCTAAGGAAAGGAATGGGAGCCCAGTGCCAACAATCACTGGCTGCTGACAAAGAAAATCGGAAACAGTCGCTTGTTCCAGCCACACTGTTACCTGCTGGAGGTATTTGTCACAGATGACATACTCCCGCTCATGGGGGTCCTGGAGCTTGTGGGTCTTGATATATTGCCACAATGCCTGGATGATCACTGGACGGGTCTGGGTGTGAATCCCCAAGAGACGAGCCAAGCGGGGATCCAATTTGAACTGGGGAGGCTGAAACAAAGCACAGAAAAGTGAGATGGCCACAGACACAGCTAACAGTACATGCCCAGCACTGTTACTCCCAACATCTTACCTGGTAATCCAGCATCAGAAGGACAGTACAGCGCACATTTACATCTCCTGGCCTCTTCACCTGGAAGCCATCTGTCTCCTGAGTTGTAGCAGTCCTGTGCCACTGGAACAGGAGAGGGCATTTAGAAGCACCCCCACACTTGGTTCCCTTTGCTCCCACTACTTGGCACCCAAAAAGCTTGCCAGTAAATCTCACCCACCTACAGAAAGTCCACCTTATTCCCACTTACAGCTTGCAACAAGAGTTAATACATTTGTTCATACCCCCAGCAAGTCAGAGGAAAAGCTAAGGTAAGAATACAAGAGCTCCTGGCTCCCAGCCACTTGTTCAAGCCTTAAGTATCCCAACCTCTCGAGTTACGAGTGATACACAAAGCCTGCCTGCTGAAACATCAACCCATTTTTAGAAGTAACACAGCAAAAAGAAGCTCACCTCTACTAGGTGATTGTCAGGGCCATACAGGTCTTTATCAAGTTCAATGACCAGAGATTTAAAGAAGGATGAGAACTTTCTTTTCTGCTTGGTGGCATCATATTTGGACAAAGCAGACTGCAAGCAACACAGGAAGGAAAAGTGTTAGGACAGCAAGTCTCAGCACTCAAGCACAGCCACCGTGCACGACAGCGTTCCTTTAAGTTCTGAACGCCTAAATTCACCAACATGTGCTTGAAAATCAAGTTCCAAGTCAGAAAGTGAAAGACTGGAGTTAAAGATGAGCTTGCAGGAATTAAATCGCTCAGCAATTACACGCAATGCAAGGGCCCTGGTTCTCAGAGCCAGGGTACACAAATGCCGCTGATCTGCTCTCACCATTAATTCTTAGAGCTATAAGAACTTTGTATAACTCATGTCCTGCCATGGGGATACCCATCGGTCTCCAGGTTGGGCTCTCAGTCTCGTCACCATCAGACTCCTTGGAAAACAGAGATGAAGGAGGGTATCAAGCCCCTAGCTATGCTCTCGGACACTAAGAAACTGGTTTCATGGCCAATTCCAGATCCAGCAAGTCACCTCTGTGGTTGGGTATTTCACACTTACATCTTCCAGCAGCCGTCCTTCCACCCGAAGCTCCCAGGAGGCGACTGTACCTTCACCATCCTCTGCATCTGACTTGGCTGGATTGAAGGTATTGGAGATAAAAATACGTAGCTTTCGTTTTTGCTAAGAAAAAAAGCACCGGCTCAGTGTTAATTCTGAAATAAAGGGCTGACTATCTTGCTTATGTTTTGCTAAAACAAAGCTTTATGTTTTTAGCTGCCTCATATTCCCCCTCTCCCGGAGCAGACAGCAAGGAAAGAGGCATTTCTCGTTACACTCTTTGGTGGAGCATTAAGACTCCTGATACGCCATACTTACAGGGACACGATCCAAGCTTCAGTGCCCTCGTGCTCTCTTAACTAAAGTAAGAGCCTCCAAACCTTGCTTATGATAACCATGAACGCAGCCCTCCCTACCTTAATGGGTCGCTTCAAAGCCTCCTGGATATCCAAGCGTTTCCTCATAATAGTCTGGTCCAATTTCCTTTCAAAGGCCAGCAAGTCCATATAGGCCTGAGACTCGGGTACAAGTTCACGAATCTACAGCCAATCAAGAATGCAAATCACTGTCAGCTCCCCTGCACTTCTCCAGTCTACTTTGTATCAACACAGGCTGCAACTGCATGTGCCACTCACCCTCTGAGGTAGAATTTTGTCAGCCATCTTCTTCTTTTTAGCGCTGTTAAGGAAGAAGATGCACACACAGGCATTAAAATGGCAACCACCTTCTGCAAATTAACTGTGGGCATTCACGAAGGAAGCAAGATGACAGCTTATTCTCTGGTTAGAGTTAGCAGTGCTCTCAGCCTGGATGCCAGTCTCAAGCCCAGGCTCTCATTTTCAGAGGCACTTATCGTTACCGTCGGCATAGAGTCAGGCTCTTTATTCTGCACCACACCTGCGGAGCTGACAAACCCTGCAGCAGTGTGACTAACTGATGATGTGAACGTTTCACATGCCCTATGAGAGCTTAGAAAGCGGGGTTACATCAAGTTGGAATGGGCGTACCGATATAATGCCTAACCAAAGTGATTCTCCAGCCTCAATTAGCTTTAGATTGACCTACACTTTAAAATCAAGGGATGAATTACCAGCATTACTGAGAAAACACACCATACCGCCAGAAACGCACATAATCTTGCTCTTGTCTAGCAGCTGCATGTTATTCTTTTATCTGCTGGAAGCCCCCCTCTCCCAGAGGAGCTGCACAAGAAAGCTGACATCCCTTTCAGCCACCCAACAAAAAGAAGCCACGAGAAGCCCAAAGGCAGAGCACCCCAGACAGAACCGAACAGAAAAGCTTTGCACTGCTAAGTGCAGCCAGCCGATTACACTGAGTCTGTGACTGACGCTTCCCACTGCCCCGTGCCCAGCACAGTCCCCACTTCAGTGAGGACACGCTGCTCGCTCTCCAATTTGGCGGCGGGGGGGGTGCCTGCCTGCACCCCCAAACCCGGCCTCTCCCCGTGGGAGAGAGGCAACGCGTCTGCCCTCCTGCCTAGGAATGTCCCCAGATGCTCCAGGATGTCCCCGCTGCCCGGGGATGCCGGCCCTTACTTGTGGTTGCGGTTGGGCACGGCCTGCGGTTGCACCTGCTGGAGCTGCTGCGGCGCCGGCCTCTTGCGCGCCTGGTCCAGGCTGGCCTGCGCCATCCCGGGCCGCACCGCCGGGCTCCCGCCGTAACCGGGCGGCCCCATGGAGGGGCCCTGGGGTGCCAGCCGACTGCCCGGTAACATTCCGGGGCGCTGCGGAGAGAAGAAAACCGGTCCAGGGCCCACCGAGAGGGGCCGTCCCCGCCGCCCCCGGTCCCTCCCGCCCCGCCCCGCGCAGCGCCGGTACGCGCGCCCCCACCGGCCCCTCCCCCGCCTCACCGGGTAGGCGGCTCCCGGCAGCGGCGAACGGTACAGGCCCTGTCCCGGAGCCGGGCCCATGCGCACCGGCCCGCCCGGCGTGCCCGGGCCCAGCGCGCCGGCTCCGGCAGCAGCCCCGCCGCCGCCGCTGCTGGGAGTCACCGACTGGAAACCCGCCCGCGCCGCCATCTTCTCCAGCACAAAGGGGAGCGGGCCGGAAGCGGATATTCGTCATAGAGAGGGCGCGCGGGTGACGCCCTAGAGAGGCGTCACTCGCAACCGCCGCCGTCTGCTGGCTGGAGGCCCGCTCTGGGGGGCGTTACAGGAGGATGCAGGGTCTCGCGGGTGCTAGAGCCGGATCCTGGGGCTGTGCGGGAGGGTGCAGGGCCTTAGGGCAGGGTCCTGGGGGATTAGGGGAGCGTACAGGGTCCGTGAGGGTTGCTTTTGGGAGTGCAGGGTCCTGGGGGTGACGTTCATGGGGAGCCTGTGGGGGATGCAAGGCCATGGGGGAGCAGGGTGGGAGAGGCAGCTAAGTGCTCCCACCTCTGTGCAAAACCACCTGTAAGAGAATTTGCAGCTCCTTGAATCCTTAGGCTGGCAGCCATCGAGCTCCCTTCAGGCGTGCTCAGGGACTCATCCACATACCTCAACTGACATCGCACTTGCTCTGATCAGTCCTGTCCTAATTTAGCCTGGCTTGTTTCCACTGCAGCTGCCAGAATTACTGTGCAGGAGTTGTTACAGTCAGAGATGCCATGGAGTTGAGGAGGGCGTCGGTCCCACATTTGCCAGGCCATAACTGTAGCACTCACCGTTATAAATACATGCTTATTGCAGGAGATGCTGGTCCTGAAGCCTCCCTTGCTCTGAGATGTGCTCGGAGGAAGGCAGCTTTGTCTGCCCTGGGGATGGAGGAGTCCAACGCGCAGGCATGGTAGTAACACTTCTCACCAGAACTGCCGTCCTTAACTTCTTAAGAAGTAAGCTTATGAGGGTATAAATGGACATGAATGGAGTCAGTTTGTTGAGGTTTAGGCTGAGCACCCAGGAGAAGGATTCCTATCTCCCTTGACAGTGACTTGGGTTGCTACAGAAAACATAATGTTAGAACTAAAGGCCACTTTCTGCAAGTATTAGCATTAAGTTCCCTATTCCCTGGAGCACTTACCCTTGCAGTTGCTTAGACAGAAAAGGGACACGACTCCACCAGCATTAATCTGTGAAAAGAAACCAAGTGAGCAGTCACACCGCAAGTATTAATTAAGCAATTAACGATGATCTTGGATCATTTTGGAGGCTGTTCTGTACAGCGCACGGCATTGTTGACTGAGTAAAGATGTGGGGATGTGTTGGCACCTTTCTGCCGGATATGGCATTTCCTATCCTCAGTGAAAAACATGAAGCTTTGAGCACACCCATTAACTGTTGTCTCAGCATCCATGTGTCCGTGCAGTTAATTTAATGCCACCCCTGACAGGCTTGGCACCCAGCAGCCTTATAAAATATTCATGGGGAGGAAAAGCAGTGGAACTTATCCGCTCTGTATTGTTCAGATGCAACTTTGACTGAGACTTAAAGCCTGGCAGGAGCCTTTTGGGCAGGCCGGAAAGCTGCCTGGCTCTCCTGGGAGGGATACGCGGAATGAGGCAGGGTGATAGCGAGAGAAAGCAAGGGCTAACCTGAGAAGTAGAGAGAAGGGAGTGGGAGTTGGAGAGCTGCTCAGCTTGGCACAGGGAACAGGTGAGCTTCAGGGTCTTGAGAGACCCCACATTGCATGAGCTGAGCTGGGAGAGACCCCAGGGATGCTCTCTGACCAGTCCTCTCTGTCCCCTGATATTAGCTGCATTCTGTAAGAAACACGAGGAGAAAATAACCCCAGCTTCCTTGGCTCAGTGTCTCCTTACACTTGTCCTTCGTCCTTTCTTCTGCCCCGAGGGTTTGATTGGTTAGCTCCTCCCAGAGGAAATGGTTTGCGAAACGCTACCCTGTGCACCTTCATTTTACTGCACCTGCTGGCACAAGGCAGCTCCTCTGAAACCTTCTTCCCTAACCAGTATGTCTCTGGCTCCAGGCAGCCAAACAGCATCCAGGACTGTATAATTATATCTCAGCGCCTGTTCCTGCTGGCAGCTTTACCAGTGAGCAAGTGGTAACCAGGAATTATTGCCAGAGAGGAAAAGAGGTGATGCTATCTCTGCCGTGGTTATATGCACGTTGCATGATTAATCCTTGTTCTGTAGGATTTCAGCAGCCACGCAATCTGCAAGGTAAACACAGCAGCATGCAAACAGGTGCTTCCCAGCATCTCGGGCCTAGGTGCGTCACACCCCATCCTGGTGTGGATCATCAGAGATGCTTCCTGTGAAATGTAATTAACTCCTTGTCTTGTGCACAGTGTGAGTCTTGCACCACCGAGTGACAGACGTGGATGCATGCATGCTGCCTGCACCATACACCTTGCAGACTGCCAGCCCTGTGCAGCCTACACGTGGTGTGACTATCCTGCCGTAATCCCAAACAGGCTGAAGCTCCCTGGCCCATGCAAGCTGTCCTGCAATGCTCTGATGGTGCGCAGATCGCATGCACATTGGAGTCTTGAGTCCGAAAATGTGCAGCTTTTCCAGTTCATATCTGAGAGCTGCTCACGTTGGTGTCCTGTCTGGCTACCTGCTGTACACCTGCGGGAACTGCATTGGCTGTGCTGCTTTTGGGCTCCAGGCACCTCCCCTGCTAGTCCATTCCAGGCTGTGGCTCACAGACATTGTGTCCAGTGGCAACAGAAACATCAGACAGCCGTGCTGAAGGCTGGGGATGCGCCTATGCAACGCGAGGCTGTGACAGATGGATGGGGTGACCTGCTCCCAGCACAGCCCAGCAGGTTAATGGAGAACTGTGGAAGAGATTACAGCTTGCAGAGACAGGGTCACTGCCTGCTCCCTGCAACAGGGGCTGCTATGAAGGCTGCTGTGGAGGGAGCAGGCATGGTCAGCTGCTCTGGCTACTCACAATGGCTGGCTGCAATTAATTTAGGTTCATTAACTCCCTTCTGGGCTTAGCTATATTATCTTGTTCCTATTCAAAGCCCACTCTGTGGCCTTTGCAGCACCAGCTCTGGCAGAGAAGGACCAGAATAGCAGTAAGACTGTTCTAATGCAAACACCCATCTGCCATTTCCAGGAGCAACAGGGATGTGGTCAGAGCCAAGTGACCAGGGGGTGTTTGGCATTTCAGTATTCCCTGCCTGCTGCTCACTCACTATTTTTCAGTCTTCATGGGGTCCCGAGGGCTTTTTTGAATGCCCAGTGTTAGATCTGGCTTGTAACTTTTGCTCTTTGTAGCTGGAAATTTTTAGGACAAAAAGTGTGTTTACATATGGCTTGTGCTACAACTGCTACTAACTTGGTTAAATTAAAAACAGGTGATATTCAAGCTAGTGACTCATTTCTGCTGAATCTCGAGTGTCTGTTCCAAACCACAGAAGTGTTAAGAGTTCTCAAAGATTAGCAGCTGTGGATATGTTAATTCTCCTCCCCTGGCTTGAGAGCAGAAGTCAGTTCCCATTCTCCTTGAGAGCAGAAGTCATTTCCCTTTCTCAAGTCCTGAAGTGTCCCTTGGGGCGTGTTCATATAGCAGTGCAGGACCAGGCCAGCAATATTGGAGCTTGCTTAGGTACCCAGAGCCATCGCCACATTAGCACTTAGCAAAGGGACGCTTTATTGTGACTTTATTCAACATTAACTCTGACGCTGCTGGTATTCGTGAACACATTTAAAGACAGTACTGGAAGTCTGGACCAAAGCTTTATCCTCCCCCCCTCCTTTTGGTCTTGGCTCCAGGATTTCAGCGATGCCTTCAAGAACATCCTGGGACGATGCCGTCCCCACCTGCCTCCTTGGGGAACATTTCCAGCAGCTCAGCAAGAGAGAAAGGCTTGGTGTTCATGAGTTACATCATTCTTTATATCACCGTTAAGAGTAGCAGGTATTGATGTACAATGCATCTGTCATTGTGCTTCCTATGAAAATGTGTGTACATAGTACAGATACCAGAGAGAATTCAACACTTTATACACTTGAAGGCATTCAGAGATCAGTAACAGAAAAAAAAATGGCGCAAGAACAAGGCCTAAATGCTACTAGATGGGTATCTACACTGATATGATGCATATATAGAGAGATATATATATGTACACATATATATAGTCATATATATTATATATAAGAAATATAAAATGCAGATGACATAATAGAAACAAACAAAAAGTGTATGCTTCAACAGGTGAGTGTCAAGGTCAAATCCCAGCCCCATCTTTAAAAGCTTTAATGGGAAAGAGAAGGAAAGAAAATAAATAAACTAAACATAATGAAACATTAGGAAAAATCCATAAGAAAATTTATGGATGTGGCCGACCCGTCATCTTTGGGCAATCGCTGGATACAAAGGACTGACCCCCACTTCCCAATTTTGGTCAGAAAGCAAATAATAATAATAATAATGACAATAATAAAAACAAAACTGCAGTTTAGAAATAATAATTACTAAAAAGACTTATTGCAAAAGCTCTTAAAGGTAAGTAGCACTTCAGCCCTGGGAGGTCTCTTGCTTGATGTGCGGGGCCTGGGGCTGGCAGGAGCTGGGGGAGGCCAGTTTCCACTGACCCAAGAGCTAAATGGCGGTGCGCTTGTGGGCCTGGGGAGCAGAGACTCGGCCAGTGCTGGACGGCCGGACCGCGGCTGCCAGGGCAGATCTCTGCGTGCCGGCAAGAGGGCATGGACGGGAGGAACAGTGGTGGTCCCAGGGCAGCGAGCCAGCAGATGCCCTGAAGATGCCCAGGGCTCGCAGTGCCCGGCGGCAGCTGCTCTCAGGGGGTTCAGCGGGGTGGGAGCCTGCGGTCCCGTGGACCAGAGCACCCTGTGCCATGGGGTGTCCCTCAGCCTATGAACCCTTTTGGTATTGGGGCTCCTATGCCTGCCTGGCCAAAGCGGTGCCAAGGGGCTGTCCCTCGTGATGCCCCCTGGCTGATCCGGGCCAGTGGCTGCAGCTGAGATGGGGCCCAGAAGTTTTCCTTCCATCTTTCTCCCCAAGGATGGCTGTTTTGGGGGGCCGCACGGGGTAGCCCCAGGTTCCCTGGGGACAGGAGGGACTGCGGGCAGGGCTGGTGCTGGCCAGGCTGCAGGGAGCCCAGAGAGGTGGGCAGGGAGACCACACTGTTGCCCGACCCTACGCGGCTGAGGGAGAGTGCCCGGGCAGTGGGGTCTTCAGTGCTGAGGAGGCACCCCCTGGCCGAGACCCCTCTGGTGCTCGCGGCCGGCCAGCGAGCTCAGTGGCTGGGCGCCGCCGTCCCTGGGGCAGGGTGCCGAGGAAGACATTTTGGAGAGGTGGAGATGCCCTGACTTCATGTGCATGGAGTGGCCAGAAGTGCCCAGGCGAGGGCAGGCTGCGGGCCACCATGGTCCCAGGGGACAGTGAGGCTCTCCTGGGACTGCCAAACCCACCGCCATGTCTGCCAGGTGAGCCGTGGGGCTCCCTGATGGTCCCTCCTGCCGGGCACAGGGGTCCCAGCAAGTGCGGGCCAAAGTGTGGGAGCAGGATGGGCGTGGAGACAATAGACAGACAGACGGACAGGGCTGTGGATGGAGACTCTGCGGCCGAACGGCTGCTTCTTCTTGGCTTCTGGGTTTATAGTTAAAAAGGCCGAGGGGAGCCGAGGGGAGGAGACAGGGCAGGCCCGTGCCCCAGCCCGCTGTGCGTGTCACTCCCCGCACCGCGAGGATGGATGGGCTGGAGCGTCCTCAAGTCTCTGAACTAGCAGGGCAGGCGCGGAGCAGCTGCCACGGGGGCTGCGCACCAGGATCAAGCATGACCCGACCCGACCGCCTGCCCCGAAATCCAAGGCCGTCACTCTTATCTGTGTCCCACCGTGGTGAGGAGCAAGGTCCCCTAGATGTGTCTCTCCGCTGGCACTTGCAGGGAGAAGGGCAGCTCTCCCCAGGGCTTTGGTAGCTCAGGTTGTACATCCAGATGTCGGTTAGCAGGTGAAGTCCTCAAAGGTGCCCCGGGCCGGGTGATGAGGTAGGATGTTGGCTGCGTACGTCATGCCTGCTGGGTGGCCCCGTATGCTTTCACAGGGATTCTGCAGGGCAGAGGATGGACAGGACACTGGGGTCACCAGTTTCTCCCAGACCCCTGCAGAGAGTGAGTCCTGTCTCCCCACAACATCTCTGACTGGTACCTCTGCTCATTTGCCAAGCACTCCCCAAAACAGTGACACCCCCACACACTCCATGACCAACACACCTGGGGCAGGCTCTGAGCTGCAAGAGGGGACCTGCAGCTCCAGTGGCATGCCCGGCACTTACATGGCGTTTCACGTCGTCCATGCTCAGAGCAACGCCCTTGTCCGTGTTGTTCCTCTTATGGTTCTTGCGGCACTTGCCCCGCCGGCACAGCCGGTGCTTTATCACCTGCAAGAGCCAGATTTCAGTACCATCGGAGCTCATGGGTGGCTTTTCCCCGTGTCCCACGTAAGTGTTTCGGTGCTCCAGGATAATCTGGGCCGCCTGGCAGCTGTTGGACAGCAGTGGCACTCACCTCGTAGGCATAGTCGAACAGCTCCAGTACTGTGAGGATACTGGCCCCAATGAACAGCCCCATCTGCCCTCCAATGTCACCTGCAGAGGAGAGGGAAGCCATCAGGGTGGCACAAGTCTGGCGTCTGGTGGCAGAGGGAGCAGAGAAAGGGCAGAACTCATCACCACTGTGACTGGTGCCTGGCCATGGCAGCAGGGTGCCCCGCTCTGCATCCATGCTGTCGGCACATCCCAGTACATCGGGAACAGGGCCGTGGTGCACGGGGCCAACACGAGACCACCCTGTTGGAGGATGCTGTCTGGGTGCTGCCACGGGGCTCCCAGCACAGCCACCAACACTCACCCAGCAAGCCGGCCACCTCATACGCCTTCTTCTGCTCGATCGTCTCGTAGTTCAGGGCTTCAAAGAAGATATCCAGCACCAGGATGTTCTCGCTGTGGAGGACATAAGTGGCATCAGGCTGAGACTTGGGATGGAGGGACGAGATGCCACCCCATTGCCATGGCCGCAGTGCATTACCCAATGTACTGCTCTGACTTGTTGTACTTCTTGGCCAGGTACTTGGCAGAAGCCTTGCTGGGGATCTTCACCATGGAGAGCTCTTTGCCATAGCGGGTCACATTGCAGGGCATCTCACAGACGCAGTACTCGTTGTCCTTCTCCACCAGGAAATCTGGGCAAGGAGAGAGGGAGATGGCGAGATGGAGAAATCCAACCCCCACAGCTCGGTCCCACAGGGCTGGGCAGCCTCACCTAAGGCCGGATCTGCGCACTCCTTGTACTGCTCCGGGGTGCAGTAAGGGGCATCGCCTGGAGGAGAGAGAAAGCAGGTTTTCCTGGTGGGACTGTGTCAGTGGGCTGAGCTGGGTGGGTGCCAGACCCTGCCGCACACGGGGCTCACCTGGCATGTGCACCATGCGGCAGTTGCAGTTCTCCACCAAGTAGCGGGTCTCGCAGTCGATGCGGCAGGCAGTGATGCTGTAGGTGTCATAAAACTCCGAGTCGCCCGCCACAGCCTTGCAGTCACCCCAGGGAGGCGGCAGGTAAATGAGCTGGGAGGGGGCAGAAGCCAGGAGTGAGGAGAGAAGCCCATCAGCCCCCCGGCATGGTGGGGTGACAGACACCCTCGCTACATCGGTCCCCATGGCCAGACCCCCTCTCCATCCAACATGGGGGCAGGCGACAGGGGCACAGGGAGGAGGCTCAGAGTCCCACAGCAGGTCTAGCCCACAGCACAGGGTAGGAGGGAGCATCCCAGACCCTCCCCAGTCCCTACCCTCTGCTCCTGGCAGGACACGAAGGTCTGGAAGCCGGGAGCCACCCCGAAGCCCAGCTGGTCGATCAGCGGGGGCTCGTCCTGGCTGTGGATCTGCACCTTGATCCCGGCTTCGAACGAGGTCTCGTCTGCGGCAGAGAGAAGCGGGGTGAGCATTGTGCTGTACCCTCCTCTGCAGGGCTGCGCCAGGCCCTGCTGCAAGAGGGACCAAAACTTCTCCTGTCTCCCACCCTTCCCCTGGGCAAATTCATTTGTTCACGTGTCCATCCATCTGTCCATCTGTTTGCTACACCATGTCTTTGTCCCCTCCGCCTCTGACCCTCCTGCTCCAGCACCCAGGGAGAGTGGCAGGGAAAGTGTTTGCCTCTATTTATAAACAAGTGATGGCTGCTTGTCTAAACCGATGGGGAGTTGCCATGGCGAAGAGCATAGACAAGGAGAAAAAACGAGAGAAAAGGACCTGAAGTGATGAGAAATGGAAGGAGGCAAAAGGAGGAAGCCTGAGGGATGTGGACCTGTGGGGTGGGGAGCTGCAAAGGGGCTGGGAAGAACCCCGGGAGCTGCCAGTGACCGAGCGGACCTGCTGGCAGAGCCACTGGGGCAGTGGGTTACCTGTTTCCCCCCACACTGGCAGGTACTCGTCCTGCTGAATGTCCAGCATGATCTCCAGGCCGTTGCCGGTGCCCCCCTTCATGGTGATGAGCCGGGGCTTCCCATCCTGCCCCGCGTTGAAGGTGTAGCACTTCCCATAGCGGGTGAAGACCTGCAGGAGAGGACATAGGGCTGAGGCTGGGGCCTTTCTGCCGGCACCAAACTGCTGCCGGCACCACTGCGTGGAGCCGGGAGGGCATCACCAGCCCCGAAACAGCTGTCCCCAGCCTGGGGGTACAATCCGACCCAGGCTCCTGCCCTACGAGGTGTCTCTCACTGTTGGAACTACCTGTCTTTGCCCCAGTAGAGAAGGAGATGTTCCCCGCTGAGGCACAGGGATGGCATGGACTCGGAGGAGGTGCTTTGCAGATTTACAGCACCTCGATCTCACAGACCCCACGGCAGCCCCTGCTCCCTGAGACGGTGGTGCTTGGCCCTACACCTGCACCAGTGCCTCCTCCAAGCCCTCCTCCATCCCTGCAGAGGACGGGGCTGGATGGGATCCTGAACCCCCACCATCCCTCCCCGGCTGTTCCAGCCAATGCCTCCAGCAGCTGGCATGTCTCCATGCCACTGAGCTTCTGCCAGCCCAGGCAAGGGACATGTGAGGCCAGTGCCCGCGTGGTGCCCCACAGGCAGTGGTGACGCCAGGACAGAGGTGCCAGGCACCTCCTCTGCAAGCACAGCCCTGGGGCTGCCCTCCGTATTTCGCCAGCGGTTCTCCGCAGCCGGTGCCATCCCCAACTCCAGTGAGACGCCCAAGTGCCGGCAGACGGGGCTGAAATATCAGCCTGTCCCTGAGTGAGCTGGAAAGGACAGCGTTGCTCGCCGTGCCTGATCTGACACAAAGCCGGCCGGAGCTGCTCCCCGTACCTGGCTGCCTTGGGGCTACTCACCGCCGCGAAGTCGCCGGGACCACACTGCTCGCCCCGGTAGCTGCAGCTCAGCAGCATGTCCTCCAGCTGGTGGCAAGTGCGGTTAAAAAACCCATACAAATTTAGGGGCTTGTCCTCATCCCCAGGGCTGGGCTGGGCTGGGGCAAAGCCCAGCTCCATCCCGGGCTTGTAGTCAACCAGGGGGGCCAGGTAGAGCAGGTCCTCGTGGCTGAGCTGCGAGACCCGCACACGGTTGATGTTGCAGAAGGTGACGGCAGGGAAGGTCATCTCGGGGCTGTCCTCCTCGCTGAGCAGCGTGACGTGGTGGTACTCCAGGTAGTAGACAATGCGGTCGGCCACCTGGTAGAGGAAGACGGAGAGGGAGAGGAGGAAGGCCAGTGCCCAGAGTGCCTGCCGAGCGCCCAGGCTGCCCTCCACAAAGATGTGGCTCAGCCCGTGCAGCGTACAGCTGCTGGCAAAGGCCACGAAGTCCGTGGCTGCCCCTGCATCCTCCTCCTCCTCTTCATCCTCTTCCTGCCCATACAGGAACTCATCTGCTCCATCCTCTCCCCTCCCAGTGGCTGCAGCATCTCTTGGTCCTTCCTCACTGGAGAAGGAGATGGTGCAGAATATCTGGAGAGGCATTGTCCAGTGTGGGGGTCCCAGCTGTAGTGTGGAGGTCCCAGCTCCGGCGTGGGGGTCCTGGCTCCCACCCTGCCACAGCCTGGGGGTCTTCAATGGTGGGTCAGTTCCTCAGGGTGTGGGTGAGAGGGGCTGGGGGAGAGCAGGGAAGGAGGAAGGGTCAAGTTCAGAGAAGAGAAACAGAGAAGGGAAAAGGAGTGAGAGGCGAGCGGGAGTGAGGGAGAGGAGCAGAGGGATGCTCAGAGGGGATGGAGAGAGGAGGGTATAACAGGAACAGGGAGGAGGAGAGGAGGAGCAAGGGGCGGTTCTGTGGGCTTCCCAGGTCCCCCGGGACCGGCCGGCTGCGTCTGGCAGGACAGAGAAAAGACATCGCCAGCTCCAGAAGCAGTGACGCATTGGGAGCTCCTGGTGCTGCCTGGGGGGCCTGAGGGGCTGCCAGGTCCGGCGAACACAGTTATGTGCACAGGCACCCGGCATGCTGCGTACTCACACCGCATCCTCCATCCTCACTGCGGGGCAGCACTGCCCTGGCAGCCCGACCAGCTGCTCCAGCCAGGCCCTCCCCGCCTGTTGCCAGGCTGTTTCCCGAGCCACCATATGCCGGGCTCTCTGGGCTCTTCCTCAGGGCAGCTGGAGCCAGAGGTTCTCCCAAAATGCCTGTGATGCTGTCCTACTGCAGCGCCTGCCCCGGTGGTGCCAACAAAGGCAGAAAAGTGCTGTGGTATTCCCAAGCTCTTGCAGTGCTCATCCTGCCCCGGCAGCACCCGTCCCTGAGGGCTCATCTCCCCGTGCCACAGGGCAGCAGCATGTGCACGGGAGCATCCAACGAAGGTGATATCCTGAGTGGTGCGAGGTCCGTCCTCCTCCAAGCCAGGGCTGGTTTTGGCAGGATTTGGGCGCTGCTGTACTTCAGGTGATGACTTCTTCCACAGAGCCCAGCCAGTGTGCGGTGTCTCACCTCATGCTTTAGATCCCTGTGGGGCACAGGGAGCTACCGCTTCACCTGGGGGACGGTGTCCAGGCTTCGTGCTGCTGAGTCGGCTGGGGCTGGGGGTCCCGGGGAGGCAGCCCTGACGCAGGGTGGTGGGGTGGAGGCAGCAGCTAGGCTGGCTGCCGGGAGCAAAGGCGTTTCCTCCCTGCAGCCCTGCAGCAGCACAGCCCCTTCTTGCGGTTTGTTTTTTTCCTGCACTCAGCACTTAATAAAAGCATCCGATGCGACCACAGAGCAATCTCCAGCCCCATCCCAGCACCGCAGCCGCCATTGCCGGCCCAAGGGGAAGGGGAGCATATAAATACGGCAGCACTTTGATGCACAAGATCTGTACAGGAGCTTTTGACCGATGCCCGGGTGTGATGAGCCCCACGTGCTCTGCGGGGCCCCTGGTCCCTGAGCACACCACAGCTTGCGGACATGGACACCACCAAACCGGGCAAACAAATGCAACCAGGAAACTTATACAAATCTGATCTGATACCAGTGCAGTTATCTGCTCTTCCCAAGCAAGTGACACCGGTGTAATGGGCAGGGCGTGCACTGGGGATCCCTGCCAGGGCAGGATCAGCCAAGATGATGACCGATGATGTGACAGCAGGTTGTCTCTCGAGGGGCTGTCTTGGGGCTCCCCAAACTCAATATTCCCAATAGGGCCCTTGTGTAAGAGGGATGTTAGCAGTTGCCACAAAGCTGTGAGAAAGGGTGGGTGACCTTGGGGACAAGCGCCACAGCCACAGGATGAAATTTCAGAAAGCCGAGAGCAAGGTTGTGCTTTTTGGGAGTAACCCGGAGAATCGGAGCTGGAAACTCATCCTGGGAAATGGGACCAGGCAAGTGGATTGGGTGGCTGGGAGCCACTATATCATGGGCACCAGGCCATATCCTGGCCCTTTGCCTTTGATGAAGACAAGCTGCAGCTGCACTGTGGGCAGGGCTGGGCTATAAAGGCATCAGGACTTCACTTGGAGGGGGTTTGGGGGCCACTGGGCTGGCTCAGTCCTGTGGGAGTAAGCTGGGCTTGTCACACACAGACCAGCGCTAGAGGATGCTTTTGGCAGGGAGTGAGCACGTATGAGCTAGCTGAGGTCGGGGTGGGGTTTCTGGTGCTCCCCAGCTCTGGAACAGGGAGTTTCTGTGCAATGTCTGTAGGAGGGAGAGGAGAAGAAGGAAAATGGAAGAGAAGCCTGAAGGGGTTTGTTTAGCCCTGGCAGGGCACTGACAGGTAAGCGGTGCTGCCTGGGGCCCCGTGGGACAGTCCCTGACAGTGTGAGCGAGGGGCTGATCTGATCCCATGGCATGGGGAGGTTTAATGTGTTTTCTTGGGAGCAATTGCAGCAGGGAGAGGGAGATGCTGTAATGAAAACACTCCATCATCAGCTGGGGCCATTAACCTGCCTTGCTGGGCTTAAACAGCTTGTAGAGAGTGCCAGGGCCAGTTCCCAGCAGCTGTGCAGGACGGTGAGGATGAGCGCTGCCCTGGCTCCGGTTACCACCGCCTGTCCCAGAGCTGACATGTGAGCCAGGTTGAAGGTGACCGGGGGTGGTTGCAGCCAGGCGGATGGTGGCACAAGCACTCGGGGAGCATGTCCTGACACCATGACTGGGGACAAACTGTGGCCATGTCCCCATGTTGTAGGCAGGGGGGTGCCGTCCTGGTTTGTGCAAGTTTGGAGATGCTAGAGAAGTCCTTGGGCTCATTCCAGCTCCTCCCTCACCAGGAGTTATTTTTACCGTCTCTCAGGTAAAGCTTTGGCAGGGGAGAGGGACAGGGGATGCTATAATTAGCCATGACATCAGCCCCTGTGGCAGCGCGTGCTGGGATGATGTTGCTGCACCCCGAACCACCGCTGGGGACCAGGGATGCTCGATGCCCTCCTCCCTGATGCAGCAAGGGATGCAGGATGGTGGAAGGAGCCTGGTTTTTCCTGGCTCTGGCATAGGGTTTGGCCACTGTCTCAGGGTGGTTCGGCCCCACTTGCTGCCTTGCAGCTCGTCACAGGCCTGGGAAAGGAGGTTCCCTGGAGCGGGGGAGCACGGAGGCAGCGGGGGAGAAGCGGGAGGGGGATTTGACGGCAGCAACAGCACATTTCACAGCCTGTCACGCTTTAATGGCAGAGGAGATCAAAGCTGGGATGGAGTTATTCATAGAGATAAACCAATCCCCGAGGAGGCGAGGAGAAAACAACATTGCAAGCTCTGTTATCCCAGGCCTGCAAGCAGCAGCCCAGCCTTGGGGAGGCTGTCGCTGAAAGCGCCCCGGGAGCTGGACCTGCTCAGTTTTGTAATGGGGTGTTGCTTGTCCCTGCCAAGGACTGGCTGAGCTGAGGCTGAGCTGCCTGCATCATCCCTGGGGGTGCCTGGAGGTTGGAGCTGACTGGTGGGAAGGGATGAGATGGGGTGCAACCCCACAGCAGCCAGGAGCAGGATTTGGGAGATGGATATGTGATGGGGCAGATGGGCACCCTGCAGCTGGGCTGTCCTGCTACTGTGATGCAGCTGGGTGCCTTGCATTGGAGGGGAGAAAAATCAGGTTTGCAATGTGCCTTGGCCCATGAATGTGCTTTGCAGCTCCCAGAGCTGCCAAGATGGTGGTGATGGTGGCATCCGCAGTGCCTCTGTTGCCGTTCTGGACAGGATGGGCCACTTCGGAACAGCTCCGGGGCTGCAGATCCCCTCCCTGACCCTGGTGAGAGGCAGACTCGGAGCAGCCGAGCAAGGTGGGATTGCCCAGGCAGCCGGGATCTCTGTTGGGACTAATCCTGCCACCCCTTATCAGATGCTGCCACCTTGCTTCCGCTCGCTCTGCCAGCCAAGCCGGGTGCAGCTTGTGTTATCCGGCCCTTTATCCCCCAGATTAGATGCTTCACAGTGGATTAGTATGTCACATTCTAATGCAGAAAAATTGATGATTAAAAAGGAGTTTTTCCTCTATATTATTCCCCACCTCCGCCCCCTCTCCACCCGGTCCCTGCAGGCCCAGGCAGCCCAGCCCCAGCCGTGAGGACTGGTGATGCTGCGGCGCTGGGTGATGTGGGAGCCCTGTCCTTGGCTCACACAGGGGACAGGAAACCAAAGATCATTTTCTGAGACTGTGCAGGGCTGGCGCACTCTGTCCTGGCTGCTTATGGTGGCAGGGCTCAGGGTGGAGGGGCTGGGTGCTCCGGGTCCCTGTGCCATCCTGCCCAAGGTTATCAGCTGCAGACCCAGCATCTGCAGCACAGGACTTTAATAAAAAGCACATTATGGTGAGTAATGCGCTAAGTGGACTTCATTATGGACCCCGGGCCTCCCTGGCTCCCGTTGTTCCATATGATTTCATATCAGATGAGCCTTATCTCCTCTCCAAATGCTTCCATTTAAACTCCATTAATCTTTCAAACCTTCTCTGGGCCAGTGCTGCTGAGTACTTCCCGGCCAGACCAGCTGGGTGCCGGTGCTGGTGCCCCGGGCACAGAGGCCACCTGCAGCCCCACTGGCTCGGGGTCTCCATGGGGCTCAGCTGGGACGCCCCGCATCTCCACGGGCAGTGAGCGTGTACCTGCGGCCGGGCCCTTTGTCATGCATCCACTGTGACAGCTCCCACAGCCACTTTATCCTTCTTGCCGGGGATCTATTTACACTCCTATAATTGAAACAGTTCATAATGCTGAGACCTTTCTGGGTGATTTGCCCGTTGGCGGTCTCCCTGTGTGCCATGGAGGGGTCACTGGGACTGTGCTGGCTCCTGCCCTGCCAGGATGCGGAGGATGCTGCTGAGGTGCTGCTAATTCCCAGGAGGCTGGGATTATTCTGTGCGGACACTTATTCCAATGCCTTTCCGTGTTTCCTGCTGATCACTTATTACCCATAAGCAGGTTGCAATTTTTTCCGACATCCTTCACAATTGCTGAGACAGTTCGTGCGAGCAGATTCAAGCAGACGGCTTTATTGGGGGGAGGGGGAAATTGTATTCCTATCTGGTTTTCTGGCTGTGTTCACTCGCTCTGGCTCTGCATGCATCACGGTTTTCAAATCTAATCTAATCCAGGCAGAGTGGTTACGCAGCCCCGGCGTACGGCTGCTTTGGATGGGTCTTCCTGTTGCTTTACTTGGCCATAAGGCTGCTGGGAGGGCAAAGAGCAGGGGGCTTAAAATCCCTGATAAAGTGGAGGGTGAGTGGGAAGCACCCTGGCCCAGCGCTGTCCCATGCCCCATCTCTGTCCTTATGGTAACAGCCTAGATGCAAATGCACCAAACCCTCCATACGGGGAGGTGGCGGGGAGAATCCAAAAAAATAAATAAAATGTTAGAATATCCAAGTGTCAGGGCCTGCATAAATAAATAAGAGCCTGAGATGGTGAGGAGCTTCTTGAGTCATGGTTGTTGCAGGAAATGCAGTGGTGCCTGCTGCTTAGAGAGCCCGGGCTCCAGCCAAACTCTCTGCAAGCGATAAAACAGAGGTGTCTATAAAAAGCCAGATAAATTAAAACTGAGGCCAAAGGGCATGAGACAGTTAATTTCTCAGATCTCCCTGTGGAGATCTCTGCCTTCTGCGTGGCCCTGCACACTCAGGGGACCTGCCCCGCTCCTCCCCATCTTCTCCCCCCTTGATATCGGGGGAAGAGAGGGAAAATGGCACTGGGAGTTTTCCTGTGCAGATTCTTTGAAACACCCACAGTTGCCAAAGGTGCCATGTACCTCGCTGCCACTCAGCCTGCATCTCTGAAAAGACTGAAGGGACATTAAGGGGGAACAATTTGGAAAAATACAATATGCTGGTGGTGGTCCAGGGCTGCATTTCCAGCCTGCGGCTCCCTTGGGTGTCAGTGGGGCACAAGTGCCCAGCGTACCCTGTGACATCCTTGCCTCCTTTGTGGCTGGATAGCTCTCGAAAGCCTCCTCAGCTCTTCCAGCAGCCACAGATGCCATTAAAGCTTATTATTAATAATTAATAATTCATTTGTTAATGATTCTTTATGTGCCAAAGGCATTGCAAAAGGAGCACAAATGGCCTGAGGTGCATCTGAGCCGCTCCAAGCTCTTGGCCCTCCACCTCCGGGGGTGTGTGGTGCATCTGGGTGTGCAAAGTGCTCCTGGGTGTGCGTGACACCTCCAGGTGTGCAAAGTGTTTTGAGTGAGCGTGACACCTCCGGGTGTGCACAGTGTTCCTGTGCAGGGTGTGCTGCTGTGTACCGTGGCTCTGGGCATGGCTGTGCGTGCTGCTGGGGCTGGACATTGCCCCTGGGCAGGGCCAGGGACTAAATGACCCCCAGCTGGGCCTGACCCTGATCCTGCCTGTCCTCCTCTCTCCTTTCCTAATCACCTGCCAGGGTGGGCAGGAGTGATGTTGTTCAGTACTTAGAGGTTTGAGGCACTAAATGATTTACCTGCTCTGTTGCAAAGCTGCTAACGAAGCAGCTGCAGGGCACAGGCATGCGTTGGCCTCCTGCCATGCTGTGCCCAGCGCTGATGTCTTCAGCCCTCTTGTTCCTGATCCTCTTCTGTGCCGGCTTGGCCAAGATTATGGCGGGTTCAGTGGTACTGCTCCCATGCAACAGTGCCGGGGTCACATTGCATCATCACTGTCCAGCTGCAGAATGAGTGTGAAATGCAACCGGCTTCGAACAAGAATTGCTGTCTCCACATTAGCATCAGCATGGGGTGAGCAAAGCCACAAACAGCTGAGGGATCTCCAGTCCTCCTGCCCGCACCCCATGGGTGGCTGTGTCTAGAAAGGCTTGGATGAAGCTGGGGAAAGGAGGCAGCCAAGGAGCAACATGTGCTGGCGTCTCTGCCTGTGCCCGAGGGCTAAACTGTTCACTGCTGCTTTGTGGATGATTTGCTTTGAGCAAAATGCCGTGATACTCAAAAGTCTCCGAGCTGCCGATGAGCTGACAGAGTTAGGGCGCTCCTGACCAACTTTGCTTCCTGGGAGACTGGACTCACCAACGGCAAATCAAAGAGCTGCGGTCCTGTCCACAGCTGTGGTCCTGTGCGTGGCTGCTCCTCTGCTCCGTCACCTCCAATTATTTTGCACCAGGCAGCCCGTGTCCCACTGGGTTTGCTTCGTTCATCTGGAAAATGATGCAGCCTCTGGGGTCAAATGATGCTGCTGTTCAACAGCAGAGAGAGGCCCATGTGGAGGGTGAGCCCAGCCGGGAGTTTGCAGCTGGGTATGGTGTGGCCGGGCCCCAGGGAGAATCACTGGGATGCCAGAGGTGAATCATTGCTTAGAAATAAGATACGTGCAAGCAGTTTCAAATGCTTATAAGTTATTTAGGAGCCCATGTGCTGCTTTAAAAAGTGATTTACATAAATCACTTGAATGTCTTACAGAATTTGTAAACGCACTGGCTCTGTTGGGTACCGTGGTGGGAGCTGCGGGGGCTCGGCGTGCCGCCAGGGACCAGCCCCGAACCAGGAGGACAACACTATTTGGGGCCAGTGGCTGGCCCTGCCACCCATGCGTGGTCCCCAAGTTGTTTTTCCAGAGCCAGATGGGCCCATGTGGTTTGTTTATTAACTGTCTAAAGCTCCAGGAAATATCTGGGTATCAGTAATTCCCACGCCCGGCCTCTCCAGCTGTGTTGGAGATGCTTTTCACTCCAGCTCTATGATTATCCACTAACACTGCGCTGCAGGGGAGCTCTGCTCACTGCGAGGCTCCCGAGCTTGTGACTGCCGCAGCTCCGCGTGGGGCCGTGGGGCGCTGTGGGCTGGACGCCTGGGTCCCCCAGTGGGTGCTGAGGCATGGGTCCTGTGGGGCTGAGGGTCAAGGCAGAACAGGGAGACCAGCAGCATCCCCTGGTTGAGTACCCCAAGACCAGCAGCCTGAGCATGTCCCATTGTACCCCTCCCTCCAAGCTCCCACGGGTGCTGGAGGACGCCCTGGCACCCACCAACGGGCAGGTTTGAATGACATGAGGCATTTTTTTTCAGCGGGAAAAGCTATGGTGTTCCTGGCGTGGCAGGAGCTGACCCCCCAATGCACACTGGCTGGAGCGAGGTGGGCTGGGGGCTGAGCAGGGAGCTCAGAGGGGTGCAGAGAGGCTTTGGGGGTGCAGAGGGGCATGCATTGGGGTTTAGCAGGGCATGGGGGGCACAGCAGGATCTGGTGGTGTCCAGTGGGGTTCACCAAGGTGCAGTGAGGTTCAGAAGGGCAGTGAGGAGTCTCAGCAGGGTGCAGGTGCAATGGGGTGTCATGGGGTATAGCAAGATGCTGCTGGATCTGTTCTCCATCACAGCAGCTCCTGCATTGCTCTGGAGATGGGAGGAAGGAGGAGAGGAGGAGTGTGGTTGGGGTTTGCTGGGACTACTCCAGACCTTTCCTGCTCTCTCCCTCGCTCTTCCTCTGTGCGCTC
This sequence comes from Sagittarius serpentarius, assembly GCA_034782735.1. Taxonomy (NCBI): domain Eukaryota; kingdom Metazoa; phylum Chordata; class Aves; order Accipitriformes; family Sagittariidae; genus Sagittarius; species Sagittarius serpentarius. Next base: position 1,514,647 of record JAVKLA010000017.1, on the reverse strand, counting down.
GGTATTTCTAGGGCAGAGGATGCAGAACCCAATGCAAAAGGCAGCGGCACGATCTCCATGTCAAACTCAATTCTCCCTAGTGCCAGCTCAGCCCTGGAGCCTCATGGAAATGGTCCAGAGGTCTTAATCTTCTGCAGTTTATCAAGGACGTCCCATGCGCTCTGCCCCAGGGCTCCCAGCCCCCACGCCAGGCTCAGCCACTGTGCCCTGAAGCAGTCAGTGACGAGGAATTGGGGACGTGGCTCTCCCCCGGGACAGACTCATGGGGTGTGAGAAGGAAAAGCTGCAAATGCACATTGCACCGCGCCAAGCACAGCTGGTCACATCACCCCTGACTACCCCTGAAAAGGGGCTTCACGAGCATGGGGCACCGTCCTGAGGTTTAGTGCTGGTTTTACATGGGGCAGCCCCAATTCCCATCCCACGGGCCATACCGGGGCGTGGCGAGGAAACTTGTCCTCTGGGTTTCTCCTTTTTCCCTGGGGTGGAAAGAAAATTAATGGGGTTTAGAACCCAGAGACAGGACTGGGCCTTTCCCTTGCCGGGGATGAGCAGAGCTCCAGGGCCCCTTTGCTGGTACGACGAGGGAGAGGAAATGCAAGCTGGGAGCTGGTGGGGCCACTCATTCCTGCAGAGTACCGAGGGCTCGAACTTATAAATAATGAATTAGCAAGCATGAAACATTGATCTCTGTTCCTAATGAACACATCAGGGAGCACAGTCCCAAAACAGAGGTGACAGCGAGGGCGATTCCCCCTTCCCCGCAGAGGGGAACTGGGTGGCCACCCCCTGCCCACCCCGTGCATGGCCCTGTGGGCGCGAGGCTCTGGGCACAGCCCTGGTGATGGGGACATCCTCAGCCCATACTCCTCAGGGCCATACCCTGAGAGGGGTCAGGACTTGCCCCTTAGCCCTGTGTTTGCCCCTCTGGGCTTTAAGGCCATGCCAGGATTTTGGGGCTGGGGAGAGGAGACGGCTGCATCTCCCCGTGTTTCCTCCTCCCCATCCTGGACCGCCGCAGTGGGGGAGCTTTGGTGGATGCCAGACACCTCCGTGGTGCTGGAGGGCCTGTGAGGAGCCAGGGCAGGGCTGGGGTGGGCCAACTGTTTCCCCCTGAGTCTTCTTAGAGGGTTCAGTCCCCCGAACAGGACAAGTCCAAGCCCAGTCAGCTCCACCTCTGTCCCTGGAGCATCCCTGCATCCTGCACACGGCTGCTGCTGGGGAGCACCCAGCCCCTGCAGTGCACCGGCCAGGGTGGGTGGAGATGGAGGGGGAATGAACAATGCCAGGGACCCCCTGACGTGGCCTGGATGAAAGAGGAGGTGGGAAAAGCCTGTGTAATCCCAGGATGGGCTTCCCCACAGCATCCGGCACGAGCCCTGTGTGCCAGGGGATCCTGTCCTGGCTGCAGGGTGATGCTGTGTGCTGGGGTGGGAGTGCTTAGACCCAGCCCACAGCCCCCCCTGGGATGCTCCTGGGTGGGTGCGTTGCAGGGGGCAAACAGGCAGTGCTCCCAGCACTGATGGGGGCCCTGGGCTGCTGCGGCTGATGCTCTCCCACCATCCGGCAGCACGAGGCGGTGATGTGGGCAGGATGCAGCTCCTGCTGTCTTATTGTCACCCCCAATATTTCAGTTACGGCAGCCCCTCATTTGCATCCACCACGTCTCCCCTGGAGCCCTCCCTTCTGCTGGGGACAGATAACACAGCAGCCGCGGCGTGCCGGGGCCACGGTACTGGCAGCAGAGCCGAGGCTTTTCCCATCGCCTCCTGTGCCAGCCAGCATCAGCATGCAGCCAGCATCACTCAGGTGGCCACTGGCCCCCCAGCTCTCCCCATCGGCCCCCCAGCTCTCCCCCCCGGCCATGGCACTGAAGTTAAATGGCTGCAAAGGGGACAGGCACAGAGAGAGCACCAACACACATCGCTGCCTGCATGCTGGCAGTTCCCCCCAGCCTGTCTGGTCTGGGCAGCCCAGAAATCCTCCCTGGCAAGCCCCCTCTCCAGACACAGCATCTCCTCTATATCAACAACAGGAGAGGGGCAGTGCCAGCTAGCCCGGACAGTGCAAGGGGCTTCCTGAAATGCAGAGGTGAACACAGCCCCTGCACAGGGCAGCGGGACCCCCGTCAGGGCGGCACAGGCTGAGGGGATAACGGAGCATCACTGGGTGATGGTCCCTGGCACCCACAAGCCTTGACCAGTGCCAGCAGGCCCAGAGCAGCACCGAGCCTGCCTCAGCCTGGGCGGACACGGTCCAAGCTGGGAGGAGGGAGCAGCGAGGTGGCAGGAATTAACCTGTCAAACAAACCCCTCTAAAAGCTTATGTGAACCCCGAGACCCCCGCACAGAGACGAGGCAAAGGTTTCCTAAGCAGCTCATCGAGACAGGGCGGCTGCCAGGACCCAGCACGCAGGCAGCACCATCCCCAGCCCCACCACGCACAGACCTGCCTGTGCAAGGCTGCAAGGGGAATCCAAAGAGCAACATAACCATAGCACAGAGCCAGCTTTTTCTAATCAAATCCATTAAATCATCCCAACCTGCTTGCAAGGAATAATCCAGGCAGGAATAATAAACCAGCTGCAAGTCTATTTTGCTTTTGCCGGTTGGAGGGGATGAAGAAAGCAGGATGTTTGGAACCTGACAGATGAAGGTAGGGAGCCGGGATGAGGGTCCCTGAGGATGCTTCGGCGCAGAAAACACGACTGCGCACCGGGAAGAGCCCGGTGTTGAAACTGGCTGGTGGAGACACGCAGGCTGGGACCTGGTCCCGCTCACTAGCCCCGCTGGAGAGGATCCAGCCCCCTCCGGGCTGCAACTTGCCTCCATTTAACAAATAAAACGCCTGACGGTTGACAACAGAGAACTGCTCTGTGTAAAGAGCCCATCAAAGGAATTTAACACAGATGATTAAAATCACCTGAATTGTGCTGGGACCTGGGCAGCAGCTCCACGGCTGCCCAGCCGGTGCCTTGGCATGCTCAGCGGCTCCGTCCTCGCTCAGCATGGGACGCGAGTGCGACATCCCTAGGCTGGGGATGAAAATGGGGACCCCGAGAAGCGCACAGCCACACGCTCCCTGCTGGAGCCGGCTCGGGAACAGCCACCCTGGCCGCCGAAATTATTAGGCAACACCCGAATAGCCAGCACTGTTTAATTCCCAGCTGGATGGGGGAGAGGCAGCCACAGGGGGATAAAGGCTTTATTGTGCGCTGGATCCGTGCACCAGTGTGAGACACAACCTCTGTGGTGGGGCACAACGCCGTGCCATGCCACCGGGACCTGCTTTTCTCTGAGGGATTGCGGGGCTCCCTTGGGTCTCTGCCGGCCATCATGGTGGCTCTCCCTGCTTTTCCGCTGGTGCCTCCTCACCGCACAGCAGTTTCCAGCGTGAGGTTTTCAGCCCCGCATGCACAACCCTGCTTTGCAGAGCTCAAGTGATCCCAGGGAGCTTTGCCCACCTGGGAGAAACCTGTGCAGCCACACCAAGCAGCACGTGCTCCTGGGGGGCACCTGGACCTCTAAAACCCAGCGGCATTCCCTGGCATCCCCTTAATGGAGACGCTGCCGTCCTTTCTGAGCTGAAAGGAGGCAGGAGCAGCTACAGGCAGACAAACACCCTCCTTGCATGGGGAAAACGCGGCATTGGGCCAGGGCCATGGGGGCACTCACCACTTTGAAGTCTTCGGGGGTGCATTGCTCCCCACGGAAGAAGCAGGACAGGAGCATCTCCCGGATGTCATGGCCAGCCCGATCATAAAACTCCAGCATGTTGAAAGGTTTGGGCTTGAAGTTTCGGAAGTTTGCCTTGTCCTGCAGGATTTCCAGCTGCTTCTCATCAGCGGTCTGGGAGTCTGGGATCTCATATCTTAGGGGAAAGAGCAGGCAGAAGCTCAGGCTTGACCACGGCAGCTGTTTCCCACCGGCAAAAGCCATTTGGGCCTCACACAAGCTACTTCTGCCCCGACCCTGGCATGGGCTCAGCAAAGTCCCAGGCACTTTGCATGTGGCATTTTCAGAACATTCAACAGCACAAAGTGGCCCAGAGACATGTGAGAGGTGGCAGAAGGATGGGCGAGGAGGAGAAGCTGGGCAGCGGTGGCAGCCAGCTACCAAACCCATCCCACTTGCCCCGGAGCTGCTCCCGCAGCACAAGCCCTGGTTGAGGCCAGCCCAGCCGCCTGCCCCGTGCCTTTGGTGGCATCACAACTGCAAGCAGTGGCTTTGCTGGGATGTGGGCTGAGTGTGCTGGGTCTCAGCTCCGGCTCTTGTGGCTGCAAACCCCTCCCTGGGGTACGAGTTGAAGCAGCGGTGAAGCCTCTTGGCAAATGGCATGGGCAGGGAGTGCACCTTGCTGCCGGCACCAGGCTCACAGCAGTGGCTTGGCAGCACCAAGGAGCCACTACAGCCATGGAGATGGGCTGGCGAGGGCAGGCAAGGGGCTTCCCCCTGAACCCTGCCACCGCAGAGTCCCACGGCCCAAGGCAAGGCACCGACCTCTGGTCCTAGTGCATGGGTGATGCTCAGCGGCTTCGCCTGCTGGCATCCCCAGCCTCGCTGCATGTGTCAGGCACCCAGGACATGGTGTTGGAGCCATGCATGCTGGACCCACCCTGCAGGCATCCCAGGGTGGCCCTGGCCTTGCTGCATGTGCTGCGCACTGGGGATGGGAGCCATGTGTGCTGGACCCATCCAGGGCAGCCCAGCAGGACCTGGCGGCTCTTGGCTCCCGGTGTTGCTGCACAGTGGCCACATCCAGCTGCAGAGCTGAACTAACTCAGGATCTGCTTCCTCACGGAGACTAAGGAGATGCCACCCACGCCAGTCATAGAGTGCACCTCTCCAGCACTCACTGCCCCACGTGATGGGGGGCTGGCATGGTGGCTTGAGGCCATGCGCAGTGGCCTGCCCTGGCACATGGAGATGTCACCTGGGGTCACCTCAAAGCACCAGCACCCACCTGTTATTGAGCAGGGCAAGGAGCTCGCCAGCGTGGTACAGGTCGTTCTTGGTCACCCGGCTGAAACGAAACTCGTTGAGGTTGCAGAAGGTGACGGCGGGGAAGGTGAGCCTGGTGGCTGCCACCTCGTCCAGCTTGGTGACATGGGGGTAGAGGAAGTAGTACTGGATGCGGTTGGTGCAGACAAGGGCGAGCAGCGCCAGCGAGCCCAGGAAGCACAGTGCCCAGACCACGCGCTTCAGCGACAGCCGCTCGTACGAGAAGATGTGCGAGAGCCCGTGGAGGGTGGAGCTGCTGGCGAAGGCCTGGATGCTCACCGGCTGCCCGCTGTCCACCTCCTCCTCATCCACCTTGAGGTCCATCATGGTCCGTGCTGGCACCCTGGGGTGGCCACTCTGCCAAGAAGGGAGCCCATGGGTGCTCAGTGCCGTGGGGGCCTCGTGGGTGCTGCTGCTGCCCGGCCCGTGCCATCCCCACATAGGGATGCTGGGGATGCACCCGGCAACCCTCACATGGGGCGGATGCTTTGCTGTGCCCTGCTCTTCCCGCCCCAAGCCTATATATATACATACACACACGTACATGTATGTATTTTTTGGGGGGTGGGGGAGCAGCCTCCTGCATTTCCTCCCCTCCCACCTCCTCTCTGCCCTCCTCATCCTATGGCAGGACTGGGGTGCCATGCCCCCCAGCACCCAGCCGTATCCACTCCTCCCCTCCCACCTGCCCCCCCTCCCTGGTCCCCCTCCGCCTCCCCCAAATGGCAGCGGCGCATCGACAAATAGATGAAGGAATCGAGGATGCAAACCTGGAATCAGGGCCGGCAGCCACGGCCGGAGCTGTGCTCGTTCTGCTCCGCGACGGCGGCTGCCGCTGCGATATGGGTGCTGGGGCTGGGACGAGCCTCCCTCCACCTCTTGCTGCTGGGTGGGAAGACGGGAGTGGGAGACGCACCCGCACAGAGGGTGCGAGAGGCACCGAGCCCGGCAGCAACGGGTGAACCGGAAAAGAAGGGGGGGAATAAAAATAGCCTCCTCGGTACCTTGGTGCAAGCGTGGGAGCGGGGATGGGCTCCGGCCTTGCTCAGTGCCGTGCGGGGGGACCGGAGGCGACCATCACCGGAGAGGAGGCAGTTGCCGGGTGCGAGGAGAAAAGAGGGGGAGAAGGAAGGCAAGCAGGAGGCTGCTTGCCTGCCAAACACATGGATACCTCCCCCTCTGGCTATCTGGGAGCCGGTGATTTCTTCAGATGCATAATCCGCATGAAGTCATTGTCTGTGCGCTGGTGGGGCCGGAGGCCGCGGAGGGGTGCCGCAGGCCGGTGGGCAGCAAGAAGAAGGAGGAGGAGAAGGAGGAGGAGGAGGAGGGAGAGGCGGAGGAGCGGGGCGCTCCAGCGATTGCAGGCGGCTGGCAGGGGCTGTTGGTGCTGCTGGCGTGTGCATGTGGGTAATGTGTGTGTGTGTGTGTGTGTGTGCGTGTGTGTGTGCCGCTCCCATCCCCCAGAGCCTTCCAGTGATGCTTTGGCTTCTCGCTCTGCCGGAGCCCCGCTGGCCCCCCCCTACAGCCCTGACCCGGCTCTCCCCTGCCACAGCCTCCACCACCCTCGCAGGCTTCACCCGTGGGTGGCCCCAGTGCCGGGGCAGGCGCTCAGACGCACTTGGGTTGGTCCTTCTCGGGAGGACCGAAGGTGGGTGCCTTCCAGCCCTTTCCAGCCGCCTGCTCGGGGCGGCAGCAGGGCACTGTGGTGCCTCAAGCATCTGCCCCAGGCTCGCTGGGTGCTGCCCCGCTCTTTGCTGCCTGCCGTCATGGTCCCTGGCACGATGCTTGCCACGATGGGGACAGACACTGCTGGAGACACTGTGCTCCTGCTCCTGCCCTGCGCAGGATGTGCTGCCCCTTTCCCAGCTATTCTCCTTCTGCCATTTACAGAGTCATCACAGAGGTGCCAGTGTTCCCAGGGTGCTGCCCAGGGCAGGAGGCACCAGGTGCTGAGTGCTCTGCTCCTCCCCGGGGCAGAGGAAGAGGGTTGCACAGTGCTGCCCAGCTTCACCCCAGCACCGCTGCATCTCCCACCCTACTTCACTTCCATCTGCTCCCCGTGACTGACCTGGAGAGCGGGGTGCCGCCATCAGCCAAGCCGAGCTTGGGGACATGCGCCCTGCTGCAGACGTCCACCCAGCAGCAGCACAGGGAGCAGAAGCTGCAGCAGCCAACTGCCCACTGCTCCCAGTAAGGTGACTGCAGTCAAGTGGAGGAGTGTTTCAATGTCCTTTACAACTGTGATGTTGGAAAGGGACAGCCAGACTCCAGGGTTGTCCTGACAAGATGTGTCCCTACCCGAAGGTGCCTTCCCAGCACGCTGTCCCTGCCTGAACCACAGCTAAGGGGAGCATGGGCAGTTTGGGGTACAGCAGTGCCAGGCATGCGTACCCTGTCCCCAAATCCCATGTCTTGGACAACTTGGTTTGGTCCTTTTCTGGAGCATCCACTCCCAAACTGGGTCCTTGCCCAAGCAGGAACCCAGGGTTTTGCAGAGGGACCTGCTTGGGGTCATCTGGGGGGGACAGAGACGGGGCTCAGGGACACCCTGGTGAGGCAATGCCCCCCTTTCCTCGCCAGTGGGCACAGGGACGACCCTGCTCGTGCTTGGAAATGTGGCTGCAAGGCCGGGAGAGTGGCTTTAGTGTTTCCAGTTGGCACCAGCTCTGCCTTTCCCTTCCCCGCTCCGTTCTGCATCGAGACAGCATTGCTCCCTGCCTGGACGACAACTGCCTGCTCCACCAGGGTTTCTGATAGAAAACTGGAGAAGAATGTGCTGCTTGGATAAGGGATAAGAACATTTAAAAACGAGTTGTTTTTTTCCTCCTTCCCCCCCCCCCATTTTTTTTCTTCCGGATGAGAAGTCATTCTCTGCAGTGGTTTTATTGACAGTAAATCCACGAGCAGTGGCAAGGCTGCATGCAGGGAAGGATGGGGTTTCAGGCCAGAGCAGATGCACACATGGACGTACTTGCAAGCCCTTGCTTTCCACCGCACAAGAAACACCAGCGAAGAGGTTCTGCATCTCTGAGCCATTCTGGCTGGAAAGCACGTTTCCTGGGGGTCTCAGGGTGCTGTCAGGGTCCCTGAACACCCCGGGACGCTTTCCTGCAAGAGCTGGCGAGGAGGTGAGTGGTTGGAGGAAACTTCCTTGTCGCTGGCCCCCAGCCAAGAAGGATGCAGCTGCATCCTTGGAGTCAAGTGGAGGGTGGGGAGCGCGAGCATTTCCGTGTTATTTTTCAGGGGAGCCACGTGAGGGTTGTGTTAATTCCTGCTTGGGAGAGGCAGGGGGGCCAGCTGAGGGTTGTGGGATGGGGTGAGGAGCTAACAAGTAGCCCCAGGTGATAACTGATAACAGCAAGACACCAGGATGAAGGCTTAAAGGCAGGTAGCCAAGGGGTGGGCTGGGACCTGAGAGTGATGGGCAGTGGGGTGTGAAGTGGAGGTGAGCTGCTGTGGCTGTATCCTTCCTGTGCAAAACGGGTGCTCAGTCCCGGCTCAGACCCAGCAGCAAGGGCTCCCCTCAGGCATGCCCACAGATCCAATTAGCATGAAAAAAGTAATTAAGGGAAGGTGCTGCAGGGCTGAGGTTCCCAGTGCAGGTGCCAGCAGACAGGCAGGCACTGGCATGTCTTGGGAACACCTCGGGAGCTTGGGCCAAGGGACAAACTCAAGCCCTGGAGCTCTTCTCTCACCTTCTGAACAGTGTTTGTCCCTGCTCGACCCTACGCACCTCTGTTAGGGAAACAAAGTTCCATCAAGCTTCTTGGAAGAGCATCTGCAGGGCAAGAGCATTCCCAGGGCAAGGATGGGTAAGAGATGCTTTTCCATGCATTTTTGGGGCGTTATGCCCTGCTATTGCTCCCTCTGCCGAGGCAGCTCTGGCTTGCAAATTGCTTCTCTATCTGCAGCCGTCACTCAGCTGCTGTACAGGAGGCAATGTAATTCATGATGGTCTATTAAGTACCGCGGGTGCTGGAAGTGCTGGTCACCTCCGCTTCCCTTCCTGGGGTGTGACAGCTCTGGGGGTAACCGGCCCTGCAATCTCTAGGATTGCACTGTGTATTTAAGGTGGGAGATTTAACTAAAAGGCCACCTGTGTGGCATGCCACAAAGCCCTTTCTGCTTGCTGCTGGGGCCACAGAGGCACAGCTTTGGTGTTCGGCTGCTCATTGGGAGGACGGTTCCATTGCTTGCCCTGCGCTGTGAACCTCATGTTGCTCTAATCCTTGACGTTGGTGGGTTTTGCAAGGTTGGGGCAGCATCCAGCCTTGCAGCCCTTTCTGTCACCCCATCCCAACCAGGCCAGAAATTCTAGGGGAGAGGGGGGCGGGAAATTCAAGCTCTCCTCAAACCTGGGCTGAGTGACCTGTAAAATATCTTCACAGCGGATCTCTGCTAATGGGTTGCAAATTGCTTCCATCAGCTCCGGTATTACAGATTGCTCATCTGAAATTGCTTCCAGGAGCCCATTTTGGGGCCAAATGCTTCCTAGCTTGGGGGAATAACCATCAGCATCATTAGCAACAGTCAGTTGTATTCAAATGAGGCACTGTGGGGCCTTACTAGGACTTTTTACATGTGCCTTCCTCGCTGGTGGGGTAGCTCTGGCATTAGAGGGCTGTTGCATCTGCATGGGGCTGGGTACTGCTTCTCCCAGCCCCGAGAGCTGGTCCCCATAGACCATCCCCATCATTCTGGGCTGCTCCTCGAGGCATCGTTTTGCTGCAGCTCTGAACCAAGAGCAGCTCCGTTGCCTTCACATAGGTCCTGGTAGAGGTCCAGGGCTTCCTAATTCATGAGCACATAATTAATTATCTGCTGGAAGCCAAAGCCTCATCATCTTGGTGATACTAACGAGGCTATTAGCAGAGCTGCTTCTTGCCATTGCTGGCTCTGGCTGGCCCAGAGCACGTTGCAGTCCCAGGTAGGCAGAGATAAGCCTTGTCTCGCACCTTTTGGCTCCTATTTGCTCTTGTCATTTAAACCAAGCCTGACCATTTCTGAGACCTTTCCAAAGGAAACCACCGTACCTAAACCCTGAGAAAAGAGAACCCAGCATGAGCAGCTTGGAGATACCATGGGATTTCTAAACCAAGCACAACCCCATCACTCAAGTGGTGGTACATGTGAAGGGTCAGAGACAGCCTGGGCGGAGGGTCAATCCACAGCACCCAGAGCTGCTGCTCACAGGAGTTACCAACAGAGGGTTATCCTGAGTGAAAATGCAACTGTTGAAAATCAGCAGTTTGCCTGCCTCCCTGCTCCAAGCTGCTGGGTCACTCGCCCCCGTGCAGAGTGTCTCCGTCTGATTTATGCCATGTTGTGCTGTGCTCTCGCTCGCACCCGCTTGGCTCTCCCGGCACAAGGAGCAGCCAGTCCATTAAACACTGAGTCATCCTCAGCAGCATTTAATTTTGTGAGGGGCAGCAGTTTGGATAATTAAAGGCCTTTGTGGCCAAAGCCAGCGGCTGTGGAGAGCAGGGCTGATGGGGAAGGCAAAGGCACCCAGCAGCACCAATTAATCGGGTGCCGCCACCACCACAGCAGTGAGGCCCCGGCAGAGGTGGCTCCTCTCTCCCACCCTCCCCTCTCCCCCTTGTGTTTTGGTGTGGTTTTTAACCTTTTCCTGCCTCAGGCAAGGGCTTCCTTGGTCAGGTGAATGCAATGACGTTCTGTGCTATTTCTGCCCGAATTAACCATGTCCTGATGGGATCTCCCACGGGCAGACATGCTATCTGGAGGCCTTAGCTTATTAAAAGGACAAGCTGTTTGGGGAGCTGGTAATAAAGCCATGAAAGCTTTTACGAACCAGAGTTGAAGGCACTAATATCGCTGTGCTTCGCGTGGGTGAGAAATTAGACAAGAGTTCCTCCGTGCTGATGGTTTTTTTTTCCTCCCCCCTATTCATCTTTCTCAACAATTATCTTTTATTTTGATATCTTTCTATTTAAACCTTCAGAACCGTGCTCAGGATAAAAAGGAGGCTGAATCGCTTAACAACCAGGCACCATGCAGCGTGGGTGCGGGGGACCTGGAGACACGGAGCACGATGGGGAAGGGGGAAGGTGGTTTGGGCTCTCCTGGGGTTTCGGCAGCAGGAATCGTCCCCAAGGGCCAGGAGACAAACTCCCTGGGGCCCGTCTCCTGCGGGAAGGCAGGTACACCACCTCGCCAGTGGCCTCAGGAAGAGCCATATCACTGTGTCTGTGTTGCACCAACATTTCACACCTGGGTCTGAATATCTGGGATTTCCTCCTCTTGCTGCTCATCACCCTTGGATCTGGGTGCCCCTCACCTGCTTTGGGGCTGCTGTGTTTTTTACAGCCCCTTCAGGGCTGTTTCTACACTTTTGCCATCCCGGAAATCTTGCGATTGATCAGCCACAGCTTTCCAGAGTTGTGAATGGCACATCGCAAACCGAAGGTGGATGGAAACCCTGTGGAAAGTCACTGAGCTGAGTGTGTGGCTTCATTAGCTCAAGCAATTAGCATGAGGCAATGCAAAACCACTGGCTACTGCTCAACGACTGTCCTGAATGCCCCACACTGTTGGTGGCCATGCCAGTGTTCCTGCAGGTGTGTTGAGCAAGGGCAAACACCTTGTTGCAGTCCCAGGCCACAAGTGGGCACCAGCACTGCGTGTGTGCACACAGAAGTGAGATGCTGGGATGTGCAACCTGCGGCACAGGGCAACGGGATCCCCCAGCTCCTCCCTGGGTACAGATCCAGCCCAATCCCTTGTGCTGCCCTGCTCATCCAATACTGTGTCTTTGCCTTTGCTACCCTGGCTTTGCTAGCGGCTGCTTGTCCCCATGTCCTTGTCACTACCACAGAGCCCGTTCAGATCACATTCTCTTTTATTCCCTCTGACACTTGTTGTGGTCACAACAAAACTCATCTCATTAAGGAAACGCTGAGGATAGCTGGAAGGGGAAATGAATCCCCCCATCTGGTAAGTGCCAGGTCGGGCCAGCAGCACACGCTCACTGTGGCCCCGAGCGCTGCGGAGCCACAATGGAGAAGGCAGCTCATGTGTCTTGGGCATGCAAACATGCTCGAGCAGCCTGAGGGATCACGCAGGAGCCAAAGGGTTAACACTGCCGGCGTGCAAACATCTTCCAAACAGCACCGATGGGAGCAGCCTCTCTGAAAGCTGGCAAACAAATTAAAGCAATGTTGCAACTAATGCGTTTCTTTGCAGCAGAGAGGAGGAAAAGCACTGCTCAAAGGCTGAAGAGACAAAGGCAGTGCAGATGGGTGCTGGGGGACCTGCGCTGCTTTGCTTGGAGCTAAGCTGAGATTTGTTGCTCCAGCTCTGTGACAGCGGCTGGAATAACCTGGGGAGGATTTATGGGAGGTACATCAGGACCAAAGGGGGAACCTGCCTGGGAAGGGCTGTAGCTGGGTGTTACTCTGGCATTGCTGGTCCTCGGTGTTCATGTCCCATTTCTCCAGGAGGAATTGTGTTGTACAGGGAGGGAATATAGCACTACATGCTCCAGCAGCTGCCTGACACACAGCAGTCCAGCATCTCTAAAAATGAGGTCCCACTTGGCTTCTTGTGCTCTTATTTGCCTTGAAGAGAAATTAAAAGGAGAGATGCAAATCCCCTAAAACAATATAATGAAGCCGGTGGCTGCGGTGGCCCCAGCGGAGCCAGGTCTAGGGCTGGTGGGTGCCTGGGGGAGGAGGTTGATTGGCATAAGTTTGGTGCGGGGGGAAAAGGGCTGGTGGAGTTGGGCAGCCTAGACCTGCAGCCATTGTCGGAGGGCTGCTGCTGGTCCTGGGGACAGCCTTATCGTTTTCCCCCGTTTACAGAAATGACACATTTATCTCATTATAAACAGGGGGGTTTGCTACCCTCCCCCAGCAGCCAAGCCCATGCAAGGAGCAGATGGAGCCCATCTTGAACGTGCAATCTCAGCAAAAGCAAAGCCAATAAGTGAGTTAATTACCAGCACGTTATGTGAGAGCTGGGGATTCCCAGGGGATGGTGGAGATGAAGCAGCCCTTCGCTCACCATCCACAGCTGCAGGAGCCATGCGTGCCGGAAGGGCCAGGGGACCCGGCTGGCCACTGCAGGAGCTGAACTGCCCTCCCTGGGGACAGCTTGCCTGCAAAAACCCTCGGCGGACCGACTCAGAGCTCTGCAGATATTATCGAGGTCGTATCCATCCCTTCCCCTGCGGCTTTCCTGGCTGTGTCTCGTGAGGCATATTCACGGGGTGGCTGCGAAGTGCCAAACAGTGTATGCTCTCCACAAGGCAGTTGTGGCCCTGATTGTGGAAAATATGAATATACCCAAGAGCACAGCATCTTTTGCCTTTGTCTCACTGCTGAGCAAAATGAGGAGAAAAAGTGTAGCAGCTCCTAAGCTCCCCAGTTTAAAAGTTAATTTTAACTGGGCTTGAAAGACTGCTGACCCCTTACCTGGTACCTCTGGGGTAGCTTTGCTGTGCCCCCCCACCCCCAGCCGTGCAATGCCTGCCCAGCGATGTGAGGGACTTTCCAGCTGAAATACCTGCCTGGAGCCAACATGCTCAGCTCTGGCAGCTGGAGGATGTGGATGTGCGGTTTTGCCCTCCTTGGTGCTTCTGCTCTGCTCCCCATCAGCTGAGCTAATAAAGTTTGGACTTGTTAAATGCACAAACAGTTTCAAACTCGATTGCCCTGGGCTGGCTCACAGTTCCTGTCCGCCCCTCCCCTTGCGTATCTGCCTGGGAGATAAGGATGGCAGTGGCTTTAATTCCTCACTTATGCATTGACTGCCAATTCTCCTGCCCGCTCACCCTTGATAAATATTGCACAAAGATTTGGCTGCCAACGTGCCGGAGATAAAGGTCCAGTCCCGCCAGATCTCCTTCCTCCGTGCCTTTTGTCTCGTTATGTGTCCAATTTGTTATACAACCCACCTGCTGCAAGAGAGGCTCTTCCTGTCTCTGCTCCTGCTTCAGATTATTGCTAAACCTTTGAGTGAGCTCCCTCCTCCCCGCACCCAGCCTTGGGTGGGATTTGAGGACCAAGAAAAGGCGCTGTCATTTCCAGGCCTTGAATTGTCATTGATTGGGGGATCGATAGCGGAGCCTGCCTTGGCTCAGCACTCTCCTGGTCCTGGCAGGATCCTTCTCGCTGGTGTCGTGCGGGTGCTGAGGTGCTGCCGTGTCCACGAGCCCGTCCCCGGGAGCAGTGCCCAAACCAGGATTTGGGGACACTCCTGTGCAGCAAACCTACAAAAGAGAGAGCACCAGAGGCTCTGGCTGGGCTTAGTCTTGCTAAAAATCCTCTTTCCACCCCTGCGGCCAGGCTGGATGAGCACAGTTTGGGGTGCCAAGAGAAGGGCTAGTGTTTGGGAGGCATCGCTGTGAGCTGTGCTGCATCTTGCCCACCCACCTCATCTGGGTTTGCTGGAACTGGCTCCCCCAGCTCAGAAACCCTCCAGGAGCTGAAAGATGCTACCTGACGGTGCACAAACATCTTACAGAGAGCGCAACACTGATGGGAGCTGCTCAGCTGTGCCATGGGGAGCAATTGCAGCATGTATGGGTAGGATGCCCAGTGCTGATGGTCTCCACGAGACCACGCAGACAAAAGTCCTGATGGTCTCCGCGAGACCACGCAGACAAAAGTCCTGATGCTGCAGCAGTGTGTGAGCATTGCTCCAGACTGAGCTTCAAATTTCAGGGCTGCTGTAGGTGAGAGGACAGGCAGAGGCTATTGATTGGAGTGGGGAGGGAGAAACAGGAGGGAAGGTCTCAAGCAACCTTATCGCTGAGTATAGATCTGGTTGGCGGCATCTGTTAGAGCTGATATGCCCCCTTTGCATCCTCTCATGCAGCATCCTGAGTGTCATCTCTCTTATGAGAAGATCAAATTAAAAAAAGAGATGAGTGACACGCAGATCTGGAAGTGTTTTGAGCTCAAATGTGGCACTTATGTCTGTTATTTGTGCTGTCCTGCTGGAAGAGCAGCTGTCCTGGGCAGCTTCAGATGCTATTTAGCTTACAGGTCTCTGGATTCCCCAGTTTGGGAGTGGCTCTGACAATACAGTTTGATCACTATCACTTCTAAATCCATAAGAAATGTCATCTACAGTGCAACAAATAACGTTCTGATTATCTGCTGGATCCTAATGCTACTCCCTGGAGATAACAAGCTGCAATTTTCCCCCTGGGCCATACAATAATCGCCCCAATTACTCCCAAGCAGTGGTTATTAAACTCACGACACTGCTTTCATTTACAAAGCAAAAATAATTAAGCAGGTGTCTATGTTCACTGTTTGGCTGGGAATGACCTGACCGGGGTTATTTCTGCTTTGTTCTCAGAAAGAAACTCTCAATGGCTGTGGAAAACCTCCATGGCTTTTCTGCTCTGTGTGGCACAGTTCTGTCAAGAATGGTACAGAGAAGCTGCTGAATGATCGACCAAATAAAATGCAGTTGATGTCTGTTAATGCTGGGGTTGGTATCCCAAAGGATGTAACCTCTATCCAACTATAACATCAGAGGGATTTAGGGAGATAGCGTGGTTAGCGAAGCTGAAATGTGATGGGCATACGAAATTACACCCTAGGCCCTTGCAGAAGTTGATGTACTGGTTTGGTTTAGCTGGATTGGTGTCGGGTATTGCTGGGCTGTGTGCAGGACACAGGTGGCCTGTCCTAGCACAGGCTGTGTCTGTGTTATACCCTGGCTCTGCCAGCCTCCAGGCAGAGGGGGCAACATCCCCTTCCCTACATCCCAGGGCAAATCTGCAAAGAGAACTACGCTGCAGCTGAGATTTGCACATTGCTACTGTGTCTCGGGATGCACACGTGTGCTTGGTCCCCACGCATAAGCACCCTTCTGCACACACACGTGCAGCCAACACTCACAGCCTTGCTTGGACAAGGAGGCTTCCAGTTTCTGTAGAAGAGGAGCAGTGAAAGCAGAGAGAGGGATGACCAAGACGGAGGGAGGCAGTGCTGGTGAATTATGCATGACACAGGGAGGAGAGCCCTTATCTGCATGGACAAAGGCCTGTGCCAGGCAGCCCAGCTCTCCGCTGTACCTGTACCTTCCTTTCGCCCGCACTTTATCTCCACTCCCAGCTTGTAATTCAGCCCAAATATCAGAGGAAGCTGGAAGATTAGTTTTCTCTGTTTGCATGGCAAAGGAGAGGGAGGGACACTCTCATTCCAGACTCCCAGCTGCTTAATCCGCCGCCAAGGTCTGCCGAAGGAAAAAGACAAAAATTTATCAGCGTTGGCAAGTTGCTGGCACAGGGAGGGGTGTTCGGACACGGTGGCTGCACTCAGCCTGGGGCTGCATGTCAGCCCCCCGCAAGCAGGTCGTGGGCTCTCATAGCAGGGCTCAGTGTGCTTGATGTGTGTGCAATTTTGGGGGGCACGAGGAAAATGCAAAACCTTCCCCCATGCCAGTGTTAGGGCCCGAAGGAATGTGTGGGGCCCAGGAGAGCCAGTCATTCCCTGTCCAGCCACTGAGCATGATCTGTGCGTCCTTCCAGCATGAAAGTGTTCACAGCTGCAAGTTGCTCAAAAATTTAAGAGATGACAACCGTATTAATACAAAAACTAGATAAAGATCCCTTGAGTTTAAAGCAGGAAACATCAGCTCAGCTCTTATTTTCCAGCCCTCTACCTTAGCTTACTCCCTGGCTTAAATGAAATCATAAATATCAGCCCACAAAGGTCCTTTGTCACTGCAGGCAGCTCCTGGCGACAAGAGGTCATTCATTAAAAGCCAGATGAAGGCAATAGAGACTCCCATTGTTTTTTAACGAGTTCAGGATAAGGCCGTGGCTTCTCTGCTGACATTAATGCACCCTTGCACTACGAGGAACAGAGAGGATTGACCGCATGTCACTGCAGACAATTTGGCTGATCCTATCCAAGTGCTCTTTACCCCAATGCCAGTCACCGCTGGAGGAATTATCCCGAGGCAAGAGATCACAGATAAACCTGGTTCCTAGTTCGGACCGACAGTGCAAACACGGCTCCTTTGGCACACTCCTCGCAGACTGGATGGGCGATGCACCAAGCAATATTTTGCACAGATGAATGATGGCTGAGGCCCCGCAGCTCCCACCCAATGGCATGAGCGTAATGCCATCTGCTGGCCTGCAGCTCTGGCCGGGGGGGAGAAATTAGAAATTAATTCCCAAAAATGTTCAGCTTCCTCCAGCTAAACCCGGGCTGCCCTCCCTGCTCAGCCTGCTGGGTATTTTCCTCACACTACTGAATCTTTCCTTTTTGAAACCTGTGCTGTATTAACGCATCAAGTGAAATGCACCTAAGATAATTTTTTCTGCTTTTTTTTTTCCCCCTGGAGAAAGGTTGCTGTCTTAAAAGTTTCTAGTTCTGCTTTCTTTTTCCCTTTTCTTTTTTGAATGACTGTTCATGAAGACCATCATGCTCTAACTGGTTTTGGATTAAAAGGGACTTTAAATAAAGGTTTCCTCTGAGCACAAAGCTGCACAAATGGGTTTGCAATTCTGGAGTAAATTAGGCAGGAGCGGGGCAGAGAGATTTGTGTTTGCGAAGCTCCACCAGAGGATGAGGCTGGGAGGGAACGGTTCGTTATTGCAGGGCTGCTTGCTGGTATAGCGAGGCACCGGAGCAGATTTCTTTGCATCCTGCCCCAAAAGATGAAGGCATGGGGTCACCAGCGAGCCCATCGGCATCATCATAAGCAAAAATCCCTGTCACATCATGGGGTCTGCAAGCACTGCCCAGCAAAGGAGTCTCTTGCAGCTGGAGGAGGCGAATGGGCTAAAGACCAAAAGGAGCGAGACTGCAGGAAGAACTGGAGGAAAATTTCTGCTGCCTGAAAATGTGAAGTGCTTCCGCCAGTAATCGCCGGAATCATCAAATTAGCATAAATTCTATTAACGATTTCCCAGATGAGACATTTCAAGGCTTCTCCCTCCCCTCCCTGACACAAACAAAAGAGAATATAATTACTTTGCAATAAAGCAGCTCCTGAAAAGGACCTCAATCCTTTTGCCTTTTCTTCTCCCTTGAAATAAAGCTATATACAAAAGGTGCTTCTGACCTCTCTGCTCTCATCATGCATCAGTCAGGAAGGAGGAAAGAAAAACTCTGCAAAGCTTTTGGGGACCGGGTCTGGGACCGAGCAAGGGGCATGTGCTGTTGGACACATCCTGTTTGCCATGTCCACATCATATCGGTAGGCAAGGGGGTTTCTGGGAAGCTTTTTTGGGGTACTCAGTTCCTGATGCCCTTGGAGCTCCCACCCATCAAGTTTCAGAGGAGGATTTGGAAGTACGATGTCTGAACACATATGGAAGAAATCTAATTTGCGTAACGCTGAAACCCAGTACCTAACGCAGTAACTCACTACAAGCACCACGGGGGCAATAATCTAAAATAATGTGCCTTTTTATTGGCACGAGATTGCGGATGACAATTTAAAAGAGAAGAGAATTTGCTTATGAGCAAAAGCCTCCTTACCTCTTAAGAATGACACTAAAACAACTCGCCTGCCTATAAATATGATCTGCCAATAGAGACATCTTAGCTGTGAAGATTTAATTACAGGCAGGAGCTGCAGGAGGCCCTGGGGCTGACACTGAAACAGCTGAACCTCCTCAGAAATGGGGGTGCAAGAAGTGCCAGGATGGGATGTGCATGCACAGGCGGATCTCAGCAGAGCCTCCAACTTGCTTTCCAGACTGGGACAAATTGGGCTTTTGAATGATTGGCCGTACCACAAGGTCAAATATCAAGGTCAGTGCCTTTCTCTTGCTTCACCATTGACTTGGAGGACGGGTTGTATCTCTTCTGGGCCTCAGTTCCCCTATAAAATGTAGCTAATTTTGACTAACTTCCTCAAGGAAGCCTCATTAATGTTTACTTTTCAGAAGACCTTGAGGCTTTGTACAATCTATTATGAATTAATTATTATTAATTAAGTTAAAGCAGAGTATATAACCTAAATGAAGCAGTTCTGACACAGCAGCTGGATGTTAGAGAGCAATCTGCTTTACGAACTCCCTTTTCCACTTAGCAATTTTAAGCATTTAGTTCCGCTTTCTAATTGCTAATATCCATTCTTCAATTACCCGCTGTTTTGTTTCAGATTTAAAAGATTAAAACACATCGTTATTTTATGATTATGTGATTTTGCTTCTTGTAATTGTTGGGTTTTGGTTTGTGTTTTATTGGTTTGCATATTAAACGTCTGCGAATGGAAGAGTCATACACAGCTTGAAATGGGGTTTTGCCTTTTGGCACGCAGGACAGATTGCCGGCTGTTACTCAGATCAATGTTTCAAAGACAAAAATCAGCCGAGGCATCATATTTCTTAAGGGACAACACTTAATAAAGGGCCTCCCAGTAAAGTATCAAAGCTCTGAACCAGCTATGGATTGCATCCAGCAACTTGCGCAGGCCTTACGGTGCTCTGAAGAACCAGTGTGGGGGAGGCTCAGGCCCGCCTGTGCTGTGTGCCAATGGCTTTGCTTAAAATCACAACCGGGGCTCGGCCTAAGAACAGTTTTTTCTCCCCAAAAGAGCCCCTCCGGTGTCAATGGCTGCGCTTGGGCCCTCAGAGAAGCGCAGCCCTCGGTTTCCGGGGGCCTAGGCCTTCTGGCGTCCCCGGCCTACTCTGTTGCTAAGCGACACGGGCTGGAGCCAGCCACCAACAGTAAAGATGGCGCCTGGCCGGCTTCAGCACACGGCCATTCGGGCCCCCGTCCGCCCTCGGGCCGGGGAGTAGAACGGACAAGGCCACGCCCTCAGCAGACATGGCGCCAGCTTGGCTTCGGACGCCCAGTGAACAGAGCCAATGAGAGGCCGGGAGGGTGGGGAGCACGCTGGGATTGGCTGGCAGCTGGGTTTCAAACCGAAGTGCGGGGCGGTTAGGTTTGGCGGTTGGAGTTGGAGCTCGCGCCGGACCGGCGGCTCAGGTGAGTGCGCGGGAGTGTGAGGGTGGCTGAGGGAAAGCGGCGGGACCCCGGTATCGGGCCTCACCCGGGCGGCGGGGTCCTCCTCACCGGCCGAGGGGAGCCGCCTTCCTGGCGCAGCGCGGGCCGGCGCCCTGGGCGGGCCCGGCGCCGGTTTCCTCAGAGCCCTTTTCCCTCGTTGCCTCCCAGGCAGGGGTCGTGCCTTGGAGGGCGGCTGCCGGTGCTTTACGGGCTGGCGTTGTTCCTTCGCCCTCCCTCTTCGGCCTCTGCCGTCGAGTTCGGTGCGGGGCTAGTGATCGTGGTGCTGGTAATTAAGGCACGAAACTGTAAAAGTGCCCCGTGCAATGAATTAAGCAGACTACAAGGAATAGACGAGCGCCTTTTATCAGAGAGCTTTTCCACACCTTATAGTCCACGTAATATAGAAAGTCCCGAGATATCTATGTCTGTAGAGCCTGTAACTGCCGAGAGAGTACTTCAAAGCTTTCCACGGTGACCTCGTAAGCGTTAAGCTGGTGTGTTGCACTCCCTCCTGGCACCTCTCCCAGCTATGTCTGCACCTGCTCCTGGTGCTAATTCATTAGTCAAGGCTGTCCTGTGTGCTCCAGCAACCTCTTGCATTAGCGAAGTAATTTCTGTGTTGCTGAGCTGGAGACTGTCCTCTTCGTTGCTTCTTTTTATGCCATTGTTGCTACTGTTTGAGGAAAATGTGCTGACTCTCTGAATTCTAACAGCTATTTGCAGTAAGAGCTGTAACTTAAAATGCAGCTAAATTTAAATCTGTATTAAAATTCCCCAGAATGTTGCTCCTATTTTTAGCTTCCGAAGCTCTGAAAACTTGCAGATTTTTAGTGGCCTATATAGTACAAAGTTATTTGTAGAAAGGGCATGAGCTGTATTCTGCAGCCTTCCAGAAGGGAGAATGGTTTGGGATCCTTCATCTTGCCTTGGGTGCTGAGCCTCTGTAGTATACTGGAGAATATTTGAAGCAATAAGGTGGGTAGCTATATTGCCTCTCTCTGTGGCTCTGCTATCTGTAAACCAGAGGGGCGAGGATCTTCATTCCCTGTGAAAGAATTTAGATGCATATACCTCCATAAAACATAACTCTTAATGTATTTTTGTTTGTGCAGCTTCTAAAACTCACCTTAAAAATCGGTAATTCTGAAGCCAATTCTTTTTTCTTTGGGCTGGTAACATGTTTTCTGTTTGGAGCTGGGAAGAAAGGGCTGCGCTGTTTATTTAGCTTTGGTCTCTTGGTAGGAAGATGGAGACTACGATGCTGAACTTACGGAGTCTTTATGATCAACTTATGCGCCAGGCTGAAGTTTTAAGTGAAGGAAATGAATACCGTAAGTTCTCTTTCTGAAGTGGGTTGTGCTGTCTTTGCTGTAAGAATGTAAACATGTGAGCAACCATTATTAGCTGATATTGAAGAATCTGTTGATGATGTTATGGGTAACAAGACTGCTACAGTCAGATTAGAGTTTTTTTCATTGTTGAGAAATATGAAGTCACAGGCTGAACTTCTAGACAGGGCCACTTTCTGCTTGTCGAAGCTGACTTCATCCATGCAGGGTCTCATGTTCTAGCTCTTCTAGTTGATACTGACATGAAGGACTTGGTCTGAAAAACTGCAAGATCTCATGAACACTTACAGTGTAGGTGGGTTTGCTGAAAGGCTGGCTTTTCTGCTCTTCAGTTGAGAGCAGGTTATATTAATAGATATCTCCTGTTAGTGGAAGAAGGGCTGCTGCATTTCCTCTGCTTGCCTGGGTAGCTAAAGATGTATATGTTTTCTCTCCAGAGTTTATTCAGTTAGCGAAGAACTTTGAAGAATATCGGAGAAAACTGCAGAAAACAGAGCATGATCTTGGCAGGTGCAAAGATCTTCTCATGAAAACTGAAGCTGAACGTAGTGCTTTGGATGTGAAACTGAAACATGCTCGCAATCAAGTGGATGTGGAGATCAAACGAAGGCAAAAAGCTGAAACGGACTGTGAGAAGCTGGTGAGTAATTCTTTATTACCAGTTAGCTCTTTAGAGTGTGGAGACAAGGTGATTTAAACTGCATTGATCTATGGATAATAAGGACTGGCACTCATGGTAACTTTTTTTTAGGGGAGGAACAACAACAAATTGGCTTGGGTCCTTGTAGTGGCCTTCTGCTTTGGTCTGGAAAAAGGCAACTGGCTGCTATTTGGAGCTGAGCTGCCATTACTGGCTTTGCAGCCATTAACACTCTGTTGATGCAAGTTCTGAGAGCCTATCTGTGTGGTATCTCAAACACTTGAGATTGGTTCATACAGTGATTAAACACAGTTTATCCTGTGGCAGCTTCTGCTATTATCTACCTTTACAGGAACGCCAAATACAACTTATTCGAGAACTGCTCACGTGTGATGCATCCGGCAGTATTCAGCTAAGTGAAGAACAGAAGTCTGCCCTCGCCTTTCTTAACAGGCCACAGGCTTCTATAGGAGGTTCAGGCAACAAAAGGTAGGGAAAATAGCATTTTGTCTGAGCAATGTAAGTGTCAAATATCAATCCAGCCGTGTACCTCTGTGACACGTACTGCACCCATATCAACAGAGTTTTACTTTTTATTCCAGTTTCAAATACTGCTCTTCTGAGTCAGTTGGATTGTTCTGGAACCATGGCTGAGTGAAAGCCAAACTGATCCAAGTTTCTTCTAATTTTTGATTTTTAGGCTGTCTACAATAGATGAATCTGGCTCAATTCTGTCAGACATCAGCTTTGACAAGACTGATGAGTCACTGGTAATGTAACTCAAAGTTCTAAAGTTTTCTTCCACTGTAAAATCTTAGGCGTGTGTGTTGATCTCTAGAGACCCCTTGTGTTTAGATTACTGTGGTATTAAAACTGGTAGAGCCGATTTGCATTTCTCTGGTGTGCTATTGGCTAAAACTTAATGAAAGTCCTGGCCAGAAGCTGTATGGTATTTACACTGAGCTAACCAGTGTTGTGTATTTCCCACAGGACTGGGATTCCTCTGTGGTGAAAGCTGTCAGACTGAAAAGGAGAGAGAAGAGGGTATGTTCAATTCTTCCTCTTCAAGCCTTAGCTGACACAATGTCACTGCCTGTCATCTCACAGCCACCTGTAATGATGTCTGAGCTATTAATCACAATCAAACTTCAGATGGATGTGCTGCTACTATAATTCAGACCTGCTGTGTGGATTTAGATTGAAAGTTAATTCTCATGTTGTTTGTCTGCTGAAAATGACTGGAGTGGAGTTCTGCATATCTTGTTCTGTTATGGCCTAGAGTTTGCAAGAAAGCACTTGAAGATTATTAACAGCTACCAGATTGGGGGAAAATCATGTAGGAAGTTAATATTTTTCCACTCTTTAAAGGAGCTTGTGCTTGTTCTGGTCTGCTGTTGGTATGCAGTATGCATAGGTGGGAAAGGACAGCCTGAAACCATCACTAGCAGAGTTGGGAAGAGTCTGGGACTTGCCCTTCTGGTTTTTGGTGGTTTTCTTTTTTTTTTTTTTTTTTTTCTCTCCTCCTTTTTGTCTTTTTTCTCGATTGGATTATAAAGCTGGCTAGGAAAATGATTTGAAAGAGCAGTATATTGAGGCCTCCTGATACTTTGTGTCATCTTCAAGGTTGCCATGAAGAACAGGTACCCTGGAAGAACTTAACGCATTTGTGGTGTGTGCAGACAATTGTTCAGTCCTTCTAGTTATAGTGAACTAGTATAACACCAAGTTAATAGCATACCTGCTTCACAGACAAAAACATATGGTGTCTTTTCAGCGGTCTTCCAGGCAGTTCATTGAAGGCCCGCCAGGTCCTCAGAAGAAAACCCGATCGATTGGCTCCACAGTGGACCAGGTATGGAGGTTCAAGCTGTGTTTGTGTGCATTTAAAGTAGTTGGTCATATTGCATACCTGTTTCTAGGGCCAAGAAACTAGAAAATCCCATGTCCTGTCAGTATTGCTGTCACTAACTGTATTTTTCGTTACAGGGAAATGAATCCATAGTAGCAAAGACAACGCTTATGGTCCCCAATGATGGTGGCCCAATTGAAGCTATCTCTACTATCCAGACTGTGCCTTATAGCCTGAGAAGCCGGAGGAAGAGTGGTATGTGTCATGTCTCCATTCGTTCTAGTCCTGAAGCAACTACTTAGTAGGCTGGAGGCTATCCTGAAACGTTAGTTGCCTCCTTCCAGGACCTAGGCAGCTGCCTCTGGTTTATGATGCACTTGCTTTTAAAGCAAAGGTTATGGGGGGTGGAGGGTGAATCCATTCAGTCAACACTCTACTGTCTTTCAGGTCCTTTGCAGCCTTGGAACAGTGAGTCAAGCATAGGCAGTAAGCAGCTGGAATCCAAATCGGAGACTGATGGCTCTGGCACCCCGCAGAACAATGGGGGAGTGAGGCTGCATGAGTTTGTTTCGAAGACGGTAGGTCTACAGGCAGGAAGAACTCGAAAAAGCATCTCCTTCCATTTTTAAATGTGTGTGATATCAAGCTATTGATAAGAGGCTACCAGCCATTATGTCTCAAGTCAGTATTAACAGTACCAGTTACCTGCATGGATCAGGCAATATGTTATCGTATATGGTTATCCAGTTTAAGTCCTCATGAGTTACTACATTGCACTAATCTCTTCCTGTCTGTGTGCTCTGAATCATTAGGTTATCAAGCCAGAATCATGTGTTCCATGTGGAAAGAGAGTAAAATTTGGAAAAATTTCTCTGAAGTGCAGAGACTGCCGTGTGGTCACTCATCCAGAGTGTCGGGACCGCTGCCCTCTTCCCTGTATCCCCACCTTGACAGGCACTCCTGTGAGAATTGGAGAGGTAAGTCTGTAGGGCGAGCTTGTGGCAGTACAGCTGCCAACACAAATGGGCTAATGTTTGGTTAGAGTCAGAACGCGCTTAGGCTCCAACAAGTCTGCCTTCTACGGAAGAGCTCCTGTTGCTCAGAGCTGCATAATGAAATGCAAATGAGCTTGCTAATGTATCATTCAATAACCAGGGTGGTGGGTGGTAGGGATGTGATGTTAGGAGGGTGTTGAGTTTGGGAATATGGCAGCTCTGGGTATGCAATCCTGCAGCATTGTGCTGATGGATGTAGCGGCTCTTCTCTGGGCTGATGAAGAAGAAATAATGTTCAGTTTTTTAAGCCTAGATCTCACTATGAATTCCTGAGAGAGCATTTTCCATGTCTTGAAGACTTATCTTTTTTTTTTTTTTTTTTTTTTTTATTTTCCCTTCTGCCTCTTAGGGGACCTTGATGGACTTTGTCCCTTCTACTCCTCCAATGATCCCTTCCATCATAGTGCACTGTGTTAATGAGATCGAGCAGCGAGGGCTGCGTGAGGTAAAACGAAAATGAGGTGTGAAACAGTGTTAATGAAATGGGTTGTGGTGTTAGGGAAACAAATTGTTAATCTAAGTATCTATTTATGGTGTGTATAGTGCTGGTCAGTGGGTGACTTTGAGGGAGCAACAGTGTCTGTGTAGAGTGCTCGGGTGTGGAGAGAAAGTGGGAGCAGAAGAATGTCAGCTTTATACGTGCAGTTGATATTCTGCCTCTAAGCAATGCTTTCTGTTAACAGACAGGCCTTTACCGGATATCTGGCTGTGACAAGACAGTGAGAGAACTGAAAGAGAAGTTTCTTAGAGCAAAAAATATTCCTTTGCTCAGTAAAGTGGATGATATCCATGCTATCTGTGGCCTTCTCAAGGACTTTCTACGCAGCCTGAAAGAACCCCTTCTCACTTTCCGGTTAAACAAGACTTTTATGGAAGCTGCAGGTAAGGAGTTGCTAAATAGCATTTCCAGCTCTTTCCCTAGGCTTGATGGTCACAGGTTTAGCTGTAGCATGAACTGGCAGACCTCAGTGCTCTGTGGAGCCCTCATGCTTGCAGCTGTGTTGATGTGCAATATGCTGGGAAGATCTCTCTTCTACTCTGCTATTTCGGAAGAGGAAAGAAACAAGTTCTAGTGCTTGCACAGGATACAAAATTATTACAATAGCATGTGAAGTTTATGGCTTCCTTGTTTCTCGGGCTAGCTATTGTTGCAAGGGGACTATTACAGCTGTGCCTCTGGGACCACTTTCTGAGGTCTAAACATTTTTTCCACAGAAATCTTGGATGAGGACAACAGTGTCGCTGCTATGTACCAAGCAGTTGGTGAACTTCCTCAGGCCAATAGGGACACCCTAGCTTTCCTCATGATCCACCTGCAGAGGTATGTTCAAATGGACTGGTAGTTCTGAAAGGGGGATGTTGCCACGGGTGCTTTCTCTAATAGGCTCTTGTTACTGCTTGTGAGCATAAAGTCATCATTCTGGAAAAAAACCTGCTTATTTAGAGGCTGAAGTGTGTGGGCGATGGGGGGAGTTGTATGAAAAGTGAAGGGGAGAAGCTACATTCTCTCTCTGTTAATAATTTTTTTAATATAGGGTGGCTCAGAGCCCGGAGACTAAAATGGACATAACCAACTTGGCCAAAGTCTTTGGCCCCACAATAGTTGCCCATGCGGTACCTGATCCTGACCCTATGACACTCCTGCAAGACACTAAGCGGCAACCCAAGGTTGGTCAGCAGAAAGGACTGGCTTGGGTGAATGTATCCCGTTTAAAGAATTGAAGTGAATTGTTGTGGGGAGCTGTGGTGACGTCTGTCTGGTGTCAATGTGTCAAAGCTGTGTGCCAGTTTGTAACATCAGCTATGGTTTTATTTTTCTAAGTGTCTCAGGTTCATTTTAACCCTTGAGATGACTGCTGAAACAACATGTGAAAGAATGTGACTGTTTTGTCATTATTTTTTTTTAACCACCGTTTCCCAATT
>JAVKLA010000017.1:1449533-1478793 GCA_034782735.1 Sagittarius serpentarius | reverse complement strand
CGACCTGTCAGCCTCACCTCTGTGCCTGGGAAGATCATGGAACGGATCCTCCTAGAAGCTACGCTAAGGCACATGGAAGACAGGGAGGTGATTCGAGACAGCCAGCACGGCTTTACCAAGGGCAAGTCCTGCCTGACCAACCTAGTGGCCTTCTATGATGGAGTGACTACATAAGTGGACAAGGGAAAAGCTATGGATGTCATCTATATGGACTTCTGTAAGGCCTTTGACGCAGTTCTCCACAACATCCTTCTTTCTAAATTGGAGAGGTATGGATTTGATGGGTGGACAGTTCAATGGCTGAGGAACTGGCTGGATGGTCGTATCCAGAGGGTAGTGGTCAATGCCTCGGTGTCCAGATGGATACCAGTGACGAGTGGAATTGAGTGCACCCTCAGCAAGTTCACTGGTGACACCAAGCTGAGTGGCATGGTTGACACACCTGAGGGATGGGATGCCATCCAGAGGGACCTAGACAAGCTTGAGAAGTGGGCCCGTATGAACCTCCTGAAGTTCAACAAGGCCAAGTGCCAGGTCCTGCACCTGGGTCAGGGCAACCTCCAGCATCAATACAGGCTGGGGGATGAAAGTCTTGAGAGCAGCCCTGCGGAGAAGGACTTGGGGGTGCCGGTGGACAAAAAGCTGGACATGAGCCGGCAGTGTGCGCTCGCAGCCCAGAAGGCCAACCAGATCCTGGGCTGCATCAAAAGAAGCGTGACCAGCAGATCGAGGGAAGTGATTCTCCCCCTCTACTCCACTCTGGGCAGACCCCACCTGGAGTACTGTGTCCAGCTCCAGAGTGCTCAGTTCAGGAAAGACATGGACCTGCTGGAGCGGGTCCAAAGGAAGGCTACAAAGATGATCTAGAGGCCTGGAACACCTCTCTTATGAAGAAAGGCTGAAAGAGTTGGGGTGGTTCAGCCTGGAGAAAAGAAGGCTCTGGGGCAGACCTTATTGCAGCCTTCCAATACTTAAAGGGGGCCTATAAGAAAGATGGTGAAAAACTTTTTAGCAGGGCCTGTAGCAACAGGGCTAGGAGAAATGGCATTAAACTAAAAGAGGGCAGATTTAAATTGGCTATAAGGAAGAAATTTTTTACAATGAGGGTGGTGAAACACTGGCCCAGGTTGCCCAGAGAGGTGGTAGAAGCCCCATCCCTGGAAACATTCAAGGTCAGGCTGGACGGGGCTCTGAGCGACCTGATCTAGTTGAAGGTGTCCCTGCTTACCGCAGGGGGGTTGGACTGGATGGACCTTTGATGGTCCCTTCCAACCCAAGCCATTCTATGATTCTATGATCTTTTACTAGACCAAAACAGGTAACATTTTTCCTAGGCAAGGGCTTATATACTTTAAAGATGCCTATTTTCTAAGGCAATCACTTCTCACTGCAGACTTTGCTTTAGCAATTTGTACCAGCAGATGGCAGAGGATTTTCATCCATGAGCCTTAAGATGCAAGGTGGGGTTGTCTGCATTGCCATTCTCTCTCCAGCCTGTGAATAAGTAGCTATGCTTTTGCACCACTTTTAGATTTCTGCCTCGCAGCCGTATTATTTTTTAACAATATTGCAATTTCCTTCTCTGCCCCTTTATTTGGATGAAAAGACCTATATTTGGAAATGTGGCGATTTCCCTTGGGTGTAAACAGGGAGGGAAAACAGACCAGGACTTTAGAGAGCATGAGCTGCCTGTGGAGGGCATTCATCCTTCTTTACAACTGAGCTATCATGGGCCCAAGAAAATGACCAGACAGCAAGCTTAAAATGAAAAAGGAAATATTTTTTCCATATAATGTATAATGAAACTGTGAGAGCAACACAGTGTAAAAACAGCCTCTGCCTCACCAAAATATTTGACCTCCTTGTTTTCAATTGCTTTGAATGTCCAGCCTCACCGTGCATGCCTTGATTCTTATGCTCACCCAAATTACCCGATACTGGAAACTAGATCTATTGAATTTCTCCAGATAAAGGTGGCCTAGACATTCTGCTTTACTGATACATGAGCATCAGATGACACGTAACTACCCGAGACTGGATTTGCTGCCATGGGATGACGCAGGGAGCTCTATCTGGAGATGGCAGTGAATAGCTTCTCTTGAGCCACTCCTGGTTCCTCCCAGACTGGACAGGGAATGCTTACGGAACTGTCTCTCCTACAGCCTGCAGCAAGAGCTGGACAGCTTCTCAAGCACACACAGAAAGCAGAAAAAGGGAGCTGTTAAGCATTTCAAAATCTTGGGCTGAAATACCTTCCTGAAGAGCCTGTCTCTCCTGCATTATTCTGTCTCCAAAAATACGAGGATTTGACTGTCTGTTTACAGCTTGGTAAGCCAATGAGGTCACTACAAAAGCCTGATCAACACGAGAAAAATAATTCTAGGGAAAAGAAAATAGATGATAGTGAGGGGTTCAGTTAACTGACCTCAAAAACACAGCCCTCAATGTCTGCTGTCTACGTGACTCTCACCATCTTGCATGTTCAAAGGGTATGTCTGCAAAGTGCTGGAAGATACTCTGATACCAACGAACTCCCCTGGCTCCTCAGGGAGGGCTTCTTATCTCCAAGAGCAAAGCCTTCCCTTCTATCACCACTCAGAGAGAGACTCAACTGTCTTCCAACTGCTCTGATGCTGCGATAAGCCCAGAGCATTTGCTACTCAGCGAGGCTGGGAAACTCCAGAGCACCAGGGTCTGGTCTAGGGCAGGCAGCTTGGCAGTGGAGAGCAGCAAAAACCCTGCCACAAGCATGCAGAACGGTTGGGATCCAGAGAGCTATTAACAACTCTCCATTTTGACCCAGCTCATTCCTCGCGAGGGGCTGTAGTCTTCATGCTATCTCCCAAGACTGGGTAGTGCAGAGCTACCTTGCAAGTATGGGCAGTAAAGCCCAAAAGTGGCTCTTACTGATGCACTCCTTGTGCTGTGTGCAGTACCTGTCGCTTAATTCAGATGGCTCTTAACACCAGTGAGGATGTTAACTTTGTGAAGCAGAGGTTTTCCGGTGGTGGGAATGGCCATGACCCAGTCATATCATTCAAGGGGACCGAGGATGGTTCAGCTGGGAGTGTAATAGGGGCACAGAGAGGGTGCTTGGTTTGTTCTTTAGAAATGATTGATGAGGAGGTGGGAGAAGGACATGTGGGAAAGACATCTGGCTGCAATAGCTCGGAAATAAGACCAAATGCTACGCTTCTCAGATGCCAATGCACTGCAGAAATCTCAGTTCCTATCTGGTCCTCACTCTTCCCACAGCAGTGACTGCCTGGGGCAGGGGACACAATGTTCCAGCCTTCTTCATTCCAAAACCAATTATTTGTCTAATTCTGTGTTTCTCTCACTAGATTTGGGATCTCTCTTCTGTGGCTACAAGGGGTTCTCTCCTTGTTTTCTGGATTCAGAGTGTGTTGCAGATCAGCAGAGGGAAGGGGACAGCAGAGCTGCCCAGGTGAGCGGTGACTTGCATCTGAGATGATCAGGACTGGCAGCCTTCCATGTTGAGAGCATTTGTGGCTGCCGAAGGAGGCAGCAAATGGCCCTAACTCTGGCAAATGGGCTGGGGCTGAAATCCCAGATCCAGACCACAGGAAAGGGTACAAGAAGATCCATGAGATTTGCAGGGTTGTTAACTAATGAAAGCCAGAGCACGAGAGAAAATCAGATCCTCTGATTCCAGCAGCTAACTGCTGGTCCAAAGGCACTTCATCCTGCTATCGTGTCATAAAAGTAGTAAGAAATTGTGGTGGTAAGATTTTGGTAAGATTGCAGCAGTAACATGCTGCAATAGTTCTGAGCCAAACTCTCAGAGAGCAATGGGAAAAGAAGAGAAGCTGAAGTGATGACAACCCAACATACTGTGTAGAAAGAAAGAATAATAGCCAGTGGATGATTTAAACAATGTGTTAATTAAAATAATATTGATATTGAAGGACAAATCTGTTTCCTGCACAACTTAGAAACAATCAGAACATGGTACACTTGGACTAGTTAACAGCTGCTGTGGGTAAGAGTAGGCAAGAAGATCCTCGCCAGTGAAATGCTCAGGTGCTTTGCATAGGTTTAAAGAATGTAAAAGTTCTGAAATATGGCTGAGCTTATAGAAAGTCCCATGAAAACACAAGAAAAGGGCCATCAGACATCTGTGACCAGTCAGTTCAGGACAACCTATTATTCTGGGTGTATCTGAGAGGAACCATAGCTGATTCTACAATTCCTTGAATTCTCCCTTGGGTAGGGGATTATTTCACTGGTAAGTAATGGCGAATTTTCTGTATGTGGAGAGGGGAGACCAAGGAAACAGTAGATGTAGGTCTTTCTCAAGAGAAGCTATTAGGGGGCAATACCAAGAAGGTTGAAATATGTCAGTTTAACTTCAAAGAGTGATTGATCAGATAAGCATCATGATTGACACGGGCGGTAAAGAGGGAAGAAATATCAATACAGTAAGGAAAAAACAAGCTAGAAATGCACTTACATTCATTATGTACTTTCAGGTCATCTGGGCACGATTAAATTCACTCAACAGGTAGGAGAAAGCTGAGAAGGGAGCCTCCACTAACCTGGGGAGGATGGAAAATGGTCAAGAAAAATGCCAAAGATTTCTCTTAAAAAGGAGACTGAAGATCCAGAGAGAATTATGTGGTGTTGGGATCTGGGAAAACAGTGGAACAAGCAGTTAAACACATTGTTTGTCAGCACCTAAAGAAGAACACCAAAGAAAATAAGAAACAGGCAATACTAATTTGACAAGATCCAACCATCCCAAGCTAAGATAATACAATGATGTTTTAAGCACTGCACTCCAAGAAGAAGCAGTAAATACAGTTTTATGGCTTTTGACACTGTTCCACATGGTACATGAGCAATCTAAAGAAACCGTTCAGATAAAATCACTCCAGAGTGGATCCAAGACTGAGTAATGAGCCCTGTGCAGAGGAGAATTTTCAGTGGTTTCCATGCAAAGTGGAAGGCTAGAAGCATAGCAAGTTTTTAAGAGCAGGTTAAAGAAACTGGTCAGGAATGATGTAACTGGTTCTTGTCTGGGCAAGAGATCTTTCTTTCTCACCTCTATCGATGGAGGCTTCTGTAGATATTTTTGAAAAGAATGTCATTTTAATTGCCATGAAACAAAAATTTACTCTTTTTTTTTTTTGCAAGCAAGAAACTAAGATAGACCTTGAAACAAGAAGCTGTCAGCAGCTTTAACTAACTAAAGCTAACAAAAATACAGTGCAAAGTGACTACAGACAGGAAGATCCTTTTAAAAGTGTTAATTCATGAAGAAATAGCTCAAACTGAGCCTGGATGTCTGCTCTCCTAAACAGGGATGGAACCTAGATATTTCTGCAAACAGATCTCCACTGTATTGTCTGTTCCTGAAAAATCCCTATTCCCTCAAATGCTGTTTCTCTTGGGACTTTGGTCTCTGAAATATCAGTACACCCTCGCTGAGAAGGATTTTACCCTTGGCCAAAGTCACAAACAAGAGATTACACGATGTGATTTCCTGTGTGAGCAAAACTGGGTTTGACAACCCACTGAACCTCTCAGCCTTGAAGGTTGAAGCTTGTTTTCTTGGGCTTTAACTTGGAACCAATTCAGCAAAGTCTTTTTGTCCTAACTTTTATCTAAACACACGAAAAAAAAAAGGGGGAGAATAAAAAATATACAGTGTCTTCTAGAAAAAGAAAACAAATTCTATCACTCCCTAATCCTCACTCTTCCTCCATCAGCTTTCAGGAAATGAAGTGACAGAGGTGAAATTGTTTTATATAAACTATAATTTCCACCCAGTGAGACGACAGCTCCCTCCTCATTTCACTTTCAATTGGAGCTGAAGAGGGCCATTTCTCACCCAGGCAAGTTTAATGGCCTAATCCTGTATGAGACATCTCACCAGGACAGCAGGTTTTCCCACGCGCTTTCAGCTGCTCACAACAGCATCTCCTGGAAGCTTTGCTTCTGCTTCATCTGCTTGATCTTACCCAGGATGTCTCTCAGCCAACAACTGTCATTCGTACGTGGCAAAGACACGGTGTTGTGTATATCTGCCAGCACCATCCCACCAGCTGTTTTAGTGGCTTCCAATATATGTTGAATAGACAAGAAGAAATGTGTGGCACTCATGTTGTTTATAGCATCTTTGTAGCCCGCATTTGGGGACACAATTCGGTACAACCACGGAGAACACTGGCATTGTATCTACCGTCTACTGCTTGCCAAAGCCTTCTCCAGGGTCAAGTGGCCCACAGTCCACAAAGACTTTCTTTTCTTGTGTTTTTTTCCTTTTTCAGTTCAAAGCACCTGAAGCACTGAGAAAACTGTCAGAGCCTTCCCAAGAGGTTTATTTTTAGCACTTTAGCACAGCATCAAGAGCACACTCTGTGCCCTGAGGCATGCTGTTAGGTGACGCGAAGACACTTGGAAATATAAAACTTGCCCTTTTCAACAGAAGTGAGCTCTTAAACCTGCTCAGACTTTCTAGTGGCTTAATTCAGTCCTTGTGATTGTATCTCATTTAACGGGATTTTATTTGATGTTTCATTTTCCAGGCGTTGCTCCCCATGTAAGTATTTATTGAGTCTCTCAACCCCCTCTCTCTAAAGTGCTGAAGTCCGGAAATCTTTTGCCCTAAAGGCTCTGAACGAGTCCCGTGGCGCTTGGATGATCCCAGCAGCGACTTTGGCCCTGCAATCGCTGACTGCATGAAACGAGAACCCCTGATTATTTTCACAGACGGCGTTCCTGAGAAGCAGTCTCACAGAAGCTCACAGCATCTCAGCCCCTCACTTATGAAACGCTCCGCGTGTGCAGGCAGGAGGCGTTTCATCCGGAGCTGGAACACGTCAGCCAAGCAGAATTTCCTTTGAGCTGCAGATAAGCAGATTCTGGTGACAGAGAGGCCCTGCTCAAACAGACACTGGGCTTCCAGCTTTCAGAAAAGCCTCCAGGACCAAAGGGGAAGGAAGTATTTAATATTGTGAGTGTAGGACATATAGAGGAAAACAACACTTTGAGATGCATCACCCTTAAACATAGGCCCTGAGCTGTTAACCCACTGCTGCCAAGAGTGAGCAGCCTCAGAGCTTAGGATGCACACAGCGAGGCTAAAGGTTTTCTACGCCTGTGCAGTATTTGGTAAGAATTCCTCAGGAATTGGCA
Source organism: Sagittarius serpentarius (assembly GCA_034782735.1). Lineage (NCBI taxonomy): Eukaryota > Metazoa > Chordata > Aves > Accipitriformes > Sagittariidae > Sagittarius > Sagittarius serpentarius. The sequence continues at coordinate 1,471,632 of JAVKLA010000017.1, read as the reverse complement.
ACAAAGAGTCGACTCGTGCAGGAAACCTTGATCAGCTGTGGAGAAAGCTGATCACAGAATTGTGTGTATTGAAAATTCAAGTTCTCTTTGTGAACAACCTGAATGGTCAGATTACAGAAAGTAAAACCCTGCAAAAAAACATTCCAGCCTCTCCACTGAATGCTGCAGAGCCCAGCTTGCTTGGTGTTGAGTTTTGAAACATGTCAGGGCACACACAAGATCAGTTCTTAGAAATCGCAGCTCTCTTCAGCATCAGCGGAATTAAAAAATACAATAGTCTCTACTTTCAGAGAGCAAACAGAAGCAGCACTGTGCACCGTCCAAATTTTACCAAAAAGTTATAGTGGGTTAACGATGTTGTGGTCAAAACCAGCAGAAGATATAGGCAGACTCTTAGGCAGACTGGTTCTTGAAAGAACACTTTAGAAAAATCGATAACAAATCAAGCGCAGTAATAATAGACCACATATTTCTGGAAAAGGGACCGAGAAGCATTTCCTAATTTCAGGTAGACCCACCTGCACTCCATTGACAATGAAGAGCAGAGAAACATAGGCAAAAAGTTACACCGTGGTCACAGATGACATAAATGCACAGATTAGCGTCAGGAGAGGAAAAAAGTATGATTCAAGGGACTCCCTCCTAGTTTCTAGGGACACAGGAGAGACTGACTTTAAAAAAAATCTCATCGCGGGGCCACCTGCCAGATTAGCTGATGACAGGGCGGACTATCCAGTAACAGAGACTTTGTCCAAGGGTACCCGGCTGAAGAAAGGAAGAATAGGATAATGACCTGCTATTCAAAGACCTTGAATCGCAAGGTCATGCTGTATCCTGGTAGTTCTTGGTGGGATGCGAGCTCTTCAGCCTGGCTGGATCCAGCTGCAGTCCAGAGGCTGCACAGCTGCTCTCGGATGATGTGTGCATGTCACCCCAAGCAGTGGTCACAGAGGGATACCCACATCTTCATCCCCCCCAGCCCAGTGAAACGTGTTACAAGAGATGGTCTGCCCATAGCTTCCAGAGACTGCCTCAAGATGGTGCTCCAGCCAATTTTCTGGGTTTTAAAAAAAATTTCTTTGCCTTACAGATGTGCAGGTCTTTGCTTAGTAGCAACAGATGAGGGTGGACCAGGCCCAGTCCTTGCAGGGAGCTTTCAGCTGCCTTTCCCAAGCCATTCCTTGCTTTGAAAGGCTCGTTGCTTCTAGCTCATGGACTGGAAGCCCCCAAGCGCCTGCTGGGAATGAGTCACAAACAAGGTCCCCGTAGGAAAGGAGAACTATGGATTCATAACCTTGACCATTCTGGGTAGGAAAAGTTTATTTGTCCAGCTTGCTATATAAATAACGCAGAAAACAGCAGCTTTGTTTTCATGATCTTGGACTGGACGTGCGGAGGAACCTCAGCAGAGTGCCTCTCTGAACAGTGGCAGCCCTGGCTAGGGAGACCAGTCTCTGGGCAGGCATTTTATTTAATGTCTCACAGCATGCAAAATACCCCAACAGGATAAGACCAAGGAGCAGGATCTGTGACTCTGTGGCATGACAGTGCTGTGGGCACAGCACTGAGGACCTTCCTGCTCTCTCTGGCCCCTGATCTTGCCAAAATATATCCCCCATCCATACTGTGTTTTGCAGTACTATAGAGAGAAACATCATCAACCTCCCAGTGCTGTGACTCAATATTGCTGTGTTGCATCCTGAGTGAGAAAAAGGGTTAAAAAGAAAGTGGAGCAATTTTGTGGAGAATGGAAAGAGTTGAGGTCAAAGAGCAAAATGTTAACGGAGGGATTCATGCAGGGGACCTGTGGAGTCACCACTGGGGTAACTCCAAGGAGAAACTGAAACCCCCAAGAGGAAAATTAACCCTATGTGGGCAAGGTTAACCCTTGCATTTTAAGTCTGTCAGCAAGGACAGTCTTCTAGCAATCATTTGCCGCAGGGATGAGGAATCAGTGATGTTAAAGTGGGAAAGGTACTTATTGTTTGCTTCTAGGCTGGAGAGATGCCTGGCTTCCCATAGCAGCCAATGGTGCAGGATGCCCACTCTAAGTTAGGCAGAGATGCCATGGCTAAGGAGGAGCCAGGCCTCATCCTGACTGCTGTCCCACAGAAGACTCCTTGCTGGTCCCATTCCCAGCACTGGAAACAGGAAGATCCCCTGTGTCCCCCATACAAGGGGTATGGGGACAGAGAACAGCATTAATGAAGAACTGATCCTTCTATTAATCGTGGGTTTTTTTCAATCCCTCCATCATATAGTGTTTTTTTCCTTTTTGCAGGGCAGAAACAGCTCCAGTTGTTCTTTTTTATCAGAGGCTCTGAACAGTTGCTGGAAAGGAGCAAATACTCTTTTACATCAAGCATTAAAGCTGAAAAATCAAAGGATCCTACAGGAATGGTACAGGCAGACATCACCCAGGCACCTGAGCCCAGCATCGTTTGACAGGAGACTTTACAGAGCCTGATGGTGGTCAGCTAATGAGCATCGATATCCTGTAAGCCTTAGTCATGGGATAAGCACTGGACACGGAGAACTTTGCAAAGTATGTGGAAAAAGAGAAAAAGTGGAGGGCGAATAGAAACCGTGTACTCAGCACTTCAGGGATGTTTTTAGCCTGTTTCTCCCATTGCAAGCAGTTCTTCCTCAGGCAGCTTCACCTCCCCTAAGTCTGATTTGCAGAATACTAAGGACCCAAACAAATCTTTAAAACTAGATACTTCCCTTACCCAACCCACTCTTCCTTCAGCCCTTATCTGCCCTTACCTGTCTCCACTAGGTTGCTTTAAAAGTCCCAGACACTTCCTTCCTTTGTTTGTCTTGGCCAGAAAGGGAAATGTCTTGTGTGTCAAAGGTTTAGTGCGAATTCCTGTCCAAGCTCTTTAGTACCTCTGGCCTCAGTAAATCAAACTTCTTCTCCTGACTAGGGATTTGCACAATCAATCAGATGCTCTCCCCCCCATTCTCCCTCTCCTGCCTGCACACAGGATCAAGATGGAAGCAACAAAACAACAAGGGGTGAAATCCCTGCTGGCTGATGCAAATTGGGGACCGGAAAAGAAGTTCTGGGTTTCAAATGCATTTGTACAGTGCCAGAGTTTCTCAAGGTCTGTGCCACTGTCCCGGCTCTCCAAAGGCCTGGCTGAGATGGATGAAGAGCAGCTGGCAGAAAATGAGCCCTTAAGAAGTGGTGGTTGATAGGGGAAATATGAGCTATTAATGGTCAGATTTCAATCTGTGAATGATCAAAATCAGTGTCTCTCAGGGAGCACTGGGGCCACCAGGACCTCACAGAGACCTCTCCTGAGAGCCTTCCCTTCCTCTGCCCTCTCACTCCTTCTGTTGGATCCACATTCCTGTTACCAGCCAGGTTTTGTCCTATATTTTCTGCATCCCACTAGATGCCTGTGCCCATGTGGCAGCTCTCAGGACTCAGAGAAAGCTGGAAAAATGTCCATTACTGAAGCAGGCAGAACAGGGAGAGAAGTTTTAATGCCCCCTGTGCAGAGAGTACATGGTACAGGACCTGAGGTTTCAAAAGAGAAATGTCCCTTTACCAAGCCATCCAATGGCCCTACAGGCATGAAGCGTCCCCTGTGGGTGATGAAGATGCTCAGAAAAGTCCTCATTCTCCCAGTTTCACAAGAGGAATTAGGCAGTTTTGGAGCAGGAATTTATGATGGGATTGGCACAATGGTCGGGTGAGAGCAGATGTTGCTGGTAGAAGAAAGCTTGAGAAGCAGCGTTCTCTGGCATGTTGGACTGAGCAGCTCTGATGGGATACAGCACTTGTCTTAAAACTGGCACAATAAAGCCAGGGGCAAAATTGAGTGTGAAGGGGGTAATTTTCAGGAATTCCTGGCAGCTCTCATGCCTGAATTATCTTCTCTGGGTTGTTTTCCAATGAACTGCTCTGTGCTGTGTCCGAGTAGCACATTAAGAGGGATGAACAGATCAAAGAGCATGAAACATCCTTGCCTGGAGTGGGTGACTTTTCTGAGTGTTCTGCTCATCCCTTCCTCTTTAGGAGTATCATCTGGACTTAGAGATTCAAAGCAGGACACTGGGGTCCTGGCTAGAGAGGAGGGCAGGAGGCACAGCCTTTATGAGCTCTACCTGGACTGCAGCACCCTTTGCCTAGGGCTCATGGGAAGGAGACTGACGGTTCCTATCATCCTGGAAGACTGAAAAACGTGGTAAGCCTGAGACGTGGTCTAAGGAGAGCTACTGGTCTCCCATTTTCATCCCAGATCTTTGCCAGCATTTCTCTGAAAAGAAGAAAAAGAGAGCTCTCCATAGGGTGAGCAGTTCAGCGGCAGCAGGTGCAGAACAAGAGCGTCAGATCAAGTCTGAAGCTCTTCGAGCCTCGACAGGGAGGGGTGAGCTAGCTAGCCACAAGCCTACCACGCAGGCAGCACTTCGGTTGGAAGCTCCTTCCTTTGCAGATGAACACCTTGATCTCAGCTCCCCCCTCTCCTCCTTCTCACCGAATGAGCCCTGTGTGGTTGCTTGAGAGCAGCGCACCTGACTGCGGGGTGCCTGGTGCCAGCAGCTGCTGAAACCACAGCTTGAATGAAGCCAGCCTTTCTCTCCCTTGCTCAAGAGAAGGCTGTGCCTCATGAAAACAAAACTGAATCAGGCTGTTCTCGCCCTAAACTCTCCTGGCAAACAGGAAGCTACAAGCAAGGGTGGAAGAGAAAGTTTACAGGCTCTTGGGTAACACCAGGAACATACCTCAGACACCAGCTGCAGTGAAGTGAAAGAAATGCTTTCCAGGTAAACACATGCATCTGGGTTTACCTGGCCAGCTGATACACATCTGTATCCAAAACCGGGGACAAGTTGAGCACTTGCATTCCCCTCCCTGAGCTTTTTCTTCAGATGAAACGTTAAACTGATGCACCATCTGCCAGAGCAGCAGTTCAGGTGCAAGCGGCTGTTGCCAGAGCTGCCGTTAGAGCCAGGGAGAAAAACTGATGAAGAGCCAAGAGATTAGTGGCCAGCAATGAGTCCCCTCCGTGCCAGTACCACACTGGCTGGTATGAGGTCTTCAGAGTAGGTCATCCTCCCTTGGAGAGTGAAGGTCTTTCCTCCCCCACAATGCTCTTTCCACCTCTGAACTCCTCCAGCAACGTGGAATAAGTCCATCTAGGAGGGATGGCCACCTTCTCATGCCCCTGGCTAAGGGGGTTCAGCCTCAAGTCTGCGAGGCTCCTGTAGTGCAATCTGTTGTCACAGGAGACAGGGATTGTCTATCTGTACACTGATGGAAAGAGGACAAGGAGCAAGCATGTGCCCAGGGAAATATGACCGAGTCCGATAAAAGCTGGTTTACAGTGAGATCCACTTGACTCTGGAAATATCTGCCCAGGGAAAGTCTAGAGGGGAAAACAAAGAGTTTAAATAAATGGATATTAAATAGTACAACTGCCTAAGGAAACAAGCGCCCAGCAAAAGCCAGGTAGGTTATACTTCTGTAAAAATGCTGGCACTGATGTAAGAGCAGGATATATCCAAAATAAATGCATCCAGCAGGTTTCTGCTGCATGTGCACACTGGGAAGCAACTTTCCTGTGCCTGACACTACAAGTTCAAAACCCTGGATGCTATTATAAGCATTTCTTTTTAATCATTAGGTGTTTTTTCTGGCTGATGCAGAGGCCAAAGGGAAGCTTTTGGGTGCAGACTGCTAATGCAACATCATCTTGCCTGGTGTATACCTCTTTGGTAGCTCCAAAATTAATCACAATGAGGAGCAGCAGCATGGTCTGCTGATCTATGCCAAGAGGCCACTGGCTCATGAGAGTGCAGGAAGAGGACGATGGTCTCAGCAAGGCACCTCCACGTTTCTCCACCTCTGCTTTTTCATCCTGGTCCTTTCCTTCACTCCCTTAGCACCTAGGTTACGTACTAGGTATGTGTATGTTCAGAGTTTTTCACCACAACTGTTCTAAGCTTTTCACTACCAGGTACACACAGAAGCAATATTGGAGCTCCCTTGATCCAGCACCTGCCTGTTCTTGACATTTAATCTATCTGTAGTGATTAGGATCTGTCACGAAGGCACAGCAAGAGATTGTCGATGGCAATACGAGAGCAAATAGCCATTTTTGTAGGTCTTCCTGCTGAGTCCACCCTGGAGATGCTCCTACCTCTGGCACTCACAGCCTGCTACTGGAGCCAAGGGCCACCATGGGACATGGGTGGGATGATGGATTAGAAAAATGGCTGTGAAATTTCTCATACGTTTCCTGCAAGTTTTGAAGTCAGGCCTCCCCGCATGGCATCTCATCCCTCCTCTTCACAGCTGCTTCTCATTTCCCAGCCATAGTCTTCCTGTTTTGCTGATTTTTTTTTTTTATTTTATTTTTTTTAAAGGTTGGGGGCTGTGCTTAACAGCTGCACACAATTCTCCCCTGGCCATGCCTGCTCCTATCACTATATATAGCCTCAGACAAGCCAAACAAATGGAGGAGGGTTGGGGTTAATAGTCACAAAATGGAGTTCAGCTGTCTCTGAACTGTGATTTACTGGGACTGAGGCCAGGCAAGTTCCTCCTCATGCCCTTGCTGCAGAGTTGTCCACAAGGGACCAGCCTTTTCAAAAGGGGAAAAAAGTTATCTGAAGCGCCTTTTTGCTGGTTGAAACTTGAGAAGATGTGAAATGATTCAAGCAGGTCTGTTGTTGGATGAGGCCTCCAGGGAGGCGTGATGTGGAGGGGCACAGTGCGTGCTGATGTGCCACCTTCTCTATCCTTAGAAGCTCAGAGCCAGGAGAATGGGTGAATTTAACATGGCCCTTGTTCTTCACTGAGGCTGGAGGTGGCTGAACAGTTGCTAATGGAAATACCCCATGAGGAATACGGTTGTTAGAGTTGCTCTCAGTCAATAAGTGCATTCCAGTGGGAAGGTCTGCTCTGGTGTTAGAGGTGTGAGGGTCTGTTAGTCTGTGTCCCCTACCCATTTCATGTCAGGTGTCCAAAATGTTCTTGGTGCTGGGTATCTTGCCTGTTTGTCCCATGGACTGGGTACAGCTGTCCCCTTTCCTGAGGGGTTTTAGCCTCATTGGTGTCTCCTGTGTTGGGTGCTGCTCTATGCTGTGTAGAGGCACCGAGTCCCCCTGGGGTGACCTGCCTGGGGGGTTCATATCTCTGTTCCCTGCACAATCCCCATATTGATGTGAAGAACCCGCAGAGCACAGCTGGGGCTCAAATTACTTTGTGTACTAATTATTAACAAACAGGCCGAGCCAGGCTGCTGTGCCAAAGTACATGGGCAGGACTCGGAGAGCACCCAGTTTTGTGGGTCTCAGACACTCCAATCCTGCCCCTTGGGTATGCTGAACATCACCCCAGGACCTCCCCTACAGAGGCTGTAAGGAGGCCATAGTGCTATGCATGTGGCATTGCCACCTTCCTTCTAGACATGGGGCACCCAGCACCCTGTGGCGTGTTCTCTCAAGCAACCTCACTTGTACACCCTGGGCCTCAACAGCTCGGAGTATTTTTAGCTGGCATGCCTTGCAGACATAACCCTTCTCCTCCTGAAGAAACAAACCTGCTCGATTCCTTCTCGTTTCCTGCCCTCTATGGAGAGATGCGGCTCCAGGCAGCTCTCCTCCCCCTGCCTCGCACATCGCCTGCCTGCACCCGTGCTGCTGCTCCTCTGGCTTTGAAGCTGCTCATGGGCTGCTTAGTGTCCAAGGGCAGCTCTGGCAGTTCCCTTCCCCGCTCACCTTTCAGGCAGGGAGGTGGTTCTCGGGTGATGTGAGGGCAGGCTCATGGCTGCTGGAAGCAAAGACCAAGCTCTTGTAAGTATGCCAGGGCCGGTGGAATGTATCTGACAGCTTAAGACCCTGGGACCCAGCAGCACAGCTTAGGTCTTTGTGCTTTGACTGAAGAGATGAGGTCTTGAAGGAATGTTCACCACACAAACAGATACAGGCACCTAGCAGTATTTTCAGCAATTTGTTACCCAAAGGCTTTTCAAAATCCATCTACCCCTTTCTACTCCTAAACACCATCTCAGACCTGCCCTGGCCTCCTTAGTTACAGAAATAGTAGCCTGTAGTTTTCCAGCGTATGAAGGGAATGTTACTCACCCTTTGAGTAGTTTCTGGATGACAAGGCTGCTGAAATGCCTGGCTGTATCTATGCAATTTAAAGAACGCTTCCTCTCCTTCCTGTGCTGCCTCAGCTTTCCCAGCCCTAAATGAACTGACTGTCCACACTGATGTGATCATGCCACACTTGAGAGGACATCAGGGAAGAAACCAGTGCTGGCAGATATGGCATCTGCCAACAAACACGGCCCCTGGAGCTGCTCAGGTCTTCTGCCGCACATCCCCAAAAGGCAATGTGGCATGGCCATGCCACCATGCCTTTCTGCAATGCCCCCAAATCTCCCACTGAGGGGGACACTGGGACTTCTTTACTGGGCTGCTGTACCAGCATCAGGGGGATGGCAGTGAGGGGAAATCTTGCCCTGAAGGAGAACTGCACAGGTTAGTCCATGCTGAGCCACTGCATCTGGTGTCCTGGGCCATGCAGGGCTCAGGAGGGGGACTGTCAAGTGTCAGGTATACTCTGAGAGGAGGCATCCCAGGCTTAACTGGGACTGTCATCTGCAGAAAAGAGCGATAGCACAGGACAAGGCCAAAGTAGTCCCCTCATTTCATTCCCGGTCCCAAAGCAATCTGCTCTGCAGATTGCAAGTTTGTAGAAAGCTTGCAGGCTGCCTGTGCATATGCACAGCATCTTCCGGGAGTGTCCCGGAACATCATTCCCACATGGTGTGAATGTTCTCCATGTATGTCTTTACGTTCCTCTGTGCTAGCCTACAGTTCCCCTGAAATCTCCTGAAATTTTGAAATTCCTTCTCACTATGTACACCCTTAAATGTAGCAGGGTGTACCCACAAGGCCGCTGTTTGAATGGCAAATAAGCGCTTGTGGACTACGTGAAGATTTCCCTTTGAGAGTGCTGTGTACATAGCTAGGGATTTCAGGAGCCCACTGGAATGTGTAGAGGTTTAGGTTTTTTAATGATAAAGCCTTGAAGAAGTGCTCTTGGAAAATGCCAGCCCAGATTAGAGCACTGGGGCTTAGCATTTGCACAACTGCAGAAGTTCAAAGGAGCTAGGCATATGCTTTCCTTCAGGAGATGGGTCACAGCATGGTTTCTGAAAGCTCTGCTCACTCCCTGCTCCATCCCTGAGTCTCTGTGTTCCTACCTCAAACTCCACTGGATGCCACTTTCCAACTCCTTCTACAGTATGAAACCACCACCCGTATTTGCAGTAAGGGGTGTCTATTTGTGCTCACAGCCCCCATGCACGCACACGTAACCACAGCTAGCCTACCCCAAAAGCTCTGTATGGCCTCTGTTTCCTCCTGCTCTCTTTGACTGCTCATAGTCTTCTTCCTGGGCAGAACTGATCCTTCCAGGAGATTCCAACTGCTCCTGTGCCAAAGCAGCCAAGTGCACCTCAGGTCCTCGGACAAAGGTTCTTCCAACCAGTAACGGTGGGAGATGCTCCCTCGGACGGCTGGGGTGCAGATGTGCACAAAATCCTTCTCTCTTATCCAGCTGACAGCTTGTCTGTCCTGCAGGGTAGTGTTAAGAGTTGTTTGCCTTTGGCCTCAGGGGCTTCTGATAGAGACAGAACTTCTTTGGGACAGAACTTATTTTGGGTGGCCGTGGCCATCCCCAACCCTTCAGACACACCTCCCATCATGAACACCTTCAGGAACCTCCTTAGATCCACCATGATAACCACTTCCAGTGCTGAAGCTGCCGTACAACATCTTTTGGGTTCTCTTGTTGGTAGAACATGAGCTTTCCTGGCTGGTCACCTCCGCCTTTGAAACACAAATATTTTAATCTTTCACCCTCTTTCTTCCTCCTGGGAGACTTTGGTCAGTCTTCTTAATTAGACAGGATTGCCTCACTTCCTTAGATATGGAAATGTCTCTTTGTTAAACAAGGCAGTATCTCTTATCTCTGCCTGGCCTTTAAACAACTCTGCTTTTGGCAGTTCTTTCTGTGTCCTTACACCTAACAGGGTAATGATGCAAATATCCAACTAGGTAAAAGTTTGTAATTCATTATAAAAACTTGGCTCAGACAGGAGTGATCCTGTTTGGGGGCACTGAATTCTGCGTGGCTGATTGCCAAACTCTCTCCCAAGCACATCTTTTCCATGGGCATTTCCTTTCCCGTCGGATCTTTCCCCATGATCTTTATTTTTATTTTTCTTTTTTTCCTCTTTCAGGTTATCAGGGTCTTTTTTCTGTGAACAGAGTCTGAAAAATCCCAAGAGCAGTTTTTTACCTGTGGGTCTTCTCCAGAACAGGACTGCCTGGGGCACCCGAGGATGCGACTTCTCATCTTGGGGGAGAAAGCAGCCCTCAGTCACAGCTTTCTGTGATTTTTCTGACGGATCCCTCCCAGCCCCCTGCTAGAACTTGCCCTGCTGTTGCCATGAATGTGAATTTTGCTGCTGCCAATTGTGAGGACAAAAATAAGCAATTTTCTCCCTCATCCTTGTGACAGCAAAACTAAACTTCTGCTTTTGAGAAGACTTCAGCTGTTTTTAGTCTCAGGAGCTCACATCTACCTGCTAGAGCAGGACTGGCATCACTTGGATTTTAGAGGTGGGAGAAGGATGACCATGCTTCCTCTTTTCCACTGACACTGTTCCAGTTGACATTAAAGGATCATTTGTGCTTGGGCTAGAAACAGCCAGGACAGGTTGACCATGGTTCTCCAATCCAGTAGTGGGGCAGGGAGCCCAGACTCCACTCTCAGGAGAATTTGTGTGCTCTCTGCACAAAGCAGGGCAACTTCAGCGGAAGAGGTGGAGTCCATCCCTTTGCAAGGCTCCTGGGAGGATTCTCCTGGCTGCTGGAGATTTTCCTTCCCTCAGAGGCAAAACCTGAAGCCAGGCGTCCTGCATTAGGCCAACTGCTGTTATTGAAGGGGACACTTGGGGTGGCAATGGGTGAGGCAGGAAGAGCATAACTATCTTCCTCCTGGAGCTGAACCCTGAAGGCAAGGTCCTTCAGACAGGTGAAGGCTACAAGCCTTGGAAATGGTTTGGGGCTGGGAATCCCAGGTGGAAGGAGCCACCTCCTGGAAAGATGAAGGCTTGCAAGCACTGAAGAAGGGCAGTCCCTCAGCTTCTCCCCCACTCTCCTGCTTTCCTTCTTGCACACATCCTCGTGAACTCTTCTTGGACTAGGTTGTGCTCCCACCATGAGAGTGAGATGCTGAAAAACTCAGAGCTGCAAAACTATTGTGCTATGGCCCAAATTCCCCTACAGATCTAGTGGAAGATGCTACGTCTGCGTCCCTCAGCATGTAGGAGGTCCTGCTGACCTTTTGCACAAACACCAGTGGTTTCTCCTAAAAGAAAAGAAACGAGGAGCGAAGGGCAGGTAATGATGTGGTCAAGATCCCTGAGGATGGGAATGGAGCCAAGAATAGGCATACAGCAAAATCTCACCGTGAAGACTTTCTCTTGAATGACGAGAGAGGAATCCCTCTCTTTAGCTCCCATAACTTTTCTTTGTAAGTGCTGAAAACTTTAGTGAAAATTAGGTATAGGCATCTCAATGAGTTCTGTGCTTTTGAAACTTCTACCCAGCATTGTAAGTGTTTACCACCTTAGAGTGCAGATGGCTTAACTTTTCTGAACAAATTCAAAATAAAATCCTCAGATTGGACCTGTTTTTCCTGATTGCAGCTGACTTTGTGTTTGAAATCTCTATGTTTTCCCTAGACAAATCCTTGAAAGGAAGGATGGCTTCAGACAGAGCAGAGATCAGCTCATTGCACAGGAGTGGGAACAGGGGAGAATGTGACTTGCCGTAAACTATTGAAGGAACTTAATCTGTTCAGTACATCAGAACCCAACAGCCTCTCAATCCATTATTCCACTGTGTTTAGTGACACTGGAAAATACTGGATTTGACTAGATTTGAAAGTGATAAAATGCATAACAATAATCAATTTCCAGGAGTTAAAGCCAGGCGCAATCAAACAAGAAAAAAGACACTGGTTTTGGTGGTGACTTAACATCATTTAAAAAAGCATTCTTTCTTAGGCTGTTAAATTACTGAGGAAAAAATTGAGAAGCTTGATGTGTGCAAATCCAGAGCAGATGCTTCTGGAAAATGCTATAGACGTTGGGCCCAGTAACTTGGCTGTCCGGGATGAAAGATGCTGTCTTGGGACAAACCTGAGGACTGTCAGATGAGGAAATGGTGCTTTTCTGACCCCCAAATCCCAAAGCCTGTGTCTGAGAAGTTGTGCTTCAGTAGCTGAGGTCTGTCCCTAGCTGTGCCTGAGGATGTCTGTACAATTTAATTTCTCTCTGGCCCCCTGTTTCCCACCTGCTCTATCAGATTGACCGTTTCCCTCGGTCTCTCACTTAACAGTGCAATTTCCCTTTTTGCTTTGGACAGGGAGCGCTGGGTTAATGCCACCCTTGTAGGGTGTCAGCATTGCACAACCAGTTAACCCTCTCTGGGTAAGACCTAGATGGGAAAGACAAAAGCAGAAGAACCAAATTCTCTGCCGGTGACACTTTCTCCCAGCCAACAAACAAAAGTTTTATTAGCTAAACCCTCTCAGATGCTGCATTCCAGCTTAGTAACATTTCGGTAACACATTGCAAACGTTTGACTCATAGAAACTTGGAAGGCTGGAGCTGGGGGAGGGGGAAGAGCGTCACATTCCCATTCCCGGGCAGGGTTTGGTTGTTGGATTTTTTTTTTTTTTTTTTTTTTTTTTTTGTGAAGAACTGAAACTTCTCTCTGTTTAATGAAAAAAAAAAAGTGCTTGAGCCTGACGACTTTCACCGGCTTGCATTGTGTTTGGGAGAGAGGGGCTGGGGGAGGAGGGCTTACGCTGCCAAGGGAGGAACCCAGGGCAGCTGAACTCGCTTTTCTTCTGCAAGTTTTTTGTTGGTTTTTTTTTTTTTTTTTCTCCCTCTGTGTTCCCAGGACAGGGTTGGCTTTCTAGGTTTGATAAAGCATTTCCTTCCATTGTCATTCTATACGGCCTCTGGGCCCTTCTCTCGGTCCCTCCCCTTTTACTGTCCCCTCTCTTTCTCTCTCTCTTCCTGAACTTGAGTGAATCTTGAGATATAAAGAAAGCGGCTGCCTCCCTTAAGCACATCTTGAACAATGAGACCTCATCTCCAAGGGCTTTAATTCCTCTGGATGCAAGGACAAAGCCAGGGTGAGTAGCCTGCTAGTGACTCTGCCGGTCACTGCATCTGCAAACGCGGCCGTTCCCGGTGGGTGCTCGTGTCCGTCCCTGCAGCGCTGGGGTCCTCTCGCCGCTCTCAGGCTGTGGAGGTATCGTGTAGCACAAGAGCAGATGCTGTAAATGTTAAAACTCTCAAAACCCAAGCAGCGCTGCCCGAGAAAGCACTAACGCTGTCCCCATCGGACGCGCGTGCTGGAGCAGGCTCTGCCGCCCAGCTCTGTGCCTGGATTTGGGTCACCCGCTGGCTCCCCTTGTTGTGAGACTGGGCAAAACCTGGCTCTCAGCAAGGCGGGAGGAATCCTGATCTCAAAGGCAAAGAAAAACAAATATGATGCAATCAAGTGTGACTGAGCAGGGCTGCGGGAGGGAGATCTTCCCCGAAGCACTGGGGCTGTGCGATCCAGGGGCGACACTGAAAGAGGAGCTCGGGAAGGCACCGGGTGGGAGACACCTCCGCGATCCCAGGGCGCTCGGTTTTGGAGGCGACGGCTGTGTCGTGCGGCTGCTGCAGACCTTCCTGTCGGTGTCCGTGGCATTTTTGCTCTCTCGCCTTCAGCAGCCTTGTGGGGATTTTCCAGCCTGTTTCAAATGGCGAAGCGAGAGGTGGGCTGGAGCACAGGGGAGCTTCTGCTCGGCGCAGGGCAAGCGCTGCGTCCCAGGGAGAGAGCGGCCGGCGGCCCTCGCTGCGCTCCGTGCTGGGGACCGCAGAAAGCAGGCAGAGGCGCGGCGTGTGTTGCCGTTGTAAAGAGCGTTATCCGGAGCCTACTTTTGCACGAGTGATCTGTTCAGATTGTTCCATGCACAAAAAGCAGGAGGCAAAATACAGGACACCTCCGCAGCGGTGATGTACGTTAATTAAGGGAATTCGGCACAAGTGATAAAGCTGCTGCCTAATGTGCAACTTCCAATAGGGTGTCCCAGTCTTACCCTCCCACGAAACTATAACTGATTCACACAGGAGACCGTGACAGACAAGAAGGCCTGTCCCAGATATATCTTTAAGATCTTCCCAAGGGATTGCATGCCACAAAAAAGCACATTGTAAACCTTCCAGCTCCTCCTCCAGAGCAGCTTCCCAGGACACTTGCTCTGTTCAATGTGCACCAAACCAGCTCTGTGTTCCTGGCACTTCCCCGCTGTTCTTTCTGGCAAACCTTTGCAAACAGCTAAAATACGCTCATCTCGTGAAATCTTCCTTTCAAGGTGTTTGCATTCCCTGAGCTCTCGTGTGCTCTGATGTACTCGCTGGTGTAGCAGTCCCTCCCTGCCTCCGCTGTTAATGCAAACTTATTTTGCTTGCAGTGCCTAGGTGACAATGGGAATAAAGGAGCAGGGACCATGACTCTGAAAGATGTCTGAGGTCAAAAAGTCCCCTCTCTCACTTGTATTGGCTCCTCTATTTGCTGAATAACTTGCAATGTGCTCCCTACCTTCATGTTACTTAGGGGAACTGGGGGAAAACTGATGGTGGTGCATGATGTAGGTGATGCATGTGGGCCGCACGGCAGTGCGGGAACCTGCAGTACAATACGGGCTAAGGACAGCAGTTCTAGATGTACTTTGGCAAATGGGAAATACTGCATGCTTAAGAAAAATGTTGCTGTGTTAGGGCATGTTCCTTAGACTGGTAACCACCAGAGTCTGAAAAAGCAGAGGAGGGAAAGCCAGCGACATGCAGCAGTAGCTGCTATGTGCAGGAAAGGTGCTCCAGCAGTTCTGCTACTTTTCCCATCTCTCAGCTGCCCCCTCGCTTCTGCCACTGAACTTGTGGGATTGCAGAGTGGTTAAACTGGGCCCTAAGGGTTTATTTTTAACCTCAGTTGCTCGAAGTTAGCTCAGTGATCTGGTTAACAATACCATGCCACAAGCAATAGTAGTGCTGCCGCTGAGAGAGGCCGTGAACAGCAACGTGCTGGTGGGATCAAATGGCCTTGGTGGGAAGTCCTTAAGGATTCACTGCCAAAGACACCATGAAGTGGAATGACGCCCAGGTTGAGGAGTTGATTGCATGCAACGAAATACAGCCCAGACGCTGTTATCTAATGACCCCATGTGTCAGTACCCCGCCCCTTTGAGCTTCTCCTCTTCATCCCCATCTGTCTCCAGTATCTGTTGTCTGTGCTGAAATATGATTCACAGGAAATAGCATCTTAGTCTAGGAAATACCACAGGGTATCTGAGGTCTTTGGGATGGGGCATGGAGAAGATTGGTGTCTAAAAGTCCATAGCAAGCCTCCATGCCACAATGACTGATCCTCAGACAAATTTTCCTAAAAGCTTTATTACAGGAGAGTTTCCCAAATTTCTGTCTTCTGCCCTAGAACAGGAAAGAAAATCTGGGATAACGACAATTAGGACAGTTTCCAATGGCTTTGTTGCTCTCCTTCATCCTGTGTATAAGCTTGTCAGGTGGAATTCATCCAAGTTAAGGTGGATGAGCCCAGCTGAGCTGCTCAGCTCAGCCTTGGCTCCCTTTGCAGGCAGAGAGGAGGAGGAGGCTCTTCTGGGGACTGTTCACCTCAGCTAAAAGTAGATCTGTGATGTGCAGTTCTAATCTGGGTAAGTTGAGCCCTCCTGGTAGGGCCTTTAGGAGAAGCAGACGATGACTTACACATGGAAAACCAGGAAAAACAGACAGAGGAAAGGCAGCTGATAAAGGGAAATTCAGGTTAACAAGGTAAACCTGGGCACATGCAAACAATGTGATTTTGTGCTAAAAAACACTGGAAGACTACAGCTGAGAACAGAGAAAGTAGGTCAGATGGTGGCTGCTGGATCTATTCTAGGAAACCAAATCTGGACAGGATTTTGCCACCACTCTGGGTAATCAGGAGGACATGCCCCACTTCTCCCGTAAGGCCCAATGTGATACCTAGGCAGATAAAATGAACAGCTCTGTCCTTACTATGTTTTAAGCTCACTGGAGTTAAGGTTTTTTTTTTTTTTTAAATAGGAATGTGGATGCTGCTCAGTGTAGATGATAGGGCATATTTGCAATAGGGAGCTGTATTTTAGGAAGCAATGTCTTGAAGAGGCTATGGGAAGCCTTGAAAGAAGAAACCTACTGGTACTGTTTCTGGTATAATATGGCAGTTGAAAAAACAAGCATGATCTTGGGCCTTTTAAACACAGAACGATCAAAGAAGGTATAAAAGAACATTTTTATTACTCATTAGAGCATTACTGAGCCCGTCTGGGGTTCTGCATCGGTTCAGGTAGCTGTTGGAGCATGGCTTGTTCTTATACTATAAACAACCAAAAAGCTCTCCTGCATTCTGCAATGTATAAACTGTTCAAAACATGACTGGAAGTTTTCTAGGAGACCTGCAGAACTTGTGGCTTTTGCAAAAATGATCTAAAGAGCCCATGTAGTCCGTTATGGGGAAAGTCAGAGTCGGCTAGATAAACTTTTGAGCTTTTCTCTCCTTAAAATCACATTTCTAATCCAACGTGACATCAGGTGTTTTCCCTTCCTCCTAGTGCAGCTGTGTTTGTGCCATTTGCTCTTAGCCAGAGACCTCTACTAAATCCAGCAACTTTGGGCAGCACTCTGATATCTCTGAAAATGGACTAGGAGTTGTGGGTGGAGATGGCTCAGGAATGGGCACCAGGCTAGATGGGCATGAATAGGATTACACTACCCTGGGGAGGATCAGAGCCTATCAACATAAGGGAAGTAGTCACATTTGCTTTAAATCCCATTGCCTAAGTTGAAGGAGTTGGTTAAATTGGGCTTTAAAGTAGGAGAATGAGGGAGGTAAAATGAGCATCTCCAGATTTGATATTGAACAGATCTCAGGTCTGCGGCAGGAGGAAACCTCCAAAGCTGTTGTGCTGCTGCCTGGGACAGGCATTTTTCCAGCTGGAGCTGACATGTGTTAATATAAATGTAGACGAAACCTTCAGATTTAATGGAGCTTTTCAGAGCATAATTGTGTTCCCTTGATTTTCAGGAAGAGATGAGAACTTTACTGCCAGTTCTGCCACTGAAAGTCTTCCCCATCTCGGTGCCCATAGTCCCCTCCATAGCAGCCTCCAGGAGTTCATCTGTGTTCTTGGCACTTACACAATGAGGAAATTGGCCAGCATTTCCATATTAGCAATCAACTTTCCAGGGACGTTGCATGTATTTTCCAGCAAGGGATGGAATGGCATCAGCAACCCTTTTATCCGCCAGGCCAGGACTGCAATTCTGCAGTAGGAAGGACGAGACATTGTTTAAAAAGACTCAGACGAGAGCTTTCAGAGTGCAAACGCCCAGGGAGGCCATTCCTTTAGTGCAGGATCTCTGTATTCAGACCACGTCCTGGCGCTTGGCCCTCATGTATTGCCCCTGCTCGGATGTTTTGGCAAGGCATGGTGATTGCTGCCATCACCGGTGCTGCACCCTGCCCCAGCTGTTCCCTCTGACAGCCCGTGTCACACCAGCAGGCAAATGGGCAGACTGGGCGAAGGAGGGAGGGAGGGACTGGAGGGACGGCAATGCTGCTCTTTCGACACTAGTCCCACTTGATGTAACTTCTCAGCATCTTGACAGACTATCAGAGATTTTGGCATTCATCATCCTGGCTTTATGGCCCCATTCCCTTGGGAAAGCTGAACTTGGGGTCGCTCTGTGGGGGCTGTCACACAGGGAAGGGAAACTGGGACAAAGCGCTTAGAAATGGCCACCTGGAACAGTTGGTAAACTGGGATCGACATGTTTGACCACCTTCATGGTGCACAGGGATAGGAAGTGACAGGTACCCAGCTGTGACCTTATTTCCAGGGACACTTGCCCCTTAATATCTCTCCTGGACAGACACAGCTATGCATTGTTTGCATTGTCAGGAAGATGCACTTTAAATATGTCTTAATTGGGTTTGGTTAATTCATCGGGAAGTTTACTTTAAAAGCAAATAAAACCAGATAGCAGCTATAACGCCAGGAAACAGGTAAACTTTTTTTTTTCCCCAAACAAACCAGGTGGGTGAAGCAAAAAAAATCTTGCCTAAGCTGCAAGCATTTAGCAAATTTGTGATGGCTGCACCTGATGGTTATAATATCACCAGCCAAACTGCTAAATAATGGGGTTTTGTGTGGTGGCCACACGCATTCCCCTACCCTTGAAATTTGCTGTCCAAGACGATTGCGGGGCTATTGGTGACTCTGGAATAGTTATTCCATCAGCCTGTAGTCGGATCTAGTTTGCTGTTGCTTTGGCATCTTTCAAATGCCAAATGCATCGAAGGAAATATCATTGTGCTGTGCGCCATGTCTGGCAGACACATGCGGGTCTGTAAAACCCAGCCTGAGCTTCGCAGCACTGGTGCAAACCTACAGTGGAGCGAGCGTGTCGGAACTCAAGGTGCCGTAGCTTGCACCCCTGGAATGGAAGGTGGGATAGGTGGAGATGGAGCCTCTCTCTAAGGTCACCATGTCCCTCCGGTGCTGCTGCAGCCCTGGCTGCTAGTCCGTGGCTTCTGCTAGTCCCCGGCAGGCTGAGAGACAGGTAGCATCGTGGTTCAGCCTGCTTTAGCCTTTTTTTCACGCCAGCCTGCTCCTCCCTGGTAACTGCTTGCCGTCCTTTGTTCTTGAACCATATTTCTCACCACGTCGTCAGGCACGCTCAGTGAAATGGAGAAAAGCGCTCCCTTTCAATCACAAAGTCCTAGGACAACCCCGGCCTTTTTGTTTCTTTTTTTTTTCTGTGCCTGCTTTCATGCTGGGAGAGCAGTTTTTCCAGCCAGCCTGGCTTTGGAAAAACCCAGAGCACCGGACATGTGCAGAATGAGCAATGCTGGAGCTTCAGGGCTCAGCCTGGAGGACCCTGGGCTGGACGGATGGACAGCAGGCTGGATGGACAGGCAACATGCTGGAGGACCTGTAAACAGGCAGATAATCTCACAGGGGAGGAAAGGGGTTATTCTGGGCTTTGGGGACAGAGCATGGCTTTGAAGGGAACATAGGCTTTCCAGAGATGGATTTTGAGTTGGAGACATTCTGAAGCTTTGGCATTGGAGCAAAACTATTTCCTCCATCTCTTTGTGCCAGTGCTTTAAATCTGGTAAACAGCACATGTTCAGTTTTGGCCATTCATTCAGGGAGACCCAGACCCTATAAACCACTTGATAAATGCCGCAGCAGTCTGCTTCTCCTGGCACAGAGGATGATCTGAGCTCTGACAGTACACACCAGGATGGGGAGAACCTGGCTGACTTTTCAGATCAATCTCTTCACTGCGATTTGTCTAGACAAAAGGTTTTCAGCAAGCTGGAAAAGCACTGTGAGATTCCTGGGCGTTTCACAGCCCTCAGCATCCTCTGGCCCCTTTATGGAGGTGAAACCCTGAAATTATGAGAGGCTCAAGATCATATTGCTGTGTGACTCCTAGGAATGATTTATAGTCCAGGGACTATAAATCCTGCTCTGCTCAGATATAATAAGAAGGGATCCCTCTTCCCATTTGCTGTATTCATGATGTTTAAGACAAGTGAATCTGCATTAGAACAAAAAGAAAATCTCTGTAGCAGATCAGAAAGGAAACATTCCTATACATGAAACTGAATCTCAAACCAAAACTGAGATTAGCAAAGTAGAGACCAGACACAGGGACCTGGCTTAAAGCCATACGAAGTTTTGGGCACCTGAGATGGGTCTTGGGCAGCAGGAAAGTGCTATCTGCCAGCTTAGTGATTTAAACAGCCCCTAAGGCTGTGGGAGATGTGAGATCGGTTCCCATCTCCTGCAGAGCGTCAGAAGGCACCGAGCTGCTGCTGCTGTCCTTGTGCAAATGCTTCTCAAACTTTTCATCAGTGCCATTAAGGCTGGAGCAGAAAGTTTTTTAAATGAAGTTGAGATTCCTGCCTCACCTGCAGCATCGGGCGCTGGGTATGCGTGGGGCTGAGCTCAGGTGTAGCTCTGGCTATCCGCAGTGGTCTTTCACCAAACCCAAGAGTCGGGGACATTGCTGGAGGCCACCTCTTCCACTTCCCCGGGGCGGCTGGTTCCTGGGATGGCAGCACCCACCCAGGGATGCGGCCACGAGGTTGCCTAATCCCTTCTGCTTTCTGTACATGCGGCATGACCAGCCTCACTGCAAGGGGAAGAGGATGAGGGCCTTTTTCAAGGTTACAAGCTTCTTATTTTTGGACGCATTTCCCTACTGCTGGAGCTGACCCAGGCTGCGAGCTGTTGAAGTTTTAGGTCCTTTGTTTGTTTAATTGAAGTGCTGTTTGTTTTTGATCACAGGCATTAGATAGGCGCTTCCTCTGCAGGCAGGAAGCAGTGATTTCCTGTTCGTTCGCTGGCCAACTCTCACTGCGCAGGAAACCTCGCTCTGCTGAGTGTTCACTTTTCGTGCAACATTTTTGGAAGATCTTTCGTGGTGGTGTTTTGTTTTCTCTTCTTTTTTGGGGTGGGCGGTTCCTCTCCCGCCCCGCAAGTGGTGCTGGTGGTGGTGTTGGGTCTCCATGGGAAGGATGTATAGAGATAGCCCTGAGTCAACACACGCCAGACTGAGCGTGCTGGAGGATGCTATTTGCTGAAAATGGTTCCTTTTAGGCTGAAATCTTTTGGTGAGGTCCAAAACACAGGGAAGACTGTCACTGTGCTGTCTTCATACCACCGCCAAGCCTCCTGCTACTGAACATAATTGGTTTTGACAATTATTTGACAATAGCTATGTGTTACCGCAGGCAGAGCAAGTGTATCTTCCTTGCGCTTTTGCGGACCCCACTCAGTGCAGATCTGCATCTACAAGCACCTGATTTCTTTGCAAGGCTCACCGGTCTCTAACTGTTGTTTTGTTGATGTGTGCCTTGTGAATTTTTTTTTTTTACGGGACACTACTTCATTTATTGCCAAGGAAGGTGTATTTGTAACACGCCATTTAAACCACTTGCCCAGCATCACGTAAAGACTTGGCACATGAGCAAGGAGTTAAAACAGAGACCGGGATCAAATCTGCCAGGTTTCCCTGCTTGTTTGTTTGCTGTGCTGGAAGGACCTTTAGGCAGATGAATACTTTGAGGATGCAGCAGGTGAAAATTTTATTGCCAATTACCAATTAAATGTGTGATAGATCACTGTTCTTAGTCTGTGCCCACCGTGGCTGAAATGGATGGTGTTTCCCAGCTCCTTTGTGAGCGCAGGCAGCTCATTTCCCATCTCTGCAATACCCCACCAGCCTTTTTCCCTTCTTGGTTACAACCACGTGTCCAGGTCTGTCCCACGAAGCATCAGAGAGGAATCAGGGATGGGGTTCGAGGTGATGCTTCGCACGTGCATAGGTGTTTCTACGGTGGAAGAGAGTTGCTTAAGCTTTTCTGTCATACCACAAACAGGCACAACAGCAGTTCCTTGACAGCTCCATACACACGGGGATGTTTTTACTCAGCGTGTTTATCCTGGTAGCATGTAGGACCTAATCCAGATAGGGCTTCACTGCTGTGCAATGCCCAGAGGTGAAGCACTGCAGTATCAGATGGCTCCAGCCACAGGAAGCCTGGACAGACAGACGGACACCGCTGCATGAGAGCTTTCAAGCTGCCCCACGGCCACAGATGCCGACCGTCAGTGCCGTGCATACTTGTCTGCCCGAGTTTTTAATTATTTTGCTGTCGTAAAGGGGCTCCCCTGCAGGGAGGGAATTTGTGATGGGAAGAAGAGCAGCTGTAGGAACAAAGCGGGGAGAGAAATGGCAGGGGAAGGGAGAGCAGAGCAGCTCACAGCCCCCGAGGCGAAGGGTGGGAGGGATTAATCCTGCAAACGCCTGTGCATGGGAGAGAAGAGAAGATGGTCGGAGGTTTTAGCCAGTGTTGCGCAAGAGCAGCTGGCTGGGGCCGT
>JAVKLA010000017.1:1425771-1449504 GCA_034782735.1 Sagittarius serpentarius | reverse complement strand
ATACAGGGGGAGAGGAGCTGGAGGAGGAGGAAGGAGAGGGCAGGATGGTCTCTGTTACAGCCACTGCACCAGGCTCCAGCTCCCATGCAGTTCAGCCACGGCTTGTGCTCGAGGCCATCCAAGGAAAACGTTGCCGGGGCCGTTCTCACGCGGCCCTGGCCCTCTGCAATTGTGTCCCCCACCAGCTCAGCCTCCTCTCCTGCCTCGTTCCTGGAGAGCTCTCCATTCCCCAGGCCCCTTCCGATCATTGCACGTCGATGACATCATTGCCAGTTGCCATGGAAAAGCCAGGTTGTCCAAAACACGACCCCTTGGCCTCATCCCATGTGTGTCAGGAAATGAAGGTTTTATAGTACATCTCTGCAACGGAGCAGAAACAGCCAGAGCAGGAACCGCAGCCCGGGGACAGGCGCACAACCCACCCTCGTCGCAGGCTGCCTGGCATACGACTCCCTGGTGGTCTCTCTGATGGGGAAATGGGGACCTATTTCTTGGGGCTGCAAGGCTGATTTATGTCTCGTGAGTTACGTCTGGGCTGCTGAGCTTTCTGCTTTGCTCTGAAATGCCCGGGAGGAGAGGTAACCTGAAGTGTTTAAGCCATTGCCCGGGGAGAAGGCAGAAAGACTGCACCAGACTAAGCAGAGGCAGAAAATGTTCCATAGGGACTCCTGGCTGGGTGGAGCAGTTGGGGGTGATCAAACACGTCTCCCACCTGAGCTGCAGGCTCACGTTGCCTTTGGGGGGACTGTGACATGCAGGGAGAAGGGCAAAGGCATTTGGGAGCCTTGGCCACAGAAATTTTCCCAAAGCCAGAAGAAACTGTCCCAGAATCAATGATTACCAAAGACCTCGCAGACCACCGGTGTGGGGGCTTTGGAAAGGAAACATCAGGTACCATCCCATGGCAGGGATGGGACGCCGCTGTTAAAGGCAGCCTTTGTTTAGGCAGGAATTACAACCAGACTCTCTCTTCTCTCCTGCAATGTTTGGGAGTGGAGGTGTTTCCCTGAGGGAGGGCTGGAAACCTTACCCCTGGATTCTCCGAAACCAGGCCAAAGAAAGCACGAGATGTCCTGCCCTGACTGCAAAGCCAGGCTGGATCCGCTCCCTCTGTGCAGAAGGAGCATAAAAAGCTCCCATGAACACCTGAAGCAGCTGGTGGCTTTGCCAACGCCGGCTTCAGCTTTCCTTCCAAATTCACGGCAGGGCCAGCCTTCACATCGTCACCCGGGCTCGGACGTGCGTCACCTCGGATGCAACGGCTCTGCAGCAGCTTGGGCTTTGACACGGTTTGTCTTGCCCCTGCCCTTCCTGCTCTTGGGTTTGGCTTGGAAACGAAAATGCTGCTTCTCTTGCTGTTTCCAGACAGAGCGGCTGAGTGTCTCTGGACAGACGAGCTGTAAAATGAGAGTCTGAGACCCAAAGGGCCTCGAGGTCTCACCGTTTCACGTTGCTGCATCCCACCACTGCGCTGGGCGGTGCAAGCAGGCATGCATGTGTCTGCACACACATGTGCTGCCGTGCGTGCTTGCAGTAGTCCTGGTTGGAGTGTGGTTGGTGTGTGCCTGTGTACACCGCAGCTCTGAGCACGAGGGAAGTAAATAACAAGAAAATGACCCTCAAACAGCAACAGGGCCTCAATCTGGTTTCCACTCCCTAGTGCAAGCTCATCTTGAATTTGGAGGCTTTCTCCAGTTCGCTTGCCCCTCTGCCATGCTACTACCTTGAACCAGCCCCCCAGAAAACAGCGGTGATGAGCCGGTTAAACAGCACGCTCATTTAGGGGATGTGCTGGAAAATAAAAAGTTGGAGCCTTTCGGTTTTGCATGCTCCATCCGGGGGCACGGTGCCTGCACTGAGCATGGAAAGTGCCTGCGTGACTTGTTTTGGTCTCACTTTGCTTGATAACTTGCCAATGCCACAGTCAAATTACCCCGGTAAACAACAGCATGAGGCAGCTGAGACTCAGAAACGGGGCTGGCAGTGACAGAGTCCCAATCCAATGGTGCTGGCCAACCCGCTGCGCTGCGCTGCACTGCAGGCTCCCCCCCGGCTTGCAGTGGGTATTTCGGGGTTAAAAATAGACTCCAGATTTCGGTTAGTAAATGCGGAGGCAGGGAGCAGAGAGCTGTTTATCAATGCCAGGGTTTCCCCTGAGACACTGAAATGAGTCAGATAAGAGGTGGGCACAACTGTGCACATGCCCTACTTCACTGGTGCTGGCAGTGCTGCTCTCTGCACAGGCCGCGCCGAGGAACCTTTCCTACATGCCGAGGTGCCTTGGAAGCTGCAGCCCCTATGGATGCTCAGTGTGACTCATGTTCCTACCAGACTTTGTTACTTTATAGCATCCTACCCTCAGCCCCTCTTGAAAACATTGCTCTCTGCCATTAATCCATTGTGGCTCGGCCATGAAAGTGTTCTTTTCTAACCTGGCTCAATTCCTACTCTTGAACAGGGCTCATGAAAAGGGGTAGCAGGGGAGCACGAGTGTCTTGAGCAGACCCGCACAGCTGCAAGGCACCAGCCTCCCCTGGCATCCCCGCGGGGCCAGGCAAGCGTCACCCCGACTTTTCTACTACGTGCAAAAAGAATTGCTTCTGATGTAGAGGTTGCGTAATTTGAGCTCCATAATCCCTGGATTTTACAGAAGCACGAGCGAGGATTTCACTGTCTCTGAGGGTTTTGCTCCCCAGCAGCCGGGCTCCCATGCACAGGGGGATTTGCAGGTAGCAAAGTCCGTGGTCTGGAAACGCTGGGGGGGGGTGTCCCAGGTTCTTTCAGCTGAACGAGCGCTGGTAAGGTCTGGGTGTTTGAACAAAACTACAGTTTCAAGGTTTTCTTGGGCTCCCAGACATAAGAGGGTGGAAAATGGGGATAAACCGCTAATGGGATAAACAGAGTGCTTGCGAACACCATTATATTGCTAACATTTGAGACCTTTATAGCAGCTGTAAAGGGAGGAGAGCTGCTCCATCCCCGGGGAGCCGCACAGTGTCGTTACTGCTGTTTGCTGAACAGGAGATCCAGTGAGACCCATGTGTCCAACCTGGGCGCTCGGAGCCCACCAGCACCAGGCGGCAGGGAGGGCTGACCCGCGCCACGGGCAACAAAGCGGCACCTCTTTGGTGCTGCTTTTACAACCTCTGTTGATATGCATCATCCAGTGACGCCTGAACGTAAAGACATGGGACACTATCTTTATGTCCCTTGCCTTTCTACCATCTCTTGACAGTCATCAAGGCACTGGCCCGTGTTTTCGTAGGGTTACAGGCTAGTCTTGGTCACACCGACCCCATGTTGCCCTCTGCCCAGTACCATCTTTGGGGGTGATGGAGACTTAGCTGGAGACTCTGCCCTAGCGTTGAGACGTGTGGGCCACGTGTTTGAGTCGCCCCAGGCGGGTTATTGTGCACAAGGGCAGCAGCGTGCTGCCGCTTGTAGCAACAGACCAAATGACTCGGTTGCAGGGTTTCTGAGGTGAGGTTGATGGAGTGCCTTCTCTCAGCGCCGCAGGGAGGGGGACAGGACTGAAATCATCCCCCAGCTGCAGACTTTCCCCTCCTATGCCCTGACACCTCCTGAGTCCCACTGCAGGCACCCAGAGACTGCCGGCCACCATCCAGACCCCAATGCCTTTGTGTCCCTGAAGTGACACATCTGTGCCCGAGGAGTTTTCCGATGCTCCGGAGCCCTTTTCCCACAGTGACATTTTCAAAACCAGCAGCTGGGGCCTCAAAATTACCCAAACCTCATTTTTCAGAGGGGGTGGCGCAGACAACACCGGGCCTTCAACTAAACCTCGACATGGAGGAGGTGCAGAGCCAAACCCCAGCATGGGCAGCATCCCAAATGCTCCAGCCTCACACTGGCCGGGTAAATGGACTTGGCCAGGGGTGGGCTGTGGGGCCAGGTCCCACGAGTCAATTGAGGGCACTTTTTCATGGCTAATACCTCTCTCGCTTGTGCAGCAGCGGCTTCCTGTTTGACTCACACCTGACAGCCCTTCTGCATAAGTCAGGGCCTCTCGCGTTTGCAAGCAACTGAATGGGGCTGTTTACAATTAGAGAACATGGGATTCCCAGAAAGAGGCTCAGACCGGACATCCTGAAGCGAAATACCCCAGGCGTCACCGGCTAAAAATAACTGTAGCAGAACAGTCACCAAACAAACAGCGCGTTAAAACCAGCCCCGGCGCTGAGCTGTCACGTATCCCATGGCACAAGGGGAGCAGCAGGCGGAGGGGCACCGAAAGCACCAGCTTTCCCTAACCCCACAGGGTTTTCCTGGCATAACATAGTGCTACAAAGGCTGGTGGCTGCCACTTGCAGTGATTTCTCTGTTTCTGGTTTATTTTGTGGGAGGGGGGAGTAAGGCAAGGGTTAAAATAGAAATAGAACACGTTTCAGCCAGAAATGGCGGGTGGAAATCAGTTTAGCCCACTGATGGGCTGGGGGAATTTGTGGAGGATAGGAAGCAAAGGAGGAACAGCCTCTGTGAGGACGGGGACTTTGCTGGCCGGCTCCGGACCTGGAGCTGGTGTTCAGCAGCTGGGTAGGCATGTATCATTGCGGCCAGCTCTGGGGGATGCTGAACAGCCTCGAGGAGCGGCGTGAGCTGCTGCTTCTCATCCGATGTCTGTATTGGGAGCGGTGGCAGCTGCAGGGTGGTCTCAGTAACGCTGCTGTGCATTTCTGAGCAGGGTCCTGCTGTGGTTTCCCACTTGCATGCCCAGGATAAACAAGTGCCTGACCTGAGAGCCTTTTCCAGCCTTTCTCTGGGACAGCACCAACTGTGGTTGGTGGCTGGCAGGAACAGCTTGCATGTGAAAAAGAGTCGCGAGTGCTCACTAATCCCTTATGAAGTTTTCCAGGACCTGAGTCAGAGCTAGGGAAGGGGAAGGTGCTAAAGTCTCTGGTCCTTAGAGCGGGGCTCAGAAAATGGGGACACGAAGGTGGTGGGACCAACCTCAGCTTGAGCTAAGCTGCACGTTGCAGTAGCCCAAGCATGAAGCAGGGAGCTGCTGGCTTTGCACCTTGTCCCTGAGGCTCGCAAGAGACTATAAGATGGGTCAGAGCAAAAGGGCACAGAAAGGATCATAAAGACTCAGCGCAACAACCCTATAGTCCAGTCAACCTCTTTCTAACAGAGATTTCAGAAGATAGGAGCTCCTGTTAAAAGGCACTTATGCAATAGGTTGCTATGAGAGGAAGTTTCTTTTTAACCCGAGGCAGTTAGTGGTTGATTTATGTCCTACAGCTTTAGATTTTATAAGTTGCAGGGGTGTTGCATAAGAAGATAATGTGACCCTATGTTTCTTATAAACTTTTTCTGTTGGGGAACATCTACTCTTACCCGCCTTTCACATGCCTGATACCTTGATGATGTAAAGGGAAGGAAAATTACAAGGCTCAGATTATCTTACTCATGAAAGCGAATCCCTGAGTTTTCTCAGAGGCAGTGTTGGATTTGGGTCTTCCTGAGCTTTATCCAGAGGTCTGCCCACTTTTCCTCGCTAGTTGTATCCCCCCACAAAATAACAGAGGCTCCGTCTCTGTGTGTGCCCTCAATTTTTCCTGCTCTCTTCATGTACCGAGTTATAGTTGGTGGCTTTTGCTCTTAAGCAATAACTATCACAGTGGGGAGTACTCCAGGAGTGGGGACGTGGGGAGTGGACTGCTGCGGACAATTATGCACCATGTTACTTGGTTCATGTAGACATTGGCCCTGGACTTAATGGCCCTGGGGACCACTTCCAGTCCTGCGGTCCTTCCTAGGTAAGAGCTATCACTTAGCAGGAGTCAATTCATTTCATGGCAGGAGAGACAGACAAGTCGTCTGCCTCATGGAAGCTTCACTTGGGCTCCCTCCTGCTTCGCCATTTGCCTTTAACCTAAAATAAAAGTTATTTAGACAAGAAGCACACATTAGCGATTTGTGAACAGAAGGACAATTACAGGGAGAAAACGGATTTCCACCAGCGTGGTGGGGGAAAGACACTGCTACATTGTCTGAGCCGTAGTATCCTTCCCAGAAGAAGAACCTGTCCAGGTTCTCTGCCTCCAGCTATTTCGAATCACGGTAGTTTGTGACCTCACTCTCTTGTTCTTGGCTTCTTTCTTGGAGTCCCGCCACAGGCTGTCTCGCTGCCAGGGCAGCAGCAATACCTCCAGGCCTTTCCATCGACAGCCACCCATGTAAAAAGCTTCATTTGCTCAGTGGAGGACCAGGCTCCTCCATCTGCTCTCGGCCAGCGCAAAAGCAGAGCCGCAGCCCGGCAGGGGTGGCTGCAGAAACAGCCAGCTCACAGTAAGTATTGCACGGGAGGGACAGGCTGCCAGGCACAGGGAGGACAATATTGGTGCTCTGAGATGCCAAATGGCAAGTTGGGGCAATTCCTCCTTTTGTTATAGACTCCCCCTGTGCCCTTGCGCAAGCCCATTACGCTTGGATATCCGCTCGCCCTTCTTGTGGAATGGGGGGGACAACGTCCCCTTCCTTTTTTCATCTGTCTTGTTAATAGGGACCGGCCCTTCATTCGCACGGGTGTCTGCTGCCATTTGGAAATCTGAGCTTTAGGTTGTTAATTCTTGAAGGGAGGGATTTTTCCCTTCCTGGGTGAGTTTGGGTAGCTCCAAAGCTGCTCCAATTTTAGTCTCCCCGCACCACCCAGATATGAAAATGGGCATCTTGCTGCATCTGCTCCCAGGATATTCATTGTCCGGGAATCCCTGGGTGACCAGTTATACCCGTGGGAGCATTCATGGAAACAGGCCATTTTCTGCGACAACTCAAAGTGTTTGCAAAAGGCTGGTAAAGTCCCAAGAGCTTCTGGCAGCTTCATTTTATTTTGAAACTGGTTGGCCCCCAGCTGGGTGTGAGAGTAAAATGAAAGGATGCGAGATAAACCCACTTGTGCGAGAGAGTGAGCCGCTGCCCGAGGCAGCGCAGCATCAGAGGTCGTCATTCTGAAACCGAGCATGGAAACTGCACTGAGAAGAAAGCTAGAGAGCAGGGCTCGGGCTCCTCGCCACACACGGTGCAGACCACACTAAAGAGCTGCTCTGCCTGGGGACTGTCACATGCACTGGGGCAAAAGAGAGACGGAAACCTAAAGGGCAGCAGGCATCTCTGACCGGGCAGATGAGCACTGACAACAAAGGTACTCTCGTCCTCTCTGGGCAACTCTTGTCCAACCCGTCTTTTGTGTTTAAATGTGTCCCTGGGCTTTCTTTATCCTCTGCTCTTTGCTGAACATCTCTGT
Organism: Sagittarius serpentarius; assembly: GCA_034782735.1. Classification (NCBI taxonomy): domain Eukaryota; kingdom Metazoa; phylum Chordata; class Aves; order Accipitriformes; family Sagittariidae; genus Sagittarius; species Sagittarius serpentarius. The sequence continues at coordinate 1,442,240 of JAVKLA010000017.1, read as the reverse complement.
CATTTGCTGTGATCGCCGCCGTCGCTGCATGGGTAGTTTTAGGCATCCCCAGGCCTGAGCTGCTCAGGAGGGTGAGGCGATGTGGAGATGGAGGGGATGGCAAGGTATGGAGAAAAGGAGGCTCCGATCGGTTCTTAAAGCTTGCATTTGCATCTTGTTTACTGCCAAGCGAGCTGCCAGCCTGCTGAAGAGCCTGGGTAGCGTTTATCAGGAAATACCGTCGGTGTGTGCTGTGTTCGTAGCTTCGGCACCTTGTGACCCAGGCCATACCCTGCCCACAAACACATGGGGAGTTAGGGATTTTTAGTCCGGCTGACCCCTTGTTGAGTTGTGCGTACTGTGTTATTCCTGACTGCTCTTGCCTGGGTAGCCCTAGCTCAGCAGCTCCATCCCCTCAGCTGATACAGCCTCTTGTATTTTAAGTAGCTGAGAGATGCTGTGGTGGAGGGGCCATAGTAAAGGGCTTAATACGGAGGATCTCCTGGTGGACATCAGCCAGGAAGGGAATGGCTGACAGAGCAGGTAGTCCTTGCTCATGTTCACCATCAGTTGCTCACCATACAGCACGTGACAATCTCCTAGCAGGCAGGGATAGCTCCCCTCTTTCAGGTGAGAAGGGCATTGCGTTAGGTGTAGCATGGTAGAAAGCAGCACTGGCTCTTGCGGGACACCAGAGCTCTCCAACTTCCAGGCTAGATGCTCAGTTACAGGCTTTCACCTTCAAAGCATGAAGTTCTCATTGCTGCTCCTCAAGACCCTCCTGTGTGTGCTGCGCTGTGGACACTGTGTTGCCGTATGACCCACAGCATGGACGGCTTTATTGGACACGAGCTAACCTGAGACTCTAGCTCTGTGGTGCTAAACCATGACAATACACCATAGCTAGCCACATTTGCTTACATTACATGAACAGCTTTTTCTCCATACACCAGTATTCACCTTGCAGAGCCCTGGCCTGGACCAAGTGACTGGAGCCAGGACAAGGGGAGCATCTCTCCACTTTGTTCATCCCCAGAAAGGTATTACAGCTCTTCTCTCTTCTCTTGCCACTCCCTGGTAATTCCTTGCGCTCCTTCTGTGAATAGGTTGGGAAATTGCATCTAGATAGAAATGTGCAGGTCGTAACACCATGTTTAGGAGGAGGCAAGCTGTGATGGAAGAACTTGTTGAGTTTTGTCCTACCTCAAAATTGCTGAAACTGGTGTAACGCTCGCACACCCCAGCCTGGGAATTTCCAACTAAAACCAACTGGTTTTGGTTCTCTGGGCTGTAGAGAAAGCTGAGCACATGCTCAGGGTGCCCTAGATGTTTCAGAAACCAGGACACAAATTGGTAGAGCTGGCACTTTCAAAGTATCAGGACCCTTAAAGCTAAATCTCATGATCTGTAGGCATCCGATGTGACTTTTGAACGGTTGACCTCGGCAGCACAACAACTGTGTTTCAGGCACCTTGTCTCTTGGCTTTGATAGGGAGAAAGAAAAGAGAGGGAGAGGACACAGCACTAAGGAAAATCGAGCCCTACACATGCCGTGATGCTGTTGAGAAGTGGGGAAGAAAGTGGAGGAACTTTGTAGAGCTCATGCAGCAGGAAGGCTTTCAACCCCAGCGTTCCTACAACCACTTCCAGGCCAAGAAAACACCTTCAGGGCTGTTCTCTACAGCTCTGGTTGGGGGTTATCTTTGCTCCCTGCCTACGGCAGTGAGGCCAAATGCTTCTTTGGAGGAGAGAGGGAAGGAACTGAGAAAAGCAGCTAGAGAAGCTTGCAAGGCAAGTGCTGAAGTGCATCAAGCCACTGAGGATGCTCCAGGGTAATTGAAGGCTTCAAGGAAAGCTGCAGGGGACGAAATGAGTAAAAGACATCTGCTTAAAAATCCTTTTGTATCAGAGGTCATAAGTTTTTTTTTTTAACAGGCAGCACTTGAGTTATCAGATGCTGGTGCAAACCCTTGGATAACAGTGCAGTCCTAGAAGGACTGAAACTTTTGAAGGATACTGGTTTCAGGTAAGAACTCAAAAAAAGAGGCTCTCGTGCAGCATTTATAACAGTTTTGAGTGTGCTGAGTCCAATGGGCAGTTCTGGAGAGCTTGTGAACTCTGTAGTTCATGGTCAGACCACAATGGGGACCAGAGATGAGACCTTGTGGACAAAAGCCTTGGGGGAGGGTGTCTTGATTCAAGCAGTAAAACTCTGAGTGGGGGCAAGAGAGATCTGGCCAGGTCTTGGGCTTTGGTGGGGATGGAGGCAATGCCACTGGGCGAGCAGCCTGTAAGTGACAGCCCGAGATGAGAAACATGAGGAAAAAGTGAAAATTCCAGGGATGGGACTGTGAAAATGCAGACAGGGTGTTGATAAGAAGTGGCCGGGAAGGCTTCACGCAGCGGGAGAGAGTGCAGGCACCCATGGCAGAGCTGCTGCCTTCACAGGGAGGAAAACTTCAAATGCCTTCAGCTAATGACTGAAAATACCTAAAAGAAGCAGAATTTATCTATTCTGCATGCTCAAGAGGATTAATTCGCAGAGCTGTTGAAGGCACAGCCACACACAGTGGCTAGGCTGTTGTACTTAATGTTATTAAAACCACTTTACTTAGAGAAGTAAAGCAAGGAAGCCCAGTGGTTAAAGCTTACACTACACAGACGGGGTCATTCTTACCATGGGTGTTTGTGAGCTCCGTATCAAAAACCTGAAAGATCCCTACTGGTAGGATAAAAAGGGTAAAAAGTCTCTTTTACTGTTTCTTGACAGGCTGATATCCCATGTGTCAGAGAAAGCCCTTCTAGGGCTGAGCATGGGCCTAGAGCCTTGAGGTGACATTGGGCAAAGAAAACCTGAAAAGATGCAGACTCAACAAGTAAACGCTCCTTTGGTGGCAATTTCAGACCACCACGTTCACCTGGTCTTTCTCTGTGTTTCCTGCGAAACAGGGTTATGATGGTTTTGGATAAATTGTTCTTGGTGTTTAGAAAAAGCCTCACTGGTGAACCCAGCCCCTTGCCCTGCCATCGCAGGCAGAGCCAAACCCTGTAGCAATGGCAGAGAATGAGCCACATCTCATTATTAGGAGTTGGGAGGGGCTTTTTTTTTAACCAAAACAGGATGATTTCCAACTGATTACTTTGAATCTGAAGGATGAGTAATCATGCAGTCATGGGGATGGTGAGGTGACAATTGTTAAAAGGAAGCCTTAAAAATTGTCGAGTATCATGTTCAAAGCTCACACAAGGGTAGCACCCATGTAATAGGGACCACAATATGCTGAAACATTGCTCAGTGAAACTTCAGACTAGCTGGCTTCATTGTATAAGCATTGGTTTTTAAAAATAGCTCTACTGGAAATGTTCATATCCATCATGGGCAATTGCAGCAGAGAAGGTCGGGAGAGAAAATCCAGGGGGTGTGTTGGAAATGGGAGTGCGCATGGGTAGGATTTTCTGCTCCTTGTTTTTGGGATGGCTCTGTAGGAGAGGAAAAGCAAACTTCAGCTCTCGGCATGAGGAGGTGGAGCGGAAACGGACCCTGAGTCAAAGCTGAAGAAGCTATGAAGGGCTCAGGGAGCGGGCAGCAGCAGTGGGAAGGGTGAGTAGGCAGTGTGGGGCTGCAGCCCAGGAGCTGCTCCCAAGGCAAGTAACTCCAAGCTGGGCTGAGACCGCAGCGGTTTGTTCTGTAAAGGAAAGTGGCCCTTGAAGAGGCTGGTGTGAAAGATGAGGAGCTTTTTGGTGGGGTCCAGTTGATGTCTGTCCCAAGGAAAACTCGTCAGCATCTGGCCATGATGCCTCTGCCAGAGCCTCCTTCCTCCAACTTTTATTTACCTCCCTCTTAAGATAAAACCCCATCAGAGTTATTAGCGCCACTTCAAAGATACCATCAACTGCAACCAAAGGCATGGCTTAGCCAGCAAAGTGTTAAAGTCTGTCCCGGAAACTCTCTGGGAGGAAGGGAGCTGGCCAGAGGCAGGCTTGGGTCCCTGCCAGCTGCTGCAGTGCAGCCTCGGCTGTCTCCTGGCCACCCTCCCTGCCAGACCCCTGGCCAGGGCACATGGCACGTCTTGGTTTGCCCCCTCACTTTCCTGGGATTTCTGTGATCTGTCATGTGAGCAGTGCTGGGTCGCTCATCGAGACATCACGGCTTGCTCCCCTTGGCTCTGCAGGCGTCTCCCTCCATCCTGCCCCATCACAGAGGGGTTTTACCAGCACCTCCAGAGCCCTTTGTGTAGCTGCACCCAGAAATCCTCCCTGCTTCTACCACGGCTGGCCCATGTCCCTGCTCCAGGGGGAAACCCAAGCCATAAGGGATGTCCCCACACTCAGAGGTTTTGCCTTTGCACCCACTGTCTGCCACTGCTGGAAGCTGCTTTGAGCAATGTCACAGCACAGGTGGTCTCCTTTGGGACGGCAGCGACTTGGGCATGTCGTGGGAGAAGGAAGGGCTGAGCCAAGGAGGCAGCCTGGAGCAGGCTGTGAGCCAGCGGGGGAGTCCCTGGCAGACCTGGCCCATCTGCTGTGGCATCCAGAGGGCTGGGAGGCTGTGGAAAGCCTGCCAGCAGTGCTGTCAAGCACAAAATGGAAACACGACCTCAACGGGAGAGCAAAACTCCCCTTTGCTTGGAGGTCTGGCCACTTCTGCAGCGAGGCTGCTGGTGGGGCTGCCACCTCAGCCCCACTCATGGTGGCCCCAGGGAGCCCGTGATGCCAGGAGGCTTGCTGGCACTGCTGTGTTGGCCAGCCTGAGCTGTTCTCCTCAACAGTCTCCCTCACAAGGGACATGTGGGTGACTTAAAAGCAGAAGCCACCAGGACTGGCCTGGCTGTGTGTAGGATGTGGTTGCTCAGCAGCCTTTGGGCACATCCTTGCCCAGGGGTTTTAGACATCTTCATCCTCACAACTCATTATATTTGCCTCTTTGCTTGTCCTCTTTAGCTCTCTGAATATGCTCGTTCTGCAGTTGTCAGAAGCCAGTCTGGGCTCCTCTGTGGATTTCAGAGGTGCTGAGGCACTGGCAAAAGTTTTGCTGTCAGACTTTGTGGGAATGGGGAGAGAAGAGGAGGAGAGCTGGTGCCCAAACTGACTTCAGAAGGGGGACTGGTTGGGTGAAAGCAACCCCTGGGGTACCCAGGCTGTCAGGAGCTGGTGGGTTTATTTGCCTCACTGAATTAATCTTGGATCAGGCACTTCTCTTCACATTCTCTGCCTGGGCGCGGGAGCTCTGGATGCTTCCGAGCAAGCTGCAAGGGCATCTGTACTTGTGTCTGTGTCCACTTGGTGGCACTGTGTCTGCCTTGGGTCCGGCAGGTGAGGTGCCTGACCGGCTTTTGGAAGATGCTTGCCAGATCCTCAGATCTGGTTATGCTACAGGGAGTGACCTGGTGTCAGTCGTAGTGGTGATGCTCTGGGTACCTGCGCTGCATGGCTGCAGCCAGGCTCTTCACCATGGTGCATGGCAGGAGGGGCCATGAGCATGAATTGAAATAAGAGGGGTTCTGGCTGGATATGAAGAGGAACCTTTTCCCTATGAGGATGGTCAAGCATTGGAATAGGTTGTGCAGGCTCCATCCTGCAGCCTTTCAAGACCAAAGCCTGAAGCAACTTACTCTGATCTCATAGCTGTCCATGTTTCAACTAGAGACCTCCAGAATTCCCTTCCAACTTGAATTATCCTATGATCTTATGACAGCTCTTCTGGCCATAGTAGGAACTTTGCTGCTTATGCTCTCACATCTCAACCCATCTGCTGGCAGCAGCTGGCATGTCCTCCTCCCACCCGCCTCCTTGACCATGAGCGTGTCCAGCTCCTGGCTTTCTCAGTGTGCCTCTCTCAGTAAGCTCTGAGGATGATACAATCCGTTCCACGTCACCCATTTGCGCTGCCGACACATTTGTCGGTGATTCGGCACCACGGAGCTGAGTGTTGCCTCCAGCCTCTGCGGGCAGGCTGGGAGCTGAAGTCGTAGCTTGCTGGGTGGAAAGATTTACTAGCACAGTTGTTCCTGATGTGTTTTCTGAGCCTTTCTGAAAGCCAGGAATCCACCTTCCCCTGCAGACCCACCTAGTCTGTGGGTGCAGGTGCTTTGCTAAGTCTGGAGACAACTCTCTGGTCATTCAGGTAGACCCTGTCCAGGAAGGGGACAGTGCGGTTGCTGTCACAAAGCTTTAAAATGTATTGGTCTTCCCTCTCTAGCCCAATCCAACCTCACAGAGTTTCCTGTCTCAGGACTGGAGCGCTTGGGTGAGCTCCACATTCTTATTAACAAGAGAGTAGGTATTGATTCAAGCTGTGGAATTGATGGAGAAAATACCTTGCCCCTGGATGGATTATAACATCCCCTAAATGCTTCTTATTTCCCATTGAAATCTGTTTATCTCCATTTGGATCTTGCTCTGCTGTTGGACAAGAAGGATCCTTCTGCGCTGAGAAATATTGCCCCATGCAAATACCTCTGATTGCAGTTCATTCGTCCCATAACCTTCCCCTGGATGCACACAGTGCTCTTCAGCCTCTCATTGCATGGCAGGACATACAGACTCTGAATCTTTACTTACATGCTGTGATGTTTTACCACCCTTCTTCAAGGGCAGGTGCCAGAGCTGGGGTCGGTCCTCGTGTCTTCAGAGGTGTGTTAGGCTTTGGAGGAGCCAAGCACATGGATTTGACCTTCCTGAAGGTGTGAATTCATCTCACCTACGTTTAGATGTCTTCACCTGAGCAACACTTTAAAGTGGACAGAGGGGAACAGCTTTTCTAGGGCATGAGTCATCTGGGCTATTTTGGAGATGAACTGTACCTGCTCTGCCCAGGGATTTCACGTGTGGCTTTTCACTTGTGTGACTGATACGGTGCCCATGGAAAGTTGCCCTCCTAAGTCAGTTTGGTTGTGTTTTCTATCAGCCAACCTATGGCAAGCTGCTAGTATCGGATCAGTATTTCCTTTTTCTGACTGGCTTGATGAGAAGATCACAACTGCCTGGGTCAGGTTAAGAAACTGCCATTTCTCTTTTAGCAGTCGCTGCCAAGTTTAAGTAAACTTATGTGGGTCCTGTGCCCAGGCTCGCTCTGAAGAGCTTTAAGATGAGGTGCAACTGTCTTTTCTGGTGCTCTGATAGTCAACTATCTGCTTTATATGCCTGAAAGGTTTGGAGAGGAAAAACCACCTGCAGAGCCCTGTGAGCCACCCAAAACCCCTCTCTGCTGGGGAACCCTTTGGCCGCAGCTTTTTGCAGGGGGGCATGGCGGGTGGCCGGGGCCAGGGCAGGTGGCAAGGGCAGGACCTGCAGTGGTGGCACCCCAAACCCTTCCCAGCTGGCTTTAACGCCCGAGCAAGCCCACGCTTTAACCTTTAGAGCGCAGGATGCTCGGGTGGTCCCCAAACCCAGCCTGAGGGTAGAAGAAGAGCCAGGTTTTTGCTGTAGGTGCAGGACAGGCTGGCAGCGGGGACCCAGGGTGGACTCTGGACCGGTGGCCAAGGAGGTCGTGCCATGACAGGGCGGGGGGGTTACAGCTGCTGATGCCAACGTGCCCAGCAGCTCAGAGCACGGTCCAGAGAGTGCCAGAGGCTTTTGTTCGTTCTCCTGGTGTTTAGGAAAACAGTTTTGCCGGCTATTATTTCTTTATCTGGATACAAACCCTCTGGGCATTTTAAAGGGAAATAAACAATTTCCAGTCACTCAGGTGGTGACATTTGCAAACTGCTGTAAAGTTATATGGCCTCTTTCTGTGAAACTGTGTGGCCTGAGCTTCTCTAATGAAAAAGGCAAAGAGCAGGTAGCGGTCGACGTATACATGCGATGGGTTTTTATGCGATTGCCACACCGGAGTTGCTTTTAAGGCTGTATTAAAAAGGCAGAAGTCTATAGAAACTCCTGTATAAGTTGGGCTGTGCCTTGCTTCGCAGGGAACGCGCAGTGAGGAACGCATTGGCTTGCCTCTGTGCTTGTAAATCCCATCAAAGAGGCTTGAAATTGGAGGTGCAGATTTGGCACTCCGCTATAAGGGGGATGACAAAGCCACCGAGTTGTTATTGCATTTGCTCCCCGGGTCGGGAGAGGGCGTGCAGCCAGGGTTTGCTACAGAAACATTTAGTCAACTCGAAGGCTGTTTCGAAAGCTAAATTCAGAACTGCGACGGCTCCTTCCCCAGCCCATTGTTGTGGTTTTACAATCACATTTTCCTGTTTTTAAAACAAATGTTTTTCTCTCCCCTGGGGCTGTACGAAAGCCCCACAAGAGCAGCAGGGGAGGGTGGTCACAGGGCTGCACTGTGCTTGGGGGCTGCAGACCTGGAGCAAACCCACCCGCTGGCATCGCCCCCTCCCTCCAATTGCTGTGCGCTTTGCGCAATGCGCGGCAGCTCTAACAACAGCGGGAGGGTGAAACAGGCAGGCAGAAGTGTGATTATTTTTATTTTATTTATTTATTTATTTATTAAAGTCGATGGTTCCTCTTTACTGTGCTGTGGTTTCACGCTCAGCAGCATTTTTGTATTTTTGTAGGTCTTACTCAAGGAGTGTCTATTTAAAACAAACTTTTGGGCTGCCAAGCAAATGTCATTGTTAAGTTAAAAGCGCAGGCGGAGGACGGGGCTCGTGGGGAAATGGGCCGGCTGGCGGCAGGCCATTGAGGGCATCTGCCCCTTCGGCTGTCTGACGGGTGCTGTGAGGTCTCTGAGCGTCCTCGGAGCCCAAGTCCCAGCTGAATCCATACAGAGGGTGGACCCACCATGACACATGCAGAGGCAGTGCAAGACAGGAGCCTGAAGAGGAGAAAAACTATTTATTATACAAGTTCCTGTATGCAGAGCATCTGCACACTCCCACCATTTCACATTTAAATATGAATAGTTTTACATTTACTGAATGAAAGTCAAGAAGTTTACATGATGAGCAGTAGCTCTGCCGAGCTGCTTCAGCCGTGCCTGGGTTTTCAGGCAGGACGCAACTGGGGCCAAAATTGCACCGGGAGCGGACTAACGCTTGCCCAGCATGGCCAGGACTTGCTCAGCCCCTGTTGTGGCCCTGCTTCCTTCACTTGTACAGCTGAGAGCCTGAGATATGGAACACAAACCCTTCAGTGCCCAGCATGCATCCCAAAGACCCGATCGATCGCCCGCTGCCTGTTTACTCAAAGCACCGCTCAGCACCTCCTTCCCAGCCCAGCTGCGCGTTGCCCAATGCAGGGCGTGAGTTGCTGCTCTCGTATCGTACATCAGCAAATAAAAAAGGCACCAAGCATTCTTGTGCCCAAGTCAGCAACTCGCCCACCTGCTTGCTGGGTCAGCCAGTCCCGCTGCTGCTGGCAGGCTCAACAGCTTGGCCTCAAACCCTCTCAAGCATCCCAAATTCAATCCCCAGCAGAGAAGAAATGGGGGCAGGGGGTGGGGGGGGAAGGAGAAAGTCTGTGATAGAAAGGTAGGGGTTGGGAGGAATACTTTAATACTTTAATCTTGGCTTGTGCACCAAGCAGGCTCCCCTCTGCATTTGCAGGGGCAGGCTGCTTTGGTCAAGCCATTTGTAGAGGGATGCCAGGCAGCGCCACGCAGGGCTTGCCAGCGTCACTGGCACGAGACTGGAGTTGAGGGCAGCAGGAAGGAGGATTTTAGATAGGATCTGAGGAAACAGAGCAAGTTTCCCTTCCAGTTGTATCTCCAAACCTGCCAGTGCCAAGACACGCTGGCTTGGATGCTGTGTTGGTTGTGCCCCTGATTTGGCGTGATGGGGCTTGTGTGGACGCAGGGAGCAGAGGTAGCTTTATCTCCTCTGCCATGCACCCCAGTGGGGCAGGTAATGTCCCTGCCTTGGTTTGCAGGTGGAAGATAAGGGCATGCTTGGAGCAGACGCTATGTGCTGGAGAGTTAGCAGGAGATCTGCAGCTACTGAGAACAAACAGTGATTTTCAGCATCTTACTATGAGGCTAAAGCATCCTACTGCCAGACTGTGAGCTCCTGCTGCAGCCCAGGGAGGCCAAAATATACCTGAAACAAGAACACCCCCATTTTCCCCTGGAAAGCAGGAGAAAACTTCATTTTTTCATATTTTGTGAGGCCCACAGGTGACTTGGGAGGTCCAGAGCACGCACAGCCCTGGACCAGCACTGAGAGCAGAGCTTTGTGATTGCAGGTCAGGCAGGTGGAGGAGCTGTGTGTTTGGGATGGAAAGTGTGTGGATGGAGGGAGGAGGACACAGATCAGCACAAAGCCGGGGTAGAGGGCGCTGGGCTGTCCCCGAGTCTGTAAGTCCCACCTGCAGCTCTGTGTACTCCCCTCTTACGCTCACTCAGCCCTTGTTTTGCTCGGATAATTACGGAGCCATGGGGACGCAATCAGTCCTGGCAGGGGACCGCTGGCTGCTGTTTCCTAATTTTACCAGGTTCTTCCCTGTGGTCAGCAGGATCCCCAAGCTTGAACACAGCCCTCCTGATGCTGGCAAAAGCCAGGCGTTCGCCTGGTTGCCACTGCATACCACGGCGGAGATACTGGGCAGCTTTCTGTTCCCAGGGCTCCGGTTAGGACAGCTCCATGCCAGGAGAAAGCTGGCTGCAGCCCAGGTTCCCAGCGTGGCTCCATAAACCGGGGCGGGCCAGGGAGCTGAGCACACGTCAGAGGACGCTCTCCTCCGGGGAGCATTGCTCTCGTCTGATCGAAACCGCAGTCACTCCTCACCCGCTGCAGCCACCACCTACATGGCCTCTTGCTGTTCCAGATGTTCCCGCTTGCAGCGGGCAGAGAAACTGCAGGCAGCAGGCGTGGGAAGGGGAGCGTGGCGGCCCTGAGCTCAGGCAGGAGGTGGTGGCTGGGGTTCTCTGGGATGCCGCTGGGTAGGGGACAGAGGCTGGGAGAGCTGCTGAGAATAGGGCTGCCCATGCCCCCCCTGCACAGGTCTTCCCGAGGCATATGCCCAGCCTTGTGGCTCCTGCCATCTGGGGGGTCAGGAGCGCACCCCCATCCCTGGAGACATTCCCAGCCTTATTGTCACGTTTTCCAGCTCTCTGGCTTGCTGCATGACTTGGGAGCATGGTGTGATGGGTGGGAACTAGAAAAGCACGTCCAGCCGCTCAGCAAAGACTTTGGTGGGGAACCGCCACCGTTGCCCACCCTCCTTCCCCCTCCCAGGCAGACCAAGACCTTCTTCTGGCTCTCCTCCACTCCGAGCATCGGGGCCGAGCCCGCATGGGGATGCTGTGGGAAGCCTCCCCTCTTGCTGTGAGCCAGCTGCTGGGGAGCTCGGAGGAGCCCAGGCAGCCTTGAGTGTCTTTGTCTCCTTCGCCGGCAGTCTGAGGGTTGCACAACGCATGGGGCTGAAGTGCATTCATCTCTGCTGATCAAAATAGCATGTTTCTTTCACAACCGGCAGTGGGTTCTGCACATGTCCCCCCGCCCAGCCGCAGCAGAGCCCCAGCCTTGCTGGCAATGGTCTGTAAGGGAGGAGAGACTCAAGAAAGGGAAGCAGTGCCTTGCTTTCCAGGCTAAAAATACTGGCTGCGCTTCCAAAATAATCTTGGTTGAATGATCTCGATTGACCCCACGCTCCAAGGTTGCCGGCTGGTTCAGTTCCCCAGTAGGTTCAGTCTGAGCTTTGGCCACCTGGGTGGAGGAAGGTGTCAGTGGGATCTGTTTGCTCATGGAGATGGGTTTTGCTCTTTGTGTGCAGGTAATTTTTGAATGGGGTTGTAATGGGAGGAGCTGCTGCTTCTCTTTGAAAATGTGAACGTGAAAAAAATTCACAAATTTCAAAGCCAAATACAAAGACCAGAAAAACTCTGGTTTTCCAGCCCACCCCAAATCTGACCTTTTATTTGAGCTGTTATTTTGTAAGAGAAAAACACCAGCTTCCTCCAGGATGCCCTGGGGTAGATTCCCATGGGTTTTACCGGAATGAGGAGCAACCTGCAGGAATGAAGGGGCTGGCTGAGCTCCGGAGGACCAACCCCCAGTTTGCCCTTCCCAGGGTGTTTGAGCCTTTTTGAAGGATGAATTCAAGGGAATTTCGTGCACTGAACAGGAGGAAGAGCTAGATGGGGAGGATGAAACCCTTTTCCTGCTGCTGCCCAACATAAACCATGGAGAATCGTCCCCACCAATCACACCTTTGGTTGGCTTCACTGAGTAATATGCAAATTTATGCAGAGTGGGGCCTGCTGGGACTTCGTTGTGAAGTTATTGGCTGTTCTCAGAATGAGCTGTTAGTCATAAAAATATTGTCATGGCAATTTTGGTGTTGTTGGGGCTCTGGGAGGCTGCCTGAGGCAAGGACAGAGTGGGCTTGACGTGCCGACCCCCTGGCCAGGCAGGTGATGCTCAGCCCTGGGATGTCTGCGGGCCTGCTTGGTGCTCACCGGTGGGTTCAGGGCACCTCACCCACCCCTATATTCTTGTTTCCCATTGCTCATGCATCCGGAGAGGCTTTGCACCTCATTGTGTCCCTCTCATCACCGCTTTGCTTTGCAGCATGGTCCTCCAGTGGTCCCAAAGCACAGCCCGTGCTGGCACACGCAGGGACCCCCTTCCTGGGGGGTGTGAGCCTCCAGCAGCCCCCAGCCATGTGCTGGCTTCTTTACCAGTCTGGGAAACAGCCAGCGCTTTTGCAGCTCACGATATCAAGGACGTCAACACTTCTTCCTCTGCTGGTCGGCTTCCTCCACTGACACTGATGCTGAGGTTTCCTTATTATCTCCCCCAGCTTCAGTCTGGGCTTCATTTGCAACCATCTTAAATGACTAGCACTTCTGTTCCAGTGTTATTTTCCAAATCAGAGAGGCATCAAGTGTAACCTCTGTAATGATGAGTTAGTAAAAAAGCCTTTGTCCCCTCCTTCTGTCCTTGCTATGGACTGAACAGCTATCAGTTGCTGTTTGAGGGTCATGCATCTCCTTAGGTAAGCTTTTGCCAAGCATTTCCAAGATGAAACTGTGGATCAATGAGGTTTTGAGAGTTTGGAAATGAAAGGGAAGGAAAAACTGTTCCAGAAGAAAACTGGCATAAATGAAAGGGAAAGAGAAAGCCCCAAAGGTGAGATGCACTGTGAGCAGCTGCAGTTTGAGCCTCCCAGCTTCAGAGTGCCGAAAATAACTGCTTGGTAACTGGGGCTGATAACTGTGTGCCAGCCTGTGTGCGTGCCTGCATGCTTGATATGTAACTTCCCATATTCTGTTCTGGTAAGAGTGAGCAAAATAGCTCAGCAAAAAACACAGCCACTGCCCACCCGTGTTTCGGTGTTTATCTTGCTGCATCTGCACTGATTGACCTCCGGAGATGCAGGGCACTGCAGCTGAGCGGCAGCTCCTCCAGGTCTTCTCGACGTGGGATGAAGCAGGGTTTTGCTCTGCATCTGAAGTGATTTCTTCTTTGGAAAAGAGAAGTGTAATTCAGTGGTCAAAGAATCCCCTGCACTTTGGATTTCCTGGAAATGCAGCTGTCCTCTTGCAGAGGAGCTGCAGCCAAATAACTGCTGTCACAGGCTATTTCGCCCTGTGGTCAGTAAGGAAATCTTGGGTGATATCACCATGCCTTTGAACGGGATTTGAAGCCCTGAGCACCACCTCCTTCGCTCTGAATTTGGCTCATTTTCGTTCTTTGAGGTGCTAGGTCCTCACCATGCACTGCGTGGGGATGCTCCCGCTGTCCTGCCCTCAGCTCATCCTCTCCTCACCCCTCTGGCTGCAACGGGAACTGCCCCGGCCCGGCCCTCGTACCCCCAAGAGGGTCCATGAGCAAGCTCCTGCGGTGGGGTGAGGGGAGAGCCCCGACAGCAGAGCAAGTCACTGGGAAACATGCAGGAGAAAGGTATGTCTTAAGCCTGCAATTTTACGCAATTTAGGAGTTTTACTTGGGGTTATGTGGAAGTGCCTGTCTCCAATTATGTTTGCAAAGCTCTCCTCAGGTTAGGGCATTCTGCCAGCACATTTGCTGCCCCTTTTCTCAGCAGTTTGGTGGCTTGGACATTCACCCAGGATGGAGGGGACTCAGGGTTAAGTTTGGCTTCTAGCAACAAGGATTTGAACCATACTCCCACTTGCCCTGGGTCTTTCTAGCCACCTGGCTGAGGGATTGCTGGAACAAGCTGCTCGTGGTCCCTCCTGTGGAAGCAGGTCTGCTCTATATAATAACGCATTTATCGGGTATGAGACAATGTGGCTCCCTCCTCCTGGAGATGAGGGTGCTCTTGGGTGCTCCCATGGGTGAGCAAACTGAGTTTTGGGTCTTGCTCTAATGGTTACTGTGTTTGCAGTACAGCTGCTGAGATGGTCAGAGTGGAGAGCAAGGGGGCTACAAGGAGAGGTGAGGGAAGCTGCTCTGTTTTAGGGTGGGGAAGAGGAGATGAAAGAGAGATCTAACCACAGCCTACCACAATTTGAGGGCAAGCACAAGACAACAGAGTCAACCTGTTCCCAGTGGTGCCACATGTTAGAACCAAAGACATCTGGGACAGTTTGCAGTTGGCTGGTACAGGCTGGCCAAGCGGAGATCTTTCACAGCCCTGGGTAAGCATGCAGAGAGGTGGAAGGTCTCCATCCTTGGAGATGACCAGCCTGAGCGAGGCAAAGCAATGACCACCTTGCTGTGGTGGTGGAGACGGTGCTGCTCTGCGAAGGAGGCTGACCTGGAGCCTCCAGAGGTCCCTTCCCACCAGCACTCCAACCCCTGAGACATCTACCTCTCCCAGGGTGGCTGTAGGACTGGCGTTGTAAACAGAAAACATCACCTAGTCCCAATGGGATGAGGAGACAGGAGGTACTGAAGCCTGACCGGACTGTCAGAAACCCAGGATGCTACATGCTGGATGTTTGAAAGACAGCCTAAATATTCATGTGGCTTTTAAAGCACCTGAAATATACTGCTCTGAAAAGGAATGTTTGGCTCAACTTCAATTAAAGAGCTGCTATGCTGCTTAAATTTAAGGCAGACTGTGATCCGCATAATATTCTGGATTAATAGTATTTAATTTTCAAAGTGAATACACTTAGGACTAATAAAAATAGCAGTAGAAAAGGCTGGCAAGCTGCATGGCTCCTTCCTGCTTGCACATCCCATATCTTTCTGGAGCCACCCTTGTTTTTACCAGCCGGATGCATCAAATCCTAATGATGTGGCCACTTGAAAGGACTTGTCATTGGTGACTGAGTCCCAAGGAAACGGGCAGGAAACGGCACCAATCTGCCAAAGACAGCCCTGTGTTTTCGGCTCTGCATCCTCTGCGCTGCCATACAGCTCTCTTACAGTCTGTCTGTCATACAGTCTGCCAGCAGACTTTACTGGATTTCAGATTTTGTAAGTAAATCTGTGGTGGAAGAGTTTTCCAAAACTTAATTAAGTGAGTAAGTCTGGGCTCAGGGTCCAGCTGCAAGAGATTTTAAATGTTCAATTCCTAGTTTTTCCTCTTTAAATGTGTCTGTGAATCGTACTGGACTCTCTCAAGCAAAAAGCGGCATCCTGCCTGAGCTGGCAGTTTTGGGAAGCGACATAAAAAGCTGCAGTAATGGCAGAGCTTCTTAATGAAGAGCTCTCGCCGCAAGAGGCGAGAGTTTTTTAAGTTGCTTCATGTAACCAACCTGACCCTTATATTTTCTGTATCTGGGATTTATAAGCTGTAGCGAAGCTTCTCTGTGGCTCACTGATCTCAGCGGGATGGGTTTGGTAGGACTGAACACAGCAAGGTTGGCGAGGAGGAGCTGTTGAACCTGCGGAGGTTAAATTCAGCAAGCACCTTACTGTGTGACTTTCCTATGATGTTAACAAAAATAAGATGTGAAGATAGAACTGAAATAATCTCAGTTTGAAGCAAGCGTGTAAACCAAGGATGGCATCACGTGTCCAAGCAAAACACGGCTCAGACAGAGCGACCCTCTGAAGGCAGCAGCCCCAGCAGTTCAAGCCGCCACCCCCAAATGCTTTGAGGCATTTTGGTGGTGGGTTTTACATCCCACTGGGCTGTCGCTGGGGCTCTGCACTGCTGTTCCTCGGGGTACAGATTATGCTTTTCTGTTTGCCCTGCATCAGCTTGCTTGACTGCAGAATGGCACCTGCCCCGCACGCGTGTGCCTGAGGCACCGCAGGAGGAGCGCTGGGGAAGGCTGCGGTGCCGGCACGGCCGTAGGAACAGCAGTAGCCGGGCCCCACGGAGCATCCCAGAGCAATGCGATGAGCAGCAGCGCCCGGCTCTGGGTGCAAGGCCGAGGCCATGGGAATCTCGGCGCGCAGAAGGTGTTTTTCCAGCCCAGCTGTGCAACGGGACCAGCTGAGGGGTTCTGCACACCCACGCCAGGCTGCAGAGGACAGCTCAAGGAGCCCAGTTTTGGCTCAAGCTGGTGAATCCCGGTTCTGCCCAGAAGTGCAGGACTCCCAGGCTGGTCCCGGGTGCGGGATCCCCAGGCGGGTCCTAAGTGCTCGAACCCAGGCTGGTCCGGGGTGCGGGATCCCCAGGCGGGTCCTAAGTGCTCGAACCCAGGCTGGTCCCGGGTGCGGGATCCCCAGGCGGGTCCT
>JAVKLA010000017.1:1368066-1424664 GCA_034782735.1 Sagittarius serpentarius | reverse complement strand
GCCGCCGCCGCCTGAGCCCGCGGACGCAGCGGCCTCGCCTTTGTCCCCGCCCGGCCCCGCCGCCGGCCTCAGCCCGGCCCCCGCCCGAGGTAGGCAGAGGGGCGGCGGGGACGTTTCCACCTGGGCGGGCGCGGCTCTGTCACCCCCCGGGATGGGGTGGGGGGGGTGGTAAGAGGCCTCCCCAAGGGCCGAGACCCCGTTCCCATGCAGGAGAGGCCTCCCCTGGGCCAGGCCTGGCCCCATCTCCCTCACACCCCCAGGGGGGAGATGGCAGCCCCGGCCAAGGCCTCTGAAGGGCTCTGCGCGCCCCCCTCCCCAGGCTTTGCACCCCCTGCTCCCCAAAGCCCTCTGGGGCTGGCAGGCTCTTGTGAAGGGGTGCCCTGAAGCCAAGCCCTGCGTTGCATGTGGACTGATGAGCCCCCTCCACATCAGGGAGCTGGATGATCTGGATCGGGGGGTGCCCCCCTGCCGGGGGGTGGTGGAGCCCTGTGGCACCCGCCTCAGGGTCCGCAGTCTCCAGCGAGGGCTGGGCGGGGGGTGGTGGTTCACCCCATATCGATGGAGAGTTGCTGACAATGCCGTCACTCCCGGTATTGGAGTACGTAGCAGGAGCTGGCGTGTGGCATGCCAGCCTCCGGCCAAGGGAGCATCCGATGGCCCTGTACACGGTTGGCCCCGGCTGCAGCAGAGAGCCTGGGCTGGTGCTGGTGCCTGGGGAAGCATCAAGTGATGGTGGCTTCCAGAGCAGCTGATCCACCCCGGGAAGAGACGGTGTCCCATGTGAATGCGTGTGTGTGG
Source organism: Sagittarius serpentarius (assembly GCA_034782735.1). NCBI lineage: Eukaryota > Metazoa > Chordata > Aves > Accipitriformes > Sagittariidae > Sagittarius > Sagittarius serpentarius. The sequence continues at coordinate 1,423,866 of JAVKLA010000017.1, read as the reverse complement.
CTGTGGGTGTAAGCCTGGAAAAGCTGCCAGAGCCAAGGGGGAGACTTCATGCTCGTGAAGTTGAATGAGGTCCGCAGATCTGTGGCTGCCTTCAAGAGCAGGTGTTTAGATATGATAAACTGGAGCCTGTTGTTTGCTGGAACGTTTTTGTTTTAATCCTGTCACCTTTCTCTTCTGAAGGCCAGCTGGCACTTGCAGGGAGCGAGGCTGTAAGGGCGGAGGAGCGACAGCACTAACAGCTCTTCTGGAGTGCGTCCTCCTTGGATGTATTTACTGAAATGGCATCTCTCTTTCTCTCTGAATACCTTGTTGAGAAAGGATGTGAGCAGCTGCATGGGGAAAAGAGCTGTCGGTACCCCAAGTAGCCCGGATCTGTCTGGAGACTGAGCACACAAGCCAATGCAGCCCACAGATCTGTGAGTCGTCCAAGATTTGCCCTTTGCTGGCAATCCCCGGGCTCCCAAAAAACCAGATCTTCCCACACCTTTTTCCATGGTAAAGGTATTATCTGGGGTTTGGACACGTTACAAGGCTCTGCTGAGTAATGGGACATTGGGACGCTCCTGCAGAGGCGGTGTTGAGATGTGCTGAACTTGGCTCAGTGGGGAGTAGGCAGGAGAGACAAGGTGTCGCTTCTCGTGGGAGAGGAAGGGAAGGGAATGGCCTGAGGATTTGGACTGTGCAGTAGTTTTTGCCGAACTGTATGATCTGTAAGTGGTTTCTGCCCTGTGTTTGTTCTAGCAGACAGTCGAAGCAGCACACTCTGGGAGGGTGGGGAGGGTGGTCCCCGCTCTCTGAGGGTCCGGATGCAATACCTCTGACCAGATGTTTGCAGAGGATTTCAGCCTGGAAATCACAGCCTTTCTCAGGAGATCTCTGGTGCTTCCTGGTTTGCAGTGAGGATCAGAGGATTTCAGCACTTCCTACTCAGCTGCCTGATGTGAGCAGGAAGTGGGAGCATGAAAATGGCAGCAAAAGTGCTTGCAGCGAGGCTGGAAGCTCAACGGGCATAAGCGTGTGGGATGGTAATGAGGTTAGACCTGTCCTGAACAGGGTCCTAAGCCTTTTGGACGTGTCATTTGGGAATGGACAAGTCACAGTGTTAGGGCTGGTCCATGCAAGTGTTTACCTTGTCCTGGGACAGCACAGCAGGAGGACGGAGGTGAATGTGGACAGGTGCATGTGAGTGTGTCTTCTCCTGCAGTTTATTAAACGGCTTTGTTGCATCCTGGCGGGGCTCGGACGGGAACCTCCCCAGGGCAGGGAGAGGCTCGTGGTTTGGGTCCGTGCTGGGTGCTGTCCAGTGCAGTTCTGATCCGGTAGAGGTGTTTCAGTGTGACACTGTTCTATCTGGACTAGAAGAGTGATAAACTTTGTGTCCACCTGAGATTGTGGGTCTGGATTTATGTTGTGCCTCTGGCAGAGATGGGGAATTCAGGCCCGCGGTGGCTGGAGAATGTGTGTCGTGATTCTGGTCCTGGTTTCTGTGTTCACACTTCACTGGGCTGTGATTGGAGTAAGGAGCCAGGTTATAGCTGATGTTGGGAAGGAGGCTGGTTGCTTCAAGTCTTTTGAGGCAAGTTGACTCTAGGGGTGTGAGTGGCAGCACTGATAGCTTTGGCTTAAGCCAAACAGTTCTCCCACCATGGGGCACTGGGATAGAAACAACTCTTGGGAGGCTGAAAGCTGGTGCTGCAAAACCCTAACCATTTAGAAACTGTTGAAAGAAAAATGAGGTTTGAAAATGTCAGTAGTAAGGAGACGTTGTGTATTTGGAGTCTCTGTGGCTCAGATTTTCAGGCTTTTTTCCTGTTCAAATGGTGGGATGCAATAGTACGCATGCTTTTTTAAGAGAGTCTGTGAGATCCTGCAATCATGTATTTAACAGCTGGGACCGTGGGGAGGGGAAAAAACAAGCGTGTTGGCAATGCTCTGAAACAAGGCAGCTCCTTCTGCCCCGTTGCCTGACTCTCGCAGGGGAGGTGTGCGAATCTCCTCTTCGATCTCTGGTTCAACCATCAAGACCTTAGTTTTCCTGATCTGATTTTTTACCTTTTGATCTCCATCCAGCCCCATAGCTGCTGTCTGCTACAGAGGGACGGGACAGCACAGGATGGGTAGGTGAGTCAGTCCTGCGAGCTGCTGAGTCCTTCCCAATGTCTGTGTCTCATTACCTTGTTATGCTCCCTCAAGGCAGGAATGCATCCTTCCCCAGTTCAAGGCTTTGTCGGCTTCCTATTAGCAGCTCCTTTGACGACTTTTGTGTCGTTGGTAAAATGGGGGAGATGACAGACGGCCAGAGAAGCGTGTCCTGGCCTTGCTGAGTTTGAACAGTCTGGTTGCAGGTGGGTGGGCTTGTGTCAGACTTGAGCAGTCCTCTGTGACCGAGGCTTTAAGAGTCCCGCGCGCTTCAGCTCCTGGCTGGCACGGCTCGTCTGTTGTTTGCCACTCTGGTTGCTCTAAAAATACTGCAGAAACCCCTGCTGCTTACAGCCTAGCAGCCTCGCTGAATGGCTGTAATGTTTTCCTGCCTTTGTTGGTGCCTTAATGGAAGTGGTTTGTTTCTGGTCACCCTGCTCCCTTTCTTTGGATGTATACGGGCTGCTCTGCTGAATTGCCTTCCCCGAAGAGCAGGGCTGGGCCTGGCGTATGTTAGGGACAATTTTGTCACTCAGAGAAGGTCTGAGTTGGTACATTTGCTGTATGATGTGATGGTGTCATGAAGCTTTCAAAGGGGTGTACAGAGTTCAGGAGGCATGCAGGGGCTTGTGGGGTGTGGGGTGAGTTGCTAATGCTGTTAATGTTAACTTCTCAGCTGAAAAACTTGGGTCTTGTTAAGCCAGGCTGCGGAAGTGTAGGAGAGCAGTGCTGTCCTGCAGAATGTAGGCAAAGGATTTGTTTTCTTTCTCTGCCTCGGAGAGCTCCATTTTCCCTTGAAACTGTCTTCCAGATACAGCAGCAGTTGCTAACACTGAATGAATGCGTGCTGAATTTGGGCAGCTCTGAGGCTGCTGTACGTTGTCCGGGATTCAGTCATTTGGGTTTGAGTTTCTCCAGAGGAAGCGAAGATAGTATGCTTGCGTGGCATTGTCTCAGTTGTCAAACTATAAATAGCAAACGGAGCCCAAGTCCTTGTTGAACTGACTTTGGAAATTTCCCGGACTCACCTTGGAGGAGGAATTCGTGCCAAGGCACATCAGCCCTTGGCAGAGTGGGGCTGAAGGTGGTGAATGCTCAGCATGTTGCAGAAGTACCCGTGAGTCGATGAGGTGGCAGAGTTCGTGTGAGTGCCACATGTCCGTGTCACTGCGGTCCCTGTTGGGCAATATCTGAGGATGCTGAGGAAAGAGCCTTGAGTCAGTGCTATGCTGTCACCCAGAGAGGTCTTCGGCAGGGAGGGAATGCCCGAAAGTGAGGACCTCCACGGAGGTCCTAACCCCGAGGAAGGGCTGGAGCAAGATAGCGGCTCTCTGTTACGCTTCAACACCTTAGCACATCCATCATGTGTATCTGTTCGTCTTCCCTCATCCCAGAAGTTTAGTCGATCCACGTTCAAGGCTAAGTGTGGTGGATGGTGCTGTCTGTTATCAATGCAAGAATTACGAAGGTGTCTCTGAGGCTGGGTGGCTGACTGGCTTGCTTTTTGCACCTCAGCACAGTGACAAACCACATCGCTTACTCGCAGGCGGATACATTAGGCTTCGTCCCGGGAGCAGGAATGCATGCCAGCAGAATTAGCTCTTCCACAGGCTTGCATTGCAGAGTTGGATCAAAATACTGCTCACATCAGTGCAAAACAAACACTGCTGCTGTCTGGCACGCGGTCACGCTCACCCTGTGGCCTCTCTGTGCCACAGTAAATGACGGCTTGTACTTCAGGGGGATGGAGACTCTGCGCTGGAAAGGTGGGTGCTAAAGGTAGGGAACAGGAGGACAGAAATACAGTAGTTGGGGCAAGAGCTGGACACAGAGTATCTCACACTGGCCTTCAGAAGAGACTCTTTTCTCTTGATGGAGAAATTTTTTACGTGTGCAGGGTGTCCCCATCAGCAGTGCCTGCCTGGATCATCCTTCCAGCTTTTACCTGGCAAGCGGGACAGGAGTGGGAGTTGCTGCTGGCTGTACGTGGCTCCTAGCTTTTGGCACTCTTGGCTGCTTGCTCTTCTGGGCTCTTTGTGCATCGCAGTGTGTAACTTAGGATCAGAAAAACTCTACTGGTTTAATGTAGCTATCCGAAAGTAATACCTCAAAACAGAGACCCAAACCTTTGCTTATTTTAGAAATGACTCAATTGATGTTACAAGGCATGAAATAAGCAGGTAGGGCTTCCTGGTGCATTGGGGTTTCTTGACAAGATTGCTCTTGCCTGTACTGATTCATTGGGTCACGTTAGGTGATCCTGGACTTTGTGTCCATCTGCTCTCCCACCTTCTTCTCCTACTGTGCCTCTTTTATTCCCTTTTTCCACCTTCCCTTTCACTCGAGTGCACCCAGCTCTCCTGCAACTCCCCCTCTGCGAGGAGTGTGGTAGGCATTTATAGAAATAAAACACGAAGGTGTCCTGATCCGGTTTATGTTCCAGTTGTAGCTGGAAGGATATCAGCTTGTCACTTGGGTCATCTGCTTCTCTGAAAGAGAGCAGCATGTCCAAGGAGCCTCTGGAACATCCTGTGGTCCTGCAAGTGCCTTGGAGTTCAGCTCCACGGAGGGTGGAAGCAGGGCACTGGGGCAGCCTCTGCGGAGGAGTGAACTCCCTGATGCTGCAGGAAGGAGTCTGGAGGTGGTGCTGGGAGTGGTTGATGGGGCGGGGGTGGGGGGGGTGTTCTTGAGCTTTCAGGGGAGGAGAATCTCTTACGCAAGGGAGGAGAAAACAGTGTTAATGCTGAGGCTGCTTTTTCAAAGGCGCTGTTGCGTAAGAGCGAAGCCTTGGGCAGCACAGAAAATGTGGAGAACGTCACTTCCTAGCAATAGCTCAAGACAAAGCAAGGATTGCTCTCTGAATTTCTTCCTTTATGTGTGTCCTAAACTTCAAGGCTTATGTAAATTGTCCAGGTTTGCTCACTGCTTGATGCACTTAACATTGCAGAGGATATATTTCCATACATAGCCTGGGGGTGCAACTACCAAGTAAAAAAAGTCTCTTCTGTTCCTGCCATAGACTCTTTCTTCATCTAGCTGCTTTCAGCAATACGTAAGAGGCCAGTGAAAGCACCTGCTTTCCAGTATTATCTTTTAGTGGCAGTAGGGTGGGAATATTCACAGCAGAGATGCTGTCTCTGAGGTGGGAGCATGTCCCTGCTCCCTCCTTCCCCTTGACAGCCCAGAGCAGAAGAGAAGCACCGTTCTCCCACTTCCCTTGCCTCGCTCAGTCACAGGTTTTGCTGTGTCCTTTTAGCCATCCATGGGGGCTCACCCTCTGTCCTCTGGCCTCCCTGTCCTTGTCCCAGGGCTGAGGCAGGGACCGGCATGTGGCTCCTTGCTGTCCCAGGGGTGTCGAGGATGGAGCGTTGACTATTTCTGCAGACACTACAGAGCACCTGGATACAGGAGTCTCTGCTTCTCTTGGGGCTCATCTCCTGGCTTCTGCTGAGCTCAGGATCATGCCTGCCTCCTCCTTTTCCTTCTTCCAAGACCGCACCAACACCTTGCTGCAGCAGTAGAGGGGTCCCCAAGTGAGGGCGTGGAGGTGCTGGTGGGCAGACTTGCAGTATGGTCCATTTGCCTTGAAAACTGCTTCCACAGAGACCATGCCTGAGAGTGGACGCAGTTCTCCGTGGCTCAGGGATGCATTGAAACCTGATGAAACTACTGGGCACTCCTCATGTGCCTGTGGTCAGCCCCCTTCATGGCCTTGCTGCTCCCCTCTGCGCTGGGGCTGAGATGGGCGGGATCTTCCTTGTCCTTGGTGGCGCTTCTGTCCCCACAGCACAGCTGCAGAACAGAGCTGCCACCAGCTGGAGGTGGCAGGGTCCCAGAAGAGGGGATCCCCATGGTGGGGGATAGTCCCTGCCACAGTGCCAGCTTTTTGTCTGGGTCCCTGCAGCCTCGTGGCTGTCACCTGCTGGCATGGGGCAGGCAGAGAGGACAGCAGCACTGGCTCACGCCACTGTAATAATTGAACTGCAGTGTTAAGCAAATCTGTGGCTTGTGATCTTTATTCAGAGTGCTCAGCCTCTTTGAAACTGTGGTTTAATACAGGCGGTTTGACAGAGGCCTTAATAAGCAGTTGCTGTCTGGATAATGACTGGAATTGGAGGTGCAGTGTTCCCTCGGATGCCCTGTGTAAGTTTTGAAGGGTGTTTTTATAACAGACTAAGCTGGTGGGTTTGGGGAATCCAATTATTTAACACTATAGACTCTGTCAGTCCCTGCTTATGACTTACTCCTGTCCAAAAACCAGTAGAAAATACATTTCTCAGTTTTGAGTAAGCTGGCAGAATGTATATTGGCATCACGAGTATTCAAATGCACATGCTGATGAGATGGACACGCTGTGAACTAGCAGAGAGCTGCTGCAGGGATCGGTTTCAGGTGGCGAGTTGGATTTCCAGAAACCGTAGCTTGTATGTTTGTTTTCCCAGTATCTAAGGGTTGAAATCAAATACGCTCCAAGTATTGCCTTTTAAATTTCCCTGCATTAATCTTAATGTTGGTTGCTAACCGAGACCAGATCTTTCCTAAACACATCTGGTGCCTGGGTATGATTACAACCCTTCCTTCCAAGGGTGTGCTACGCTGAAGAGCTGCAAGGGTCTGCTTGAGGTCAGAAAGCAAAGACAAGGTTTGGGGTTTGTGGGTGCTCTGTCTGGTTGCTGTGGTCGTGTCAGCTCCCTTTGAGGCTCGGCTTGGCCGCTTGTGAGTGCTGGGTCACAGCAGGATCTCTGGGACCCCTGCTCCACGAAGGTGCCTAGGCAGGCTGCACCTGTGGCAACGTGCTCTGCTCAACATGGGCTGCGCGGTGGAGGCACGGGCAGCACAGGAGGCGGTTTGCTGGGGTTTTGCTGGATCCCAGGTGGGGAGAAGGAATGGTCACACTGGGCTGCTGCCTGTTGGGGTCCAGCTGTGCAGTTCTTGGTGGGCTCAGCCAGTCCTGGGGATGCTCAGGGCACCGCAGGGCTGGTGCTGTGCCGGGGACAACCCTCTTGGTGTCACACTGCTACAGACACAGGTGCTGTGGCTTGGGTTTTGAGGATTGAGCTGGCAAAGCGGTGTGGAGATGGCCTTGGGGATTCATCAGAGTGTTTGCTTTGCCTCAAAAGCACGCACGGCGGCTCTACCTTCTGTTACCCAAATCTTTCTTGGTGAGGTGAGAGTTGTTGTGCAGAGTTTCCTCTTTATATCCTCTTATGTCATGCTGCCCCGCCGGCTGAGTGCGCTCAAAATAGCTGCCAATCCCAGTAGGTTTCACTTCAAGGTCTCTATTCTTAGCTTGCTGGTTAGCTGAGCAAGCCGCGTTACTCAGTAGTCATGAGTTCAAGGACCGTAGGGTGAAGACTAGCAAACTTATGCCATGCAGGAGTTTTGTTTGTATTTCATGGCAGCTTTGAAGGGATGTCTTGGGTAGAGTCCTACTCAGCGGCCTCAGACTTTCATGCTCAAACAGAGAGCCACATGTATGTGAGTATGAAATAAGGGTTGCCGGAGCTGGTACATACTCCGGAGGAGGCAGACGGCTCAGGAGACGGGATGACTCAGTATGTGAGAGTCTGTTAAGTGGCCTATTGCATCTGACCCGTCTACGAGCAGCTTTATCAGATGCGTCTTACTGCTGCACTGATGACCAGATACGTGCGTGGCAGGAGTGAAGCAGAAGTGAATGTGAGATGCGGAGCGGTGGCTTCCCAGGAGCGGAACTAGCTGGATGTTCTCAGAGTGTTGCACCGAGACTGAAGATATCTGCTGCGCTGGTGATGTTCAGCCCATCCTGTAAGTGCCTTTCCCATCCCTGGGGGATTTTTTCCTTCCTTGCACGGCTGTGAATCCTGACTAGTTGGGTGGTCTGGCTAAAGGTGTGCACGGGAGCATCCTTCTGTATGGCACGTGGAGAACGGGTCACACGCAGGCCTGAACTGGAGTTCTAATCTTCGTCTGGTGGACACAGCCACCACTGGGGCAGGTTAAGGGCTCTGAGGTTTTGATTGCCTGTACGCAGGGTCCCAGCTGAGTGCCTGTGTGGGAGCTTTCTGTGTAGCCTCGTAGCCGCAGGAGGGGAGCAGACAGCATCAGGCCCAGTTGCACCAGCAAACGCAGGACAGGCTTATCTGTTACCTGCTCTGCCTTTTCTGGCTGTTTCATTGGGAACTCACCATTTACCCACCAGCTCTTGCTCAGATCTGATGAAGGTGCTGCTTAGATGGACGCAGAGGGACCCCTCGCTAGTCTTTCAGCGGGACTTAGCTATTTTTGAGAGTGCATTTTGGCAGAGATCTTGTTTTCCAGACTTCATTTAAATTCCTTTAACTTTTTCAAACTATTGTTGAAGCTGTCTGATGCCAGCTCTGCTGGGCTTAGATAGATTTCCACCCAGGAGTGGATCAGGCACAGCATGCTGGAGTTAGGGCACGGGCAGGGGCAGCATCCTGCACCCGAGGAATTTGTGGCACAGGAGAAAGGAGCCTGTCCTGGGGGTGGAAGGTGCTGGCCGTGGCTTTTTCTGTGTGCTGAGAGGTGGTTGAAGCCCTGTACATGGAGTTGCTGGGGAGTGAGTGTTGTGTACCCAGTTCGCATCCTGCCTACGCTGCGGGTAACAGTCACGTGCAGACGAGGCCTTTGTCCTGTGCCTGACTGCTTTTTTTAAAATTTATTTTTAGGTGCTCTCTGGCTTCCTCTTCCTCCTGCACTGCGCTGCACTCCCTCTTTCTAACTCCCTCGTCTAGGATTGCTTTTTGAACAATCAGTTCCTCTTTAAACCCATTTTTGCAGGCCTTTGTCTGCGTTTGGGAGCTGGCCCAGTTTAGCATTAGCAGCTGCTGGCTCCTTCTGGGTAAGCAAGAACAAATAAAGGTTTACACTGAATGAATCATTTGAGCCTTATCTGTCTTTCAAATTCAGGACAGCTGTACAACTTCTGCGTGGAGTCTGCCTGGAGGGCACAGAGGCTCCACGGTGAAAAACTTCTGCTAGTGGCCGGGGCTTAATGGGTTTGTGCTGCTGATCCATGCGCCGCCTCAGTGAATTCTGTGTGCTTTTCTGAGCTTTATCCCACGCTTGGTTACGAAGCACAACTCTGCAGTAACTCCCTTTCCTTGAAGACTTGCTCCACGCCAGCTTTGCTATAGGCTTCTGTGGAAATTCAGCTTTCAGGATGCTTTGAGTGGTTTGATCGCCGCGTGAAAATGCAGATGCTGGCTGCAATGCATCACGGTGGGAACCACATCGTGGTGGGACCCATGTAGTGGATAAGCTTTGAAGGCAGATAGTGCATGGTTTGTGGGGGGTGAGCTGTTGACATCCCCTTGAGCTCTTAAGCAAAGGGACACTGCAGAAACCATGGTGTGGCTTTGCTGGTTTAAGAGGCAGGATCTGTAGATAAGTAGCGTTAGTTGGTTTAATAACAGGAATGTGGGAGAAGGGAGGGGAGCAGCAGATAAGCCTTGGGCTCGTGCTTGAAAAGTTTTAATCCGACACTAAGGTGGGGAGTTGCACCAGAGGTAATAATTGAGATGAATGGGACAGGTTTTTTTCTCCCCTCCTCCTGGTGTCCTCACCTTCTGGCACTCTAGATTAGACTTAGTTTATACTCTTTCTACGCAGAGAGGCACCCTGTCTAACTGTAATGAAGGTCTTGCCAACAGATCCGGTGTTGTTCAGTGGTTCGGAGGAAGTGCCGGCGCGTGGCGAGCCTTGCCCGCCCTCCTGCAGCCTAGTCCTTCTCCCAGCTCGCATCCTCTGGTTGTCAGAGCTCATCAGAAGGAGCAGGCTTGGACACATGACACAGTGGTGGCAAACTCCTCGTAGCTTCTTGCAATTTCCCCCCCCCTTTTTTTTTTTTTAATTCTTCAGAGAATATGTGCCGCAGAGCCTGCCCATCTCTCTGCACCCTCAGCGGACCCTGCAGGGAGGTTTTGGCTCTGCGGCTGGATAAACCATTTGCCTGTTGCAATGCTGGGAGCTACCACGCTCTTGCAGACTGGAGGTGTTGGTGGAGTTTCCTTCATGCGTTCGTAACCTGCCTTCCCAGTTTGTCTCATCCCACGCCCAAGGTCGTGTGTTGAGATCAAGAGAGGGACGTGGTGGCTTGGTAGCTTCAGTACTGTAAGGCACTGAGGACACATTTGCAAGACAGAAGTCCATCCTTTCTGGTGGGCCAGGCCTTGGGAAGTGAAGATGGCTCTAGCCTTTGCATGGCAGCAAGGGCAAACCTTGTTGTTGACTTGATAAGAAGAATTACGGGAGTAAAGCAGAGTTTGGCTCCTGAGTGCAAGGGCTCTTGACACTTTGACTTCTCTGTAGATGATGCGCAGGCTGTACTGGCTGCTCAGGCCTGGGCTCGTAGCTCCTGTGAAGTGTATTGAGGTGTACGGTGGGTTGTCAGCAAGGTCTTCTCCTGCCTTGTCGGTGACTTCCCTGGGGCTCCATGGAGCTGGACTTGGTCTGAAGCGTTGACGGCTAAGGGTCTTGGGGTGGTTGGAAGGTGATTTTAGGACTAAGGTAAGGTAAAGTCCTGGGTGAGGAACCAAACAGGTGCTCGTAACAGTGTTGGCAGAATAAGGTTGCATCTTGGCAGAAGCTGTTCCCTTAGTTCCACGTGAGCTCTTTCCTGCAAACCCTGATGGATAAACTGCATCCCTTTCTTCTCCGGAGGTTGGAGGCAGCTGGCTGTGCTTGTGAGCTGTACTGGGAACTGCAGTAGAGTGGGGACATGCAGGGCTGCGTATCTTGGGTTGGGAAGAATAACCCAGAGACCCTTTCCACCTTAAATACAGAATTTTGAAGGGGGTCTGCAGGATGCTGAGATGGTACAGCCATGCTGTGCATGGTGAGTTTGGCTATTATCTGTATCTTCGTCTGATGTGGACGTGGCACATCAAGCTCGGTCATCGGCAGGAAGCTCCTCTTCTGTGCTTCGGTTTCCATCACGGGACGGCTGGACTCAGGGACTCGGTGGGAGAGGGGTCTTGAAAGGGGGGTAGAGAGGCAAACCTCACTACTGTGAACACAACGATTGGCTCCCGAGACATGGAGAGGTCTTGCTCCCAGCCTGAAGAGCTGCGGCGTGGAGGAGGAGAGCACAAAGGTGGCACCGAGCACATGGTACTGGAGAAGGGAAAGCCAGGGTGGGAGGACACAGCGGCGCCGTCTCCTCAGCCAACACAGTTTCTTTTTAAAACTGGATTTTTCAGTCTTTCTTAAAGCTTCCTATGCATTAGGCTGGCTCTGTAACACGCCTGTCAGGCCCAGGCTGGGGCGATTTGGGGCCAAACCCATGGATCCATGCATGGAGGATTTCTGAGGGATGCCCCAGCTAGCCACCACGAGCCTGTATTGATTACCGCTTAACTTCTGGTTTCCCTGCCCGTGTTGGGCAGACTCGGAGTGCCTCAGTGAAGGGGTAAGCAAACAGGGCCTGTACAACCCTTACAAAGCCAGGGCTGGAACCTGCTTTTCTAGTATGACAGACCAGGTCTCAGTCACTCTGCCTCTTTAAAGCAAGTGTACTCAGAGAGGGTTTGGCTTTTCTGTCTATAACTAATTTTTTAGCCATTAGGTAGACGGGGTAAAAGTCCCTGCTGGATTTGTCCAGGCAGCTCATTGCGGAGCCATTGGAGCTTGTTTGTGTTGCGACGCTTTGTCTCATGCGGTGGGTCTGTCCCTGGCCATGCACCAGATGCAATGGGTGTGCACGGATGCTGAATCCCCCCTTCCTCAACAGCTGGATGCGCCATAAAGGGAGCAGGAATAATTCACCTGGATTAAACCACAAATCTCTCTCCTTCCATCTTCAAGGCTCTGCTGTCGTAAACAGCTGCTTACTGGAGTAGGTAAGTGGAGGCAGCGCAGTCCTGCCAAGCCCTCGTGTCCACAAATGACTAAATCCTGCCTGAAAAGTCAAAGTATGAAAACATTATTTTTTGGTTTTGGCTGAGCCTTGTGGGTTGCTGGGATCGAGCCATCTTGGCTGCCTGGCGGGATAGCAGAGCCGCCCCTCTGGATGCTGGCTTGGGCTCTGCCCACCTTGCAGCTGGCGGAGGAGGGTGGAGGAAGGCCGGTGTGGACGTGTCGGGGGGCAGGTGGGGGCCTGGGGTGCGCGGGGGGGCCTGGGGGCTGCCACTGCCTCAGCAGCACTCGGACCAGCCTTATAGCCCAGGATCCGCCAGCAGCACTCTTGCAAAAATTGTTGTGCCCATTGGTAAAGTGTGTTGGCAGGAGGGCTGGAGGGCGGTGCTGCGGCTGCAAGCCCTCGCAGTTCATAAATAACTGTGGGGGCTGGAGAGCCGGGCCGGTGTCTCATAGAGGAGTTGTCGTGCCAGCCCCTGTGCAAATGCAGCACCTTGCCTGCATTTTCTGGCTTTTAAGCTGGCTTTTCTTTCGTGTGCACTTCCGTGGCGGGGACCTGCATGCAGCTGGGGTTTCTGTATTCTGCTCTTATTTGCTTGCTGCTCCGACATCCCGACAGTGGCCGGTCGTCAGCTGCTTGCAGGCAGCCCTGCCTGCCTGGAGCTGGGTCAGGAGCCTTGTTGAACTGTGCGGTGGGTCCGTCATGCTGTCGCAGCCTGACTGATAGACTGCTATCAGTTCGTAGGGAATAGGTGCATACAAGATGGGAGACGCTGATGTTCAATAAGGCACTGGTCTGGGAAAGGAGAGCTCTGAGCAGCTCTGTGCTGGAGACTCTTTGTGCATTTTGATGTCTGTTTAATATACGCTGGAGCAGGAGCCTAAGAGGGTGGAGAGCAGTCTGGTAGTAGTCCAGTCTAACTAGGTGTCCTGGCGTGCTCCTGGGAGCGCAGATCTCGCTGCCTAAAACATCTGACATGTCTCACCTCTGTGGTATAGGCTGCTGCGAGAGCAGGTGCCTACAGACTCAGAGGTGCTGCATGTTGCTTTGCTGAAAGACCCATGGCTCTGGGCCCTGGCCCAGCAGAGACCAGTTCCTTCTCTGAACAGCGCAGCAGCTCGTGGACTGTCTGGTCAGATTGTATATGTGCTGTGTTTTGAATGCAAGCAGTGGTGGACCAGGCAATGCATAAGCCACTGTGCATCCCTGCCCCTGACTTGCTTCTGCTTCCTATGCTTGCATCTCCAGCTCCCCAGGCTTTCCCAAGTGTACCCCTCTTCTCCACCCTGAACAGCCCTTGCAAAACTTGGTTTCCCAGCGGACCAGCAGAGATACCCGTTTTGTGTTATCTGCTCTCTTCCTCTATGAGCTCCAGCCCTTAGAGATGGGGCATGGGTTCAGCTGCCTCGACAAGTGAGACTTGGGACCCACAGGAGCTCAGCATGAGCCTGGACTCCTGCTGTCTGGCTAGGGCTGTAGGGACAGAGCTGAGGAGCCTATGGTATGTACGGGAGGTGAGAAATCGTGATGTGGAGAGGAGGCAGGGTGCTAGGGACATGGCAGTGGCAAGGGGATGTCCAACCTCCCTCTCCCAGTGAAGCGGTAGGTGATGTGTTGTTTGCTCTAACACAATTGATTTGCTCATAGCATGATCTGATGTGACACGTAATTGCGGGACACTCGTGCTTTTTCAAGCTTCTTTAGCTCGGCTGAATTTATAATCAAACTTTGCTTCAGAAGAGGTTGGGAGCCATGCTCTGGGTTGTCCATTTGCAGCTGCAGAGGACGAGTGTGCCCGTGCATCAAAAGGGCAAGCTCGAAGCTGGACTCTGTGCCAGCTGGTCAGAGGTGGTGGTGGGAATGGACCCTCCCTTTGCATCTCCTCTTCCTTGCTCCACAGGCATGGCTTGCAGGGGCTAAGGCAGCAGACTGTGGGCAGTCTGGGATTGCTGCTGGTGGAGACAGAGGTAGAACTTGCCTTCAAAGGCTGTATCTGCTCAGTCTGGGTCAAGCAGAGCAGCAACAGGCCTGTGATGCTACACTGGATGCTTGTCTGCTCTCAGTGGCTCTTGGTGTCTGTTCCCTGCCTCCACAAAAGAAGCCCCTCTCCAAAGAGCAACCTCCACCACTGCTTGCAGGACCTGACACTTCTGAAAGACTCTGCAGTGTCTGGATGGAGATAAGTGTACAATTTAAGGCCAAAAATTAGGAGAATTTCCTGCCGATAGAGATGGAGCCTGGATAATGCTGATTTAGGGCTTTGACTCCCATTTGCAGCCTCCACGGGCTCCTGGGGGAAGCTGACCTGATTCCCAGCTTGTTGGGCTCTCCCAGTTCGCACCCACTGGCAGGGTCAGTGCCTCGCTGGATCTATAGGTGGTTTGTGCATATGGCTCCCTGGTTCTTTGTCTGTCTTCCGCATTCATGGCAGCGTAATTCCCAGGTACACGGAGCTGCCGACATGCTGCATCCTCGTGTGGTAGGACAGAGCCTGGCAGCTGAGACACCCCTTCTGCGTGGCCAGGCTCAGTGGTGAGACGCTGGTATGCAAGATGTAAACTTAATACCAAAGTTTAGATTACAGCCCTGTGAAAAACATCAGCTCCCCTAAATGGAGCCCAGATGGTGGCGGAAGCTGTGCAACGGATCGAAGCTGAGGGCCAGGAATTGCAGGAACCGTGTGAGCAAAGGGACCGGGGCTGTGGGGGAGGGAGAGGAAGGGAGGTAGGATTACAGCTCATGTAGGCTGCAAGGCAGGCAGTTGGCCACCGCTGTCTGCATCAAGGGTCAATTCCTAAACCAGGCTGGTTAATCCACCTCGCCCCCTTAAAAACAATTTCGGACGACAAATGTCTCCTAAGTTGCATCACAGTAAGTGCAGCATTTCCAAAGCTGAGGTTTCCCACAGCCCATGGCAGCTGAACTTGCGGGCCTAAGAGGCCAAGGGCTCTTGGGCAAATTAGAGGAGACCGGGTAGATCTGAGGCAATGAATACACAAGCTGTGTTCGCTTGGGAGCTCTGCCAGAGGAGGAGTTTCCCAGCTTCCTCCTTTCAGCAGGTTCGGAGCCACTGAGCCCAGGAAGAGGGTCGAGTGCACGCGGGGAGGCTGGAGACAGAGCCCAGTTTTGGGTAAGAGGAGCGCCGACGCGCACCCCAGCAGCTGGGCGATTGCACGGGCCAGCGCAGGCTGTGGGGAGGCTGACCGTGACTCAATATCCTGGTGTTGTGAAAAAAGCAAACGTCCCGAGGCACCACTGAGAGTGCTGTCTGGGAGGCTCAGAGCCATCCTTCCCCTACTGTGCTGCAGGAGCCTCTGCCGCGGCTTGTTCTGGGTGTTTTGGAGAGGCATGGAGCCATTGAGAAGTGCTGAGGGGACCGCAGAGCACATCTGGTAGGGCTGGACCCTGTGAGGCCAAGCAGTGCCAGCGTGCACACAGAAGACTGAGACGGAGGTCTCCAAACGATGCTGCGGTGATGTGAGAACAAGTTATTCCCTTCCCAGGACAGGTGATGGCCTTGGACTGGAGCGAACAGACCTCATCTCTGGGTCAGGACAGGTCCAGTGGGGAGGATGTGCTGGGAGGTTTCTCTGGAGGGTTTGGCTGCGTTAAATGAATGTTGGGAATGGCTGAGTTAATTGTCCCTCTGTGAACTAGAGAGCTGGGGTAAGATGGTAAGAGGTGAGGTGTTTACGTAGAAACTGGGGCTCTTCCTGAGGCCATTCTGTCAAGAGAAGTTTTGGAGAGACCTCAAACATGTCCTGATGTGATCAGTGCTCCTCTGATAGGACCCCACCATCTCTCCTTCCTCCCTGCTTTGCCCTTCCCACATCTGTCTCTCTTCCCCTCCTTGTAAGAGCTGCTGCATTTTTCAGTGCCACCCACTTGGGTGGTGAAAAAGGGACTGCAGCTGAGCTAGGGAGAGGGCAGGAGGGATGCAGAGGACCACCGCTGCAGGCAGCTGAGGAGCGAAGGCCGGCGTGGGTACCAAGCCGCAGGGCCTGCGGGTAAGCAAACCCACGCAGCGTTCGCCTCAGAGGAAGGCCCACGTCCCTTGAGATAAGTGTGTGCAAGAGCAACACGCCCCTCCCCTCGGAGATAAGTTTGTGTGCAGACACAGCCCGGAGATAAACACCCAGGAAAGCAAACATCCAAGTCGTACACCTGTACGGACACGGAGCACCTGCAAACATCCGCCACGCGGCTGTGCCCATCCTCCTGGGGTGGCACAGCTGAGCCACGCGGGTGTTCGGCACTCACTGGACCAGCACCGGACCTAGTTTTGTGCTAGAAAACTGCAGGGCTGTGCGGTGCCTCAAAACCTGGGGATTCTCGGGGAGAGAGAACAGTCGGAGTTTGGTGGGTTGAGCTGGCTGCAGCTTTCAAAGATGCTCAGAGCAACGTAGACCCCAAAGTGCTGTTACATGCCAGGTTTCGTGTGCCTGGAGGATGGTGTTATCTTTAGGCTGTGAATTCAGTTTTCTAGTAGCTCTCCGGTAACCTCTGTGCACAACGCAGGGCCTTGAAAAGTTCCTTGAAACTGCAGGAAGGGTTTTTGTCAAACTCCTAGTGTCTTGGAGGACTGGTGAAATTGGCGCGACTGAAACTGTCGCCGGCGCGGCCTCGCTGCAGCGGGAATGCTTTGCGGGGGATTTCAATATGTGTTTCAGGAACACTGCTTTCTGACTCCTGTAAAGGGAGCTGAACCGGTCATCTGGGCTCCACTTAGATTTGGGGGAGAGCAGATGCATGCAGCCGACAGAGCTGCTGCTTGCTTCTTGGGAGCAGCATGCGTCGTGTTTATCTCCCCGAGTTTTAGGTGTCTGCAGCGATGGTACTTACACCTGAGCCCCGACGACATGTTGCCGCACTCTGGGCAGGTGGAAAAGCTGCTGGGGCAGACAAACCACACCGTTTTAAGATGTCCTTGACAGGATTATTGCTTGTGTCTCTGCAGCCAGCTCAGACATCTGCACTGAAATGTCGACTGGCAGATGAATCTCAGCTGTAACTGGTGGATTTGGATCTTACCCTGAAGTCGAACTCCAGAGTTTTATTTTTCAGGACTGACTGGGAAATAGTTAGGGCACCATCACGTATATCCCAGATGAGATAAGGGAGGCTGGGTAGTTCTGGTGACAGTCAGCCCTGCATGTGCTGTCTGCGGACACTGCCCAGCGTATCATGCAGAGGCCGTTTCTGCAGTATTTCTCAGTCTCTCAATGGAAGTTTGGTGGCAAAATGACTACTGAGACCATGAAAAACTATGGTTTGGTGCAAGTTATGCTGTTTTAGGAGCAGGGGAACCAAGAGGCTAACAGCTGTTACAGTGTGTGACATGAAATGCAATGGTGCAAGCGTACAACTGCAGTTTACAGGGCAACCTGAAGGACAAGCTTACAGGCGTCACTACCCCTCTGCTCGTCCCTGATATGGTTAGGAGTCCTTCATGAGCAGACTTAGAGATGCTGAACAGTTGCAGGTAAAGGCACTGCAGAACGAGACCCCTGGTGCCCTCAGCCTGCCGTGCTAATTGTAGGGGCTCCTGAGACATGCTTTGGCACTTCGTTTGCACCGTGTGGTTACTCTGATTAAAGTAAATACCAATAGTGGGTTGTAACCAAGCAGGGGGCGGTGGTTCTGTGCCGCATGTCACCGAGAGACTTTGCTGCAGTGCACCCCCAATTCTGGGGCAAGCAGCAACCTGAGGAACCGTGTACTGGCACGGAGCCTTGCAGAGAGTCAGGGAGCTAGACATCACCTCTGTGCTTCTTGTTATCTCTGTTTGTAAATACTGCAGGTGAATGTTAACCTTCTTCCTTGGGAGGATAAACTAGTCTCTAGACTTTGAAGACTAGGAGCACTGTATTGGTGATCTGTAGCTGCAAAGTGCTTCTGATGTGGACACAGCTGAGCGGTAAAGATGTGTCTGCAGCTTGTCTCTACTGGGCATCCTTTGCTCTCAGTCTCCCTACACGTGCAGGACTGTGTGTGCTTCTTGCTGGTTTTGCTAGTAGAGGTTTATTTGTCATGGATCAACAGCATCCGTATCCATGAGCAGGAACCGAGCTCTCAGGAGAGACATGATGCTGGTCCTGCTCAGGCAATGTCATGGTGGCTGTGCTTGAGTCCTCGAAAATAACTGAAGAGGATTGAAGGCTCCACTGAGTCTGTGCTTCTTGAGTGATGCCAAGAAGCATCAAGTAGGAGTAAGGAGATGTCATTGCCTCTGTAGCTCATGACTCTGAGTGGTCTTAATTCTGTGACCAGCACTGTACTATCTACTGCAGAAAGGGCAGGGACTCAATGGAAAAGACTCAAAACTACAAAAATGTAGGATCTGTCTTGCAGGGAGAGATGATGATGAAGCTCAGCCTGGTTATCTTAGCAAAAGAAATTCAAGGCATCAGCTCCTTTGGCTGATGGACCAAAACAATGATGTGCTGGAGGCAGAGGTTAGCTTGTGTTTTCTGTGTTAGCCCTGTCCGTCTTATGTGAACAATCCTAGCAGTGCCGCATCTGATCTCTTCTTGTGTCAAATCACAGCAGAAGGGGGTCCCTGGAGAAATGTCTGCAGTCTGCTCCTTCCCTGGCCAAAGATCTACAAGTCTCATTTTGTGGTTCCTGTCAGGTTTTTTGGCTGCCTTTTTTGTTTGTGTTTTGAGGTGTGGATTTGTAACAGTGATGATGATGAACCCTTGAAAGATCTGTCAAGATCAAGGAACTTGGAGGATTTTTTTTTTTTTTTTCCCTTGGTGAGACCTTGCTGTCTGGGTTGGATGTCTTGTTAGGTCTAGCCTACTCATGAGTAACTATGCTGGTTGGGTGGAGGTTTGCTGTCTCTTCTGCAGGAGCCCAGACTGGATGATAGCCTGTGACAGTGATGAGAACAAGTGATAGCACTTGGCTGCTTCCCTGCTGGAGAGGTTGGGATGCTGGCATGGAGAGGCTGTTTCACACCACGCGAACGTGTCTGGGACAATGTGCCGAGCGAGTGAAGAAGGTGGAGGGTGTGTCTGAGGAGAAGCCTGGGAGGGGTGCAGGGTGTAGGATGGGGTGCTGGCACATCAGGAGGTGGGACAGAGAAACTTGCAGAAGGATTTGTGGGCTAGGCCTGGTTTGAGCTTGGGTGTGTGCTGTATCTGCACAAATCTGCATGTCCTCCCTTCTGCCATCTTATCTTCTAGCTCGGTGGGGGAGGCCTCCCGACAGTGCTGCCTGCCAGAGGAGATCCTTGCAAAACCCCACGGTTTTCTTCTCTGTCCATGTGGCTTCGATGTTCATCTCCTTGCAGCAGCTCTTGCACATTCCTGACCCTGGAAAAGAGAGATGAGACTTTTCCAGAGCTCACTCACCTACCGACCAGTCTGATACTAACCGCTCAGTTCAGAAGAGAAGTTCCCGATTAGATGCTGCTTGGTTGCCTTTCTGGTGTACTTAGCATTAGCATACAGATCTCCCATTCGGAGAGATAGGGATACCCCAAATGAAGATCTCGCAGAAGACTCTGGGATGAGCAAAGCCCCCTAAGTGGCATCTCATGACAAAACTTGGTGGTTTTATTTTGTCAGAATATCTAAATTAACAGCAGAAAGGCTATGACTTACGTGACTTTGAGGCCAGGGTTTGGTCACAGGTGGATAGTTTCCAGCAGACTTGTGTTTTAGGAAGCCATTTGACACGTTGTCTTCAAGAGTCTCAATTGAAGAGCGTGCTGAAATTGCTGTGGCTGGAAGGTGGCTGATGTGGGAAGTGGGAGACCTGGTGAGAGCAGCAAGCGGTGTGTATGGTCACAAGCAGGGGACGGTGGTGTCTTAGTGAGATATGGTGTTTGCAGCTCCTCCGTGTCTAGAAATTCTTATTTCACTGAAAAAGAAGGGTTAGGAACTTTATGGCAAGGAATAGAAATCACAACGCATAGGTCTGGCTGGGAGTTGTGGCTTTCATACAGAAAAAAAGAGCTCTATGAGGCAAACACTAAGAAGGGAATTGGATTTGGGGCTGGGGTCCATGGATTTAAGCCTGGAGCAGGGCAGTGGGGTTGCAGGAAGGGTTTGTGCAGGTCAGGGCTGTCTGTGCTGTGAGATGCACCCGCTTCTGGGTCAGGCTTCAGCTGTGGCAGGGCTTTGCTGAAGGGGGAGGCCGAACAGCTGGGAGAGGAGGTGAAGCTGGCAGAAATCAGGCCTGCAGGAGCTGATTTATCTGGGAAGATTAAAATACTTTTTATCTAGCTGAAATCATGGCCTTCATCTAGGCTGTGCAAGGCAGGGGCTGTGCTTGCTCGCTGTTAGCTCCAGATCCCTGCCGCTCACTGTAGGAGAGTCTCCTGCTGCACCTCTGCCAAATCAGGAATTTACCCAGGCATTGCTCCATGGCTGTCTGCAGCAGAGACGGGGATGGGTAAAAGCAGCCGCAGCACCTGCAGAGCCGGTCCCTCCTTCCCTTTTGGGTGCTTGCTGACCCACATGTGCAGGCTCACTGGAGCTGAGCGAGCTTGCTGCTCCCTGAGCCTGTCCCTGGGCTCCCAGCTTGCCCTTTCTTTTTTTCTCCAGCAGCAGCCACATGCCCTTTCACAGCCCACACAGTTTTTCTTGGGTTGCAGGAGCCCTGGCAGCAGGATATCAGAGCAGACTTCCCTGCCAGGGCTCTAAGGGTGGCTAGACCAGCTTTTCTCCTTTCTCTTATCACCTTAAGCTTTGGGAGCGGGGAAGCCGCTGCACAGCTGCTGAGCCATTGGAGAGCTTTTTGGTTTTGGCAGCAAAGGGAGAACATCAAGAGTTGTGACGGCTGCAGAGGGACCACCTAAGAGAGCAGGGAGGTTGGCAGCAAACACGGCTGAGCAAAGAAATGGCAAACTGATGTTGAAACTCCTGGGAAAGGGAGAGTTGTCGCTGTAGAGGGGGGGAAATAATATTGAAGGACGGGAATGGCTTGCCACTAGATGGAGCGAATGGTTTTATGGGGATTTATCTTCAGCCTCTGGCAAGTCTAGGACCTTTGCTGTGGGAACAGGTCCTTTCTTCTGGGCTTGACTTTGGGGCGCTGATTGAGCTGGCCATCAGCATCTTCTCCAGTGCTGCTGAGGTGTGTGCAATGTGGTGATCCAGGCTGTTGGACGTAGAGCAGAAGAGTCACCTCCAGGTATTGTGGGCACCGAAATCGAAATCAAATTCTTGAGCTCTCAAAGCCCATGTCCTTCAGCAGAAGCAAAGCTTGGGACTCTTCAGGGTGAGAGTTTCTGTGTGTGAGTATGGAAGATGCAGGAGCCACGCAGTGAAAGGTCGTCTTTTCCAGCCTTGATGGAGGGAGCAGCAGAGCTGGTCCTCCTGGGGCTCTGGGTAGGGGCAGTGGCCTTTTGGGAAGCCACCTGTGCAAGGGCTGGAAACATTGCCCTCGTGATGTGTGTGGAGTTGCAGCGGGACCTTACGGAAGAGCTAGCTGCTGATCTGTAGAGCTGTGGTGCTGGCTCTGCTGGCCCCGTCGCCATCCCTGGGGAGCTGATGACTTGCAGCAGGGGACCCTCACGTCCCCTCCTGTTCTCCTATCTCTTGCTGCTGGCAGAGGAGGCTGCAGACCCCGGCAGGGATGATGCACTGCTGCAAAAGGAGATCGAGGTAGGAAAACCTTGGGCTGTCCCTCTCCTGTGCTGGCTGGGAGTGTAAGGAATCCCTGCAGCAGCAGCTCCCTGGTGACGCAAGCGCCGGCGCAGTGGCCCCGTCGGGGTGAGATGCAGTGCTCTTCCCACCGCCTGCGCACCAGGGGAGGGGTGAGCTACAGCAACAAAAATGCGCCCTTCCACTTGGGTGACTGCTCCCAGTTAGAGATGAAAACATTTGTTCCTGAAATTGGAGTCATTCCTGGGATTGCAACACCCAGGCTGTGTTTCCAATTAATCTGCTGAAGTCGTCATGCATTTCCAAGAGCATTGGCTCAGCAGAGAGAAATCTGGCATTGCCTTCGCACTGAAATGCCAGCTGAGATGCGCACGGTATTAAATGAGGAGAAAACGGCCCCGGCAGGCTGGCCCACCAGCACCTGGCACAGGATCGCGAAGGGGCACCGGGCGGCTCCGGTATGGCTGGGGGGTTGTGGCAGAGGGCAGAGCAGCCTCCTCCTGGGAATGAAAACGCTTGAAATAGTTGTTGAATTACTGTCGGGTTTTTCCTGACTGGTTTCCTTCTGTTTCTGGGTGTGTGTTGTTTTGGGGAGAAGGGGAGGGGGGTGAAGTGAGTTATGCTTGGTCTGTTCGCTGTGTCTGCAGGAGTGTATTCACAGCCTCTCTGCCTCGGTGGTGATGAGTGGGAGATGTTTGCCGTGCATTGGGGATGATGGTGTGACTTCTCAACCCCAGCCTCCTCCCAGGCCCTCGTGGGATGCTTCTGCCCCCAGCAAGGTGGGCGAAGGCTGGAAGCTGGAGGCTGTTTTGTTTGGGAACTGGGCGATCCCTTAAGCAATGCCTGCTACGCTGCGTGTGGGTCAATGTCTGGGCACCTGCAGGGCAAGAGGCGAGCGCTGCTGCCTGCGGCTCCTGCCTGCGAGTCCGGAGTATGGTAGCCTGCAGAACTGGCTTGGTGTTGGATGGTGGGATCCTGGTGGTGCGTCTCCGTGTTAGGCACCTCTCCAGGGAGCTGCTGGAAGGACAGATGTCCCCTTGCCGATGTGGTTTTTTTTGTCTCCTAGGGTTGCTTTTGCAGAAGCCAGGGTTACAGCCTGGAGTTGGAAATGACCCGACACATTCCTCTCATCTCCCGTGTGATTTTCTGAGAAATGAAATTGGACCTAGAGCCTGGTCCCAGCTGGGTGGGAACGGTCCAGTGCATTAGCACAAACACTCATGGAAAGGCCGAGCTTGCGTAGAAATCTTCCATTTCCAAGAATGAGGTTCAGGCTGAGGCCCCCCTCCCTCTGGAGTCAGCAGGGATGACGGATGGGAGCAGGGAAGGTGGGGACAGGGAAGCTCAGCAAGTCTCCTGGCACCGAGGTCACTGGTGGCTTTTCCCTTTAGGGGGAAGCATGCAAACTGCTTTTGGAAAAGGAGTGTGCAAACTGCTTTTACCTGTTGGGAACTGGAGCTGGGATGGAGAGTCCGACCGCCTCTGGCTTTCCGCTCTGCGGAGCCCCTCTCCCTGTGCCGTAGGGATGTCATTACTTGCTTTCCTGCAGCAATGCGGACGGTGACAAGACCACTCCCAAACTGGGTCATGCTTGCTTTCCCGTCTGTGAGGGCAGCACCAGGGCAGTACGTTCTTTGGTGGGAGTGTCATGCAAGCCTGTGCGCCCTCCTCGGAGGCCAGCGCAGGCAGGCGGCCTGTGGCAGGTGAGTAAAAGCCTGAAAAAAACCCCAGGGAAGCAAGGAGAGGAGGGGGAAGGCAAGTTTATCACTGCCGCAGTGCGTCAATTTAACAAATACTCTTAAGGATGTTGTGCTGACTTCCCAAGTTACTTGCTCCAGAAACAGAGCTTTCCTGTGTGTCCCTGTTAGAATAAGTCTCTGTTGCATAGATTTTTAGCAGTGAGGAAGGAATTTTTCTATACTTGCTTGCATGACAGTAATACTGATGCTTTCTATTTTTAACACATCAGCAGGGCAAAAACGCACTTGGGAATCTTCCGGGAGCAGAGTAGCTCTGCTCATAGTGCTGCCTGCATGGCTGGGCTTCGGGAGCGACGCCAGCAGCTCAGCAAGCAGCCTGGACTTTGGGAGTGCCTGCCCCCACTTTTCAGCAGGTAGAGGCCAGTCTGCATGGGGCTTGCCTCCCTGCTCCGATGGGCACAGTGGAGCCCGTGCTCTGGGGTCACAGGGCTGGGCAGTGGTGGGGAGGAGCAGGGAAGTGTGGCATCGTCTGTCCTTCTCTTCCTCCTGTTTCTCTCCCTGCTGTGGCCCTTCGATGCCTCAGAGGTGGTGGGGAGTACTGAAGGGTTTGTGGATCTGGCTGTGTTGCTGACTCTTGATGCTCGTTTGGGTGGTACCAGTTCTGAAGTCCCAGTTCAGGTCCTGAGAGCATCTCAAGCCTTTTATATATATGTGGTCGGGTTTTTTTAATTTTGTTTTTGGTTTGGTTTTTTTTTTTTTTTTTAAGAAAAACAGTTTCTGTCTCTCCACCTTGATCGTGAAAAACAGCTACAAGCGATAACCTGCAAAGCCCTCCAAAATGGGAGGTGAATAACGAAACTGGCACCGACTTGAGTCGCAATCCCAAGTTTGGGGACTGATTCATGATTTGAGTGGTTCTGCCCTGGCCAGGTCCTTCTGCCACCCTCATCTGCTCAAGCTGCCGTCAGCAGCCGTCCTCCAGCAGGACGGGCTTGCGTTGGTCCTTGCAAGGTTTTCTGGCTGCTGACGTGTGCTGGAGGAGCCTGAACACATGCACCTCCCATTTGGAGGAGAAAATAGGAATTTAGGGTGGAACTTGGTCCCTGGGTGCTTTGTTTCACCCTCAGGGCTGGGTACAGAGAAAGTATCTTCTGCCGTCTTGTTTTTTCTGTTTTTTCCCTGAAGTGGAAAATCCCGCCAGTCTCAGGAGTGGATTTTATCATGGTGTTTGTGCCTGGTTTCCGGCCCCTCTGCGGGACCATGCACAGCGATTGCCACGTTTCCACGGCAGCTGGTGGCTGCCAGTGGATTTCAGATTAAATCCAAGACCTGGCCGTTATGCCTGGGTGTCCTGCGTGAAGGTGGAGTCTGTGCCTGCTGCAGCCACCCCTCCTGGATGGGGCAGCAGGTTTGCATTTTGAGGCTGGTCCTTTGGGGCATGGAGGCAATTTTGGTTTTGCTGTCCCGGGTGTGCAGCTACATGGGGCTCGGCCCCTGGCTGGGACAATGGCAGGAAGCCGGGAGCCGCGCGCAGCTTCTTGCTGCTGACCGCGCACCGCATCCTTGCGGGGCTGAGGCTGCCTCTGCCGCTGCTCCTCCCTTGCTATTTCCATCGCATTGTCCAGAGGAGAGGAAGGATGTTTCCAGCCTTCTTCCTTTTTGCCTCAAAGGGATGTGGGGTGGGCGGGTAGGGGAGGGCAGAGGATTTTTCTTGCTGGCAGTTGTGCAATAGGCACAGTTACTGCTATTCGAAGCACCGTCTCGCTCCGCCCAGGTCAAGGGGGTGATGCTTCTTGGCCTAAGATGTCCCCGAGGTCTCCCCTCCTCTGCATGGTCTTGGCAGTGGAGATGCATCGTGTCCCATGTCCCCGCTGGCAGCCAGTGGGCTCAGGCACATCCTCCTGTGCAAGGCGAGGGCTTGGAGCTGCATCAGAGATGCTTCTGCAACATGGCTTTTAGTGGATACACAGGTGTGGCCGGACTTGTGCTCAGCAGTGCTCGGGGAGATGCTGCTGCCTCCACATCCCTTATTCCCAGCGGTGGAGTGGGACTGTCGTGAGGTTGCTGGTGCTCAACGTAAGGTATTTTGGGAAGGCAAAGTGGGATCCTAATGTTATAAATGCCCTGAGCGTCATGTCGTGGGGTGAGTGTGCGCATGGAGGTGTTGTGGAGGGGCTACAGGGGATGGGAGGATAATCCCTGGCCCCTCGGCGGGGATGGTTTCAGGTGCCTCTGAAAGCATTGGAAGAAGTGTGCAGTGGGGAAAGGGAATAGGGAAGGTCACCTCTTGCTTTGCGATGGAGAAATATGGCCATGAAGGGGGGTTCTGACTTTTTTGGGGATGTTTTTAGTTCTTCATCTCATGGACAGGGCTCTGATGAAGATGACAGAGAAACGCTGCAAAGTCCGTCCTGTGTTTTTGCAGAGCTCTGACTGCTGTGGCTGTACAATGTCAAGGCTCGTTGCTGCGCCGGAGGAGGCCGGGCTCCTACATGCCAGGAAGTGAAAGCAGAATTAATTAAGATGGGAGATGATCTTAATTTGCTTTGGCTAAATCCCTTTAGCACCAGTAAACCCCAAACATTTGAAGCAAAGATCTTGGTCAGAGTGCAGCCACACCTCTCCTGTCGTTCAGAGGTGGGGAAATCGCCTGTGACACATCTGTGAGGGTTTGACTGTATGGGAGAGTTTTACCAGTTTTACTGGGGTGATTATCGGTTCCTGGTAGGAGCCAAACTGGGAAAAGCCCATCTCTTGCTGAACTGGATCCCAGCTCAGCTGGAATCACCCTGGGACAGCCAGAAGAGTCCAAATTAAAATCTCACGTGTGCTGGCATTGAGTCTGTCCTGGGACAGCCCCAGGACTTTGCAGCACTACTGGTTTTTCCATAGGAGAGCAGAAAGCTTAAGGATCCCTTTTGGCTTGCTTTCTTTGCTTGTCCCAAAGCGGATCAGGATGCAGTGCAGCTGTTTTGTCCTCCTTGAACAGCATCTGCTGTGCATGGTACCCGTCACATGCCGTTCTCAGGGACACCCTCCGTACCCTGCTTTGGAGCTGCTGAACGTTTCTGACAAAGCCCAGGGTTGGGGCCAGCCTGCATAACCTGCCAGGAATACTGGGAGCTCCCGGATTTCACTGCTGACAGGAGGTGTCCAGCAGTGCCAGGGCGATGGAGCAATTCCTTGGCAGCTGTCAGAGCCAGCTCTTTGCGTTAGCGAAAAATGTGAATGATCTGCAGTCTCGTGAAAGTACTGATCGTCCCCAGGGGGTCAGGGTGACGACCTCGCCTGCATGTCCTCAGCGGTTTAGCCTTCCTGATACTTTGGCCACACGTGTCCCATTGCGTGTGTTGGCGTTGGCCACCCTGCAGTGGGGTACGCAAGGGAGAAGAGGTTGCCTGGAAGGAGGAGGGGATGCACAGTTCAGTTGTCGCCTTTCTCCTCTGTGGTTTTGTGATTGTAGGGAGGCTGTGCAGCAAAATAGCAATTCTTCTCTAAACCAGCTTAGAAATGATGCCGGGGGAGCTGATGAAACAAAATACCGCTTTACTTTGGGGCAGAAGTTTTTCCCCATTTTTTTTTTTAAATATGAGCAAGCTGGGGTTTAAGCTTTGTTATGGTCTATCTTATTGCGTGTTCACATCTGCAAAGCAGAGAGGGTCTTGTGTTCATCTCCGGCAGCTGCCACGGCGAAGGGAGTTGGAGTGGGCACGCGCGGGAGCCGGAGGAGGGCTGGCATCGTGGACCGGCTTCTCTGCTCTGCTGTGGCTTTTGCTTCCCTGACAAAGACCTTGGCGTTTCCACCTGCTGCTAAATGGGGCCTGGGTGCCAGCCACCTGCCCGAGCCCACGCAAAGCTTCCTTGTTTATTTTGTCTAAGAGCAATATCCCCCAAAGGGGCGGGGGGAGGGGGGAAGAATACCCACTCTGGCTTAATTGCATTTAATGAGTCTGATGGGGCTGGCTGCCAGCAAGCCGAGGGCTTTGCCAAGGTTCCTGCTTGCCCGTGAGAACTGCAAGGGTGTGGTGCGCGGCCGCGCCTGGCTTTGCAACCACTGGGAGAAAAGATCTGAGAGCTCCCGCCACCCTTCGCTGCCGTCTTGTGCTGCTTGCCTGATGCCATCAGCCCAGCCCGCGTTGCAGGGCTGAGCTTTACGGGTGGATTGACCCCCAAGGACTCGGAGGCACGTGATGACATCTATAGGTGAGTGTGCCAAACGGGTGGGAACATCCCTTGCAGAGGTTACAGAGGGCCTTATACAGATAGGTTTGTATTAGGTGCGCCATGAGCATCCTGTCTTCTGGAGCTGGGCCCAGTTCAGCTCTGCAGCATGCACAGCGTGCACCCAGCCAGGAGCTGTTGGTTGTTTGATTGTCAAGTGAGTTTTAGGGTCGTGGATGGGTGTGTGATTTTGCTGAGTTGACACCAGGCTTGATCTTGAGAGGTGCCGAGCGTTCAAATCCCAACACGTGCACTGATTCCTTAATGTCTGAGGTTAATGCTGCTGCGCTTGGCTCACCAGGGGTTTGTTTGTTTATTTATTTTCCTTTTTTCACCTATGCTTTAGCAGCTCAGCGGCAGGATTAACCCTGCTTTCTGGGTTAAACACCCTGGGCGGTGTTGCTACATGAGTGCGGAGCGCACACACCCCACCGCACCCTCCATCCCCACCAGGCACTTTGGCTGCCTTGAGGCACCTGCGTTCTGCAGCCATCAGCTGGGAGCTGGCCTGCATCCTCCTCCGAGGTTTTTCCCTGCTGACTGCTGTTTGCTCCTGCTTTTCCCCAGGCAGGCTCCAGCTGCATGTAGTCCACCAGGTCCTCCTTGCATTTCTTCACCCCCAGCTCTCACAGAGACCCAGAAGTCCTGCCTGATGACTTGGTCGTGCTGTTTCTTGTAGCTTTTCCAGCTCAAGTGGCATTCCCTGGCTTCAGCATCGTGGATCTCTTCCCAGCATCTCCCCCAGCTGCTGGTATGCACCAGCCCTAACGCAGATTTACCCCCCAGGGCGGCTGTCACTGGTGTCCCCCCTGGTGTGGCAGAAGGGCTTGTTGGATCCAGGCACGTTTCAGCCTCCTCTGCATTAAGGATTTGACACCTGCACCTTGCCCAGCTGCACAGATGCCAGCTTTGAGCCAAAGGCTGTACTTTCCTAGCTTCTTTGTGAGCACCCAGGTATGGGAGGCAGTGCCAGACAGCCCCACAGTGAAGGATACCAGAAGCGTGTTTGTGCAGGAAACTGAAAATGTTGCGGCTTCCTTCCTCTGACATAAATAGTTCTCACCCTAAAACCCGAACCTCCGCTCTGCGTGCTGGTGATCTCCAGCGCTGGCTGGAGGGGACGCCGAGACGGGGCAGGCAGTGGTCAGGGACCACCATATGCTGTCCCCTGGTCTTGCAGGTCAAAGCTGGGTCTCCCCAGCTTTGAAAGTCTCTTTGCTCGAACACCTGATGGGCAGCACTGGAGCAAGGTTTGTGGTGAACTCCAGTTGTGCCCTTGCTGATGGTGGTTGGGCAGTCTGTAGATCCACACAGGGGATTTAATTTGTGCCTCTTTCCCTGGGATGCATCTTATTCCCATAGAGCTGGGGCTGCCGGTGTTTCTCCCAGCTCCTTGTTCTCCTGCTCTCTACATTGTATTGGGCCCGAGTGGTTTGCGTGGGGTTTTTTTCTTCTTTTTTGTTTTGTTTTTTTTTTTTTAATTTTATTTTCATGACCAAATCTGCCGTCCACCCCTGCCTGGGACCTGGGCCAGCGTTTGCCAAAGGGGTTTCCTTCTCTGCAGCACGCAGAGAGGCTCCAGTTAATGGGCAGGTCCCCTTGAGTAGCCACTCACTGAAAGTGGATATTGTGGGAGTCCAGACTTTTTGTCTCAGCACTTCCAGATCAAGCAAGACACTGCTTCGGAGCCCTAAGCTCTTCCCCAGGGGCTTGTGAGTCAAGCTGGGCTCTTACTGTGTTGCACACAGCAATTAAAAAAATAAATATGTAGGCTGAGCTGTAGTGCTGGTGACAGCAGCCCCTGTGCAGCGGTAACCCTTTGCAGGCGGCGGCGAGGCGAAGCAGGTTGTAGGTTTGAGCCACGTGGATGAAGGCATTGCTCCGTGCTGTGCCCACAAGGCGCTCCATGCCATGGCATGCTCCGAACAGCGGCTTGGTGTGTGCAGGGGGTGACACCAACAAGGACCCCTCTGCAGCGGCCCCTGGACAGGCTGCGGGCAGCAGTGCAGTACCGGGCAGAGGTGCTGACAAGCCCATCGGTGTGCTGTCCCAACCGGTTGGGAACACTGTCTGCTTATGCAAATGGCTGGTAATTGAGGAGAGGCTCGTATAATCGTTTGATCTCTCCTCTGCTTCCCTTGGCACAGAGGCCGCATCCTCTCGTGCTGATGTAATCAAAGCCAGTGCGGGAAGGCAAGGCGTCCTGTGCTGAGAGGGTGCTCACTCACTTCCCAGGAGTGCTTGGCTGCGTCTGCGAGGCTGCCACGCAGCTCTGCCTCTGTTGGCATCTACCTGCATGGAGTACAGAGACCCGGAGGAGCTTATCTTGCCAGGACTGGTGCCAAAGCCTCTCTCCAAAGATCATATGTTTTGACTGTAGGTAGGGAGATGATGCTGAGGCTCTAGACTGGACTGTTGCCTCTTGCCAGAAGCCTGGTTGAGGGAGAAGATGGGGCTGTTTGAAGACACCAGGCTGTTCCAGTTCAGGCAGAGTGGGGTTACTTGCTTGCCTGCAGATGCCGCCTGTCATCTGCATTCATCTTTGTCTGCGGGCCTTCACAGTATTTAAGGTTTCAGGAGCACACTGCAAACCCTCGCCCCTTCTCTGGCTGCTTCTGTAACTCTGTCCGCAAGGAGAGGACATGGGCAGTGAAGATGTGTAGCAGCCCTCCCTGGGGTGTGTTTGCAGGGCTGGCAGGGCAGGAGAGGCGGTGGAGCTCAGCATCAGCCCACCGCAGAGAAAGGCTTCGGGGAGGACCAGGAGGAATGGCACTGCTTCTTCATTGCATGACTCAGGAGAGCATGGTGTGTGCGGCTGTGCCAACCTGCTGCCGGTGGCTCTCAGGCAGGGAGTAGGTGGCAGACCCTGTTCAAGCTGTGTGACCAGGTGAGGGTGGTTGGAGGGGAAGGAATCTAACCGGGTAAGCTGTGCTGTGTGGGAATGTCTCCCTTCTGGGAGGGGAGGACTTTTCCTGAATCTTTGCAGTTTCCATGAGCAGAAGCTGCCTACGCTGTTCTGGGGAGCATGAGGCACCACCAGGCAACCTTGGCTTTCCTTCAACAGAGCCCTTTGGTCATGAATTTACCTCTGTTTTGGAGGAAATGGCGGTTGTTGCGAGGTTTCCTGGGGATACCTTGCACTCCTCCGCACAGCATCCTCCCCCAGGGGCCTTGTGCTGCTATTTGGCATGGCGTTTATAGCCAGTGGGGGTGGGAGGATGCAACCGCTGGCAGGAAATGATTGCCAGAGGTTTCCAGCTATGCCACAGCTGTGGTGGGGATGGAGCCCACTTGCTGTCCCTTCGGTCCCATGTCCTGGCTGCGGTTGCAGGAGATGAGCTCTTTGGTCCCACCTTGCACCTCGTGCTGCCCACGCTCAAACCGTGTGGTGCAGGGCTGGTAAAAACACCTTTTACTTACTTACTTGCTTTAGACGCACACAAGCACACATACACCTGCCCGTGTAGGCATGGCTGATGGTGCCGTATATCAGGGCATGACAAAGGAACAGCCGCAGGGATGGGGATGCCTTACACTGAGATTGTAAGCAGCTATTTGAGAAACCACAGCCACCATGTTGCCTGCCTGTGGTGTGATTCAATCCCGCCTGTGCCTAGCTCTTTCTGTGGCTTAGTACCTGTGTGTCCCTGTGACCGAACAATCTCAAATTTAGACTCAAAACCTATTGCCAGGTTTTGCTGTGCAGGTTTTGCCTCTGCACGTTCATGGTTGGGTGCTTTGAAGGCTTTAAAAACTTATCCCTGGGAGAAGGGCAGCATCCAGGGAGCCCAGTCCCTGGTACGTTTGCAAGTTGCTCCAGCTCCTGTAAGAGCTGTTTGTGAGCGTGAAGGAAGGTGTTTGGTGGTTTAAGTACCGCATGTGGTGAAGTTCAGGTCTGGTATTAAGGTTCGGGGCTTTGGGGTAATTTAGTGTGATGCAGGGTTACCTTGGGATCCTCTTGACCAGCTTCGCCCTGCAGCCAAAACGCTTTCAAGGCCAATCTGAACATGCGGATTTGAGAGCACACTGAAAACCTGCCTTGAAACAGGCACCTAAACACACCTGTGTGGATCTGCTTGCCCCACTAACCACATCTGTGGGGCAGCCCAGGGCCCACACACAGACCAGGACCAGTGAGGAGGGGGCTCGCTGTTCAGGGAGAGCACAGGCATCTGTATTTCCACTGCGGATGCAGCTGGACTGCTTCCATGAATGTTTTGTTTAGTCCTGAAGGGTTCACTATACCTCTTCCTTTGGCAGTGGAGTCCTGCCTTCTGCTCTGTATGGATGCTGTGGGAATGTATAGCGTGGTCCCATGTCTCTGATGAGCCTGGATGGGATACTGGGGTGTGGGCTGAAACACAGAGCATTAAAAATGGCAGCAGATCCAGGTACAAAGCTTTTTGCTCTGTGTCCCTGTAGTGCAGGCTGGCCTCAGTGCCCTGTGAGATTTTTGGGTCCTGGAGTCATGAGTTTCAAAATGTAACTACGCACATTTGTGGGGAGAAAATTCCAGGGAGGGCTATTAAGTGTCTGACTCAAAGGTCACAAGCCACAAATAACCAGCGAGAGTAATCAGGGGAAGTATCTCGCCCTGATCCGCTTCCCGAGGCCTGATGTGGATCTCGTTTACAGGCTCGAACAGAGGATTTTCTGATTTATGTGCTTGACATACCTAAATAATGTGCTTCGCTCACAGGTGTATGTGCGTAGTCTGGGTGGTTTCAGGTGTGTTGCTTTTAATCCTGGTTCATGACTTAGGTTGCGGAAAGGGTTTTGTGATGCACGTGTGACTTTGCCAAGCTTTAATCATCGTCTGTCTCAAATTTTTTTCTGGAAACTTTCAGCAGAAGAAAGTTTGCAAGAATCAGCATAGAAAAATACGGTTTTACCCTTGTGGAAAAACTCTCAGGGGCTTTTCGTAGAGAAGCATCAGCCTCCTCTTGTTTTGGAGCAGGAATTTGATGTCTGGTAGGGAGGAGAGGGATCCACCCACATCTGGCCAATTCATAAAGCCCTTGAAACTCCCAGTTAACATGCTCCATAAAGAGTTATCAGAATTTGGCAACCGCCCGCTCCAAACATTACATCTACCCTGAGCATCATCCGTTCTCTTATGGCTCATGCGGGACGTTACGTACGGCCTCTCCGCTCAGGGACAGCTGCAGCGACGCAGGGCTTTCCCCGGATCTGCCTTCCCTGGCGCTGCGCGACAGCTCCCCTGCGCTCCCCCGGCAGCCACCCGGCAAGGCGAGGGAGGGGGAAGATGCTCCAAACGCTCCGATTTCGCAGGGTCCTGCGAGGAAGCGCCTGGGGGACGTGCGAGCAGATGGAGGTAGGGAGAGCAGAGGGGCGCGTGGAGCACTGGGCTTGGGGTTCCTACTGTCCTGAGAGCTGCAAGACCCCATGGCAGTGCCTGTGTCCCCGCTTCTGATGTAGCTGGGCAGAGATACTGGGGTGATGCTGATTTTGTCATTTTTTGCTTGTCTTTGAGGGGAGCGTAGTGTTTGGTCCTATAATTAAAAACAGCATCTTGGTGCATACACCCCAGGGGCCAGGGCGAGGTTATGCGAGGTACCCCGACTCCGGGATTTCCTATTTCTCGAGTTCTGGCTTTGTGATCTTAATGTTATTTCAACATAGTCCTTTTCGTGTGGTTTCTTATTTAAGTGTTTTTAATTTGAACAAATTCCCTCCAGCTAATTTTTGTTACTTGTGCGTGGTTCTGGAGAAGACCTTTTCCTTTTATTAAAGAGGAATGTTTTTAATCACACGCATTCTTCAACCGGGCTGAACTCTGAACCTTTCACAGCTAATCAACATAAGATGGGAAATGGTTTTAAAAAAACCCTGCCTTTAACTGCTGCTCAGCCTCAGACAAAGCTCTTCGCCGTGTGCGATCGCCTCGTGGGCAGCTGTGGCACACGGCACGGCTGCACCGCACCGCAAGACCCAGCAGCCTGTCTTCATGGCTGGCAGGGCTGAAGGCAGGGATTCACGGAAAGGCGTAGCTCAGATGCAACTGGTTTGCTTCTTAATAATCTGCCTGCCCTGCTTTGTTTGCTTCTTGCTTTATTTCCCTCTTATATAAGTACAGCTCTTTGCTGACAGCTGATCTTGCCTCTTTAAAAAATCAGGAAATGCCAAAGCAAAGATTTCTGTGCTGCTTTTTTGGGGGGGGGAGGGGGTGAGGGTGGCTGGCTGTCTGAGAGCAACATCGTGACCAGTGATTTCCCCTTTGGGGAGCGAGCGACACAAGCGCCGGATTACCACTGCCAGCCTGGGAAACTCGCTGCCACCAGATTTCACCCTACCCAAAAGCTTAGCAGGAGTCTGAAAGGTGCTTGACTGTTTGCAAAGTGGGGAGCCCGTCACCGTCTGCACGCTTGCTTCGTGTCTCCCCCCACCTCGCCGGCGAGCGCGCGGGCCCTTGGAGCGCTTCGGTTATTTTCCCTGCGCTGTGCGCTGCCGGCAGCCTGGAAAATGCTGGTAACCTGTGCTGGGTTGTTGAGCACAGAGCTTGCATTCATGCTTGTACTGCCGAAGGCTTTCCCAGGGCACGCCAGGGAGACTCTCTGCTGAAGCTCCTCTTGCTGTGTTGCAATCTCCCCTTCCCGCGGAGGAAGGGTGGAGCTGCAGCGGCTGCTACCTGCCCAGGTGCGGAGCGGTTTGTGCAATGGGCTCAGCAGCCCCGGGCAGTCGCCTCCGCGTGCCGGGACCACGGCGCGGTTCGCCTCGGCTTCCTCCCGGCGTGCTGGCGTAGCGGCATGTGTTCCTTCTGGTGACCTGGCTGTGCAAGGTGACCCAGAAAAACAACCGCTTGGTGCCACAATGACAGGACGTCCTCGGTGCTTCTGCTTTACTGCCGGGCCATGTGGTGCAAGAGGGGACAAGGCAGCAAGTGATCTCCGTGGCCACCTTCACCTCCCACCCAGGAGAAAGGCTGATGCTGCCTTGCTTCGCACCCTAACTACCCCATGTTGTTTGAGCTGAGCAGATGAGCTTTTGCAATTTATGATTATTCAGCAGAAGCAGGGAGGAGAGGCAGAAGGCATCACATCTTTGCAAAGAGGATGAGTTTTGCTGTGTTTTAATGTCAGGGTCATTTGCAAAGCCATTTGCCCTGCGAGCGCTGCCCCGGTCCCACCGCCCTGCTGCTGGTGACATGATGGTTGCAGAGCCCCTGCCAGCCCCAGCACTTGTGTGAAGACGAGCTTGCCACCAGCGCCGGCCTTCCCATGCGAATGTTCTTGCGAACTAAAAATAATTTGCAAAAATGTTGGCAGCCGGACATGCAGCCGGGAGAGGAGCCTGTCCCAGA
The DNA here is from genome assembly GCA_034782735.1 of Sagittarius serpentarius. Lineage (NCBI taxonomy): Eukaryota > Metazoa > Chordata > Aves > Accipitriformes > Sagittariidae > Sagittarius > Sagittarius serpentarius. The sequence continues at coordinate 1,389,012 of JAVKLA010000017.1, read as the reverse complement.
AACCTTCCGCCTCTTCCCTGGGTGGGAGCTCGTTTCTCCCTGCCCCAGTGTTCGGCCCCGCTCCTGGCCATGTAGGTTAGGAGGTTGATGGATTTGGGCCCCTGAGGCTGCACAGGGCCAGCAGAGCATCCTGGTCTCAGGCCGTGCATCCCAGTCCCAGCCCCTCTGTGGCCACGTGTCGTGGTGCTGGTGGCTTACGAGGGTCTGCTAGGAACTGTCAGGACCCGGGCTGCCTTGGGGAAAGGGGCAGACCCCCCCAGGGAGCCATTGTGGGCCCGTGCTTTCGGCCTTCTTTGGGTGAGGGGAAGAGGAGGAGCTGCCTGCCTGGCTGCCTGCCCCCTGAATCATGTGTGAGCATCGGAGGCTGCCGGGGAGGGGAGTTGTTTACTGTAACTCTTGGCGGAGGTCCCGGCATGAAACCCCAAATGAATTCAAGCTGCAGCGGGAGGTCATGGCTGAAACAAACAGCTCCCAGGGCAGGAAGGGCTTTGCGAAGGGGTCCAGAGCTGCTGGAGCCTGGGCTGGAGCAGGAGGGATGTGGGACGTCTCCACGGAGCTGCCATGCGCAGGTGCCACGCACCGGAGGGGTCCCAGCGTGGGGACAATGGCTGAGGCTCCTGCCCAGGGGCTGGGCTGCACTCCCAGTGCTGCAGGTCCTCGTGTCTTGCCGCCCTGGCACTTGGCGTGTGAAGCGTTGTGTTTCTAAGCTCTGGAAAACTGCCCTGAGTTTTGTGGCTTTAGCCCGCGCTGGTCGGGTGAGAAGCTGTAATGTCAGGGGCTTTGCGCAGGCTTGGGACACCCGTGTCGCCCCGGAGCACTTCAGGCCAGTCTGTGCTCCCGTGGTGCCTTGTTTTGACCCCATCTTCCCCCTCTCTCTCTCCCTTCCTGAAAATTTTGCTAAAACACCCCCAGCTGAGCAGGGCTTGGCATAGCGGGGTGCTCCCTGCACTACCCATGTGCAGAGCTGGGGGGCTGTGGCAGGAGGAGGGTCTGCACAGCCTCTGCTGGCGGCTCGTCCCTGGCTTTGGTGCCTCTTGGCCGTGGGGATGCTCGACAGCCTTTTTCCTGGCTCTGGGCGAGTGGTGAGGAGTTGTTTTTCTGGCTGCTGGCCGCTGGCCTGCCCATCCTCCCTCTCCTGCAGCACATGCGTTCCCTCCCACTTCTCCTCTTCCGCTGCTTTGGAGTTTGTTTTTAAAAAGACTAAAACAAATGAGGTAGAGAGATTCCCAGAGACCCCGCCAGTGCCTTCCCCCTCTGCTCTGTGCCCACTGTCTGCATCTCCCCCTCTGTCCCTGGAGGTGCCTGTAATAGCCCCTCCGTTGCCTGTGGTTGCCCCCAAGGCCTTCTCGCCCCTTTTTGCCCTGGGGAGGTGCTAGAGGGGCAGCACCAGGCCCTGCTGAGCCTGAGGATGCTGCTGATGGGGAGGTCAGAACAAGACTGCTGCTGCTGAGCTTTGGCTGGTGGGAGCTCCCCGTGGGCATTGTTAGCATCACAAGTGGAGGAGGGCTGTGACAACTCTTTTCCGCATGCCGTCAGCTCCGAGGACAGGGCCTGTGCCTTGGTGGGCTGGTCCCTTCTTCCTCGTACCCTTCCTTTCCCCTTGGAATGATGATTCTTCACGTAAGCAGCTCTTTTCAGTGTCTCAAAGCTGAGCCCGATGTCTGCGGTCCCCCGGCAGCCCTGCTGCGTTTCCTGGCTCCTGCCCCTTCGCGGTATACAGCAGGACAGTGACATTTGGCTGGAGGGGACCGAGGGATGGCTGAGCTTCAGCAGGTTCCTGCAGATAGACAGTGTCACGTGACAGGGATTTGGCTTGGCTGGGAGCTGTCAGAAGTCCCCGTTTCCCATCCTGAGATTTGCTCGTTACAGTCTGTCCTTGTCTGGCTGCCAGCAGCCCGGTACATCGGGTAGCACTGTGCACGCCGTGCCGCTGCCTCCCTCCAGCCTTCCTCCTGCCGAGCATCCCCAAGGGGCTCGGCCAGCACCCGCCCCTCCAGCATCGTCCTCCTCAATGGGAGGTGGGAACACACCGTGAGCTGAGAAGCAGGAGGTGAGAGCCTGGCTTATCGCTTGCATCCTTCAAAATCGCTGATGTTTAGCAAGATCCAAGGCCCTTTGGGGATTGCTGAAGCTGGGAGGTTTCTGGAGCAGCAGGCAGGTACGGCCTCCCAGGGCGCCGGTGCTGGCACCATGCTGCAAGGAGAGGGGACCGAGCACTGCGGCCTCTCGGGTAGCACTGGGATGAATTGTCAGCCCCATGGATGACGTCAGCCTTTTTTGGACCCCTGGCTTCTTGCAGGTGTTGAAGGGCACATAGAGAGAAAACTTGGGGTCTTCACGCTTAGGGTGACTTCTCTTGGGCTCTTACTCGCTCATAAAAATGCAGCTGAAAAGTGCTCATCTGCTTTTGCCATGCCTGACCCTCAAAGGGAGCTGTGGGGCTCATCCTGCCCATCTCATGGCATCGCGCTGTGTCCAGCCCCAAGGTCTTTGTGATAACAGGGCAGAGGAGCTCAGCGGCTTTCAGGTTGTGGCTGTTAATCTTCCTCAGTCTCCATATCATGCTGGTTATAGTGGGGCAGGCAGGGTATAGCAATTAGAGGCAATTAAATCCCAGGCGGTTATCAGCGAGATGGAGAGATAATGGAGTAAACTCTGTGATGGGGTTTCCTGGGAACATCAGGTCCTTCTCCAACGTGGGCTGAGGTTGGGGACATTTTTGTCATAGAGAATTGAGCTGGTGCAGAGAAGCGTTTGCCCTTGACCAGAGAGAATGTTCTCTGCCTGGGCCACACAGGAAAGCCAGAGCTGGCCCTGTTTCAACTGGGCCGTGCACCCCGTCGTCTGCACGGATGTGCGCCTGCAGTTATTAATAGTCCCTGTGCCCTCCTCGGGTGAACACACTCGTGCTCCTTCATCTTGCAGAGAGGCGAGGGCCAGAGCAGGAGTTTGCCGGGTTTCCCCCTGGCAGAGCTGTGTAAATGCTGGGTTACGGGGCAGGAGCCTGCAGGGATTTCTCCTGCAGTATTGCAGTTATCAGCACAAGCTTCCCGATGTCATTGAGGCTGAGGTTTAAACAGCACAGGGTGTGGTTCTGTCTATAAAATAACGTTTGCATTTGTTTTTTCTTTTTAAACTGCTTTTGGAAAACAATTAGCTCTTAGGCTGCAGTGGCCTTGGCCCTGCGTCCTGCAAGAGCATCCCCCTTGCAGTGTCTTTTAATGCTGAATTTCCTGCCCACCTGCCTGTTTCCAGTTTCCCCTGTGCTGCAGTGTCCATGGCAAAGCTGCAGCGGCCACGGCTGCCTTGCACCCAATTGAGTTTGTTTTGTGGGTTGCCACGGGCCCGTCGGGGCTGTCCGTGCATCCCTCAGTTGCTGTGGTGCTTGCTCATCCCCTTTCTGCCTGCGCTCGGCCAGCTCGCTGCCTGCTCGCTGCAGCAGGAGCAGTGCAGCTGAGGGCATCCACATGGCTGGGTGGCTCTTCTGCAGGTTTGTCTTCTTGCAGCTGGAGGCGACCAGCTCTGCTCTGCACTGGCCTGTGGCACGTGCAGGATAAATTAAGCAAAGCTTTAGGAGCTGGTTGGTGAAAATCCCCTGCTGCAGTGGGTGCTCTGACGCTCTGTGTAACTGGGACTATTTTAGGTGTTCCCAGGAGGATGGGGGATTCACCACACGGGGAGGCTGTGTGCGTCCAGGCAGGGCGGGAGCGTCTTAAGTTTGCAAAGCAATTCTCAGCTGTGGTGTCAGGGAGAGGTGCCTGCAGCACCTTGGAGACTCTCCAAGGGTGTATGACTTACAGGATTTTTTGCCCAGATGATGGAGGAGGCTTTTGCAGGCAGTAGATGGTGTGTGGCAAGCCCTTCTCAGTGAAGGGGCGTGTTCCTCACAGTACCATCCTGTGCATCGGGATATACATGATGCTTTCCCTTCCTACCTAGGAGGGTGGACTGAGCTGTGCCCCTCTTTGTGTCTCAACAGCTGCTGTGAACCCGTGCACCTCCCCACGGGTGCCCCAGACCGCCCCCATGGACCTGCGGATCGGGCAGCGCGTCGTCAAGCCTGGCTCTGACACCACCTTGCTGGCCCTGAAGCACACGCAGCAGCTGCAGCACCAGCTCTTCCTCGCCAGCCTGCATCAGCAGCAAGTGGAGCAGCTCACCCACCAGCACGTGAGGGTATGGACACCCCGGGGTGTGGGGCAGCCTGCACCCGCTCTCGGTAGCAGCTGGGTGAGGACTGGGCTCTCGGAAGAATTAATTTTGCCCCTAAAGCACGTAGCTCATGGTGCCATGTGTGTCTGCCAGCAGTGCCCTGTGTCTGGGCTGGCTTTGTCTGAGCTCCCGTCTCTGGCAGGGATTAAGAGGAAGAGACTGGAAATCCCAACCCCAACATTACCTTCCCAGGTGAATTCCTTCTTTCCTCTGAGCTGGAGAGTCTGTAGTATTTTTTTAGCCAGCCCGGAGACCTCTCTTAACACAAGGAGGCTGGTTGGGGAGTCAGGTGGGGGGGTTTTCGTGTCTTACTTTCAGGCCAAATCTCCGTCCTGCCAAGGCCAGTGGGAGGGCTGGGGCCTCCTGGGATGTGCGAAGCAGGGAAATGTTTTCAGCCGCATACCATGTGTGCTGAGTGAGGAGCCAGAGCGACTGGACAGGATGCCTGGTGTCTGTGATCTGCCACTCTGCTTGGCCACTGCTGTTTCTCTGCCCTAAAGGCGCGGCTTACTCACTTTACAAGCTAATTTGCTTTTCTGGGAAGTCTTCACTGAAATTCTCTAGCGTCACCCGGAATAGCACCCCTGCCCTGCACAGCTTCTGCTGCCAGACAATGCATTGTCACAAAATTACAGCAAGGTTTAGCTTGCATGGTTCCTCTGGAGGTCCCTGCTGAGAGCAGGGCCCACTTCAGAGGTAGGGCAGGTTGCAGAGGACCATGTCCAGGCGAGTTGTGACCATCTGCGTGTCCCAGTTGCAGGGCTGCACCGTGCTCATGGCAGGAATCAGTTCCGTATATCCAGATGGGATTTCCCTCGTGGCACGTCTGTCCTGTTGCTGCTCATCCTTTTGCTGCGCTCCTCAGAGGACCCTGGTTCCATCTGCTCTTTAACGCCCTTTGCGTGGTGGAAGATACAGTTGTACCCCTTCGCCTCTGAATTAAACAAGCCCAGCCTCATTTGCTTCTCTCAGGTCCCATGTGCTCTGCTCTGAGCACCAGCCCTGCTCCTGGTGTGTGGCATGAGCTCACAGGTCCCAGTAACCTTGTCTGGAAGCCCAGGGGGATCATGCTGAGGCTTTCTGGGAAAGGCTGAGCATCAGCTTGGTCCACACAAGGGCAGTTTGAGATGCTGCTGCTGCTGCCACGACTCTTGGGTGCTTTAGAGGCATTTGTGCTTTCTGACCTCCCTGTGACATGGGAGCATCTCTGAAAACATCAGCTTTGGAAAACACCAAGATCCAAACTTTTAAGACTAGTATATTAATTTTTTTCTTTTTTCCCCTTTTTAGTCAACTATGATTTTGATTTTTTTGTTGTATTACAACATGACCTACTACAGGTATGTCAAAACACCATGAAAGGCAGCAAGTTGAAACAGACTGGTTTGAGTTTTAGTGTCCCCAGGGAGAGCATCTCTGGAGACAAAGATAAGTCCAGTTTGCTGTGATGAAACAACTTAAGACATTCTTGTTGGCCAGGGCTGCCCATCAGGTTTCCAGAAATGACATAATGGACCATTTCAGACGTGCTCTATCACCGTGTTGTCATGCCTTGAGCTTGGGGAGGGGGTAACAGGGCTTCAGTCTGCGTTGGGCAAGGCTGGGGTCTGCTGGTGCTCATGTCCCTCTCCTCTCGCAGGTGACTATGGAGTCTCCACACCGCGAAGCTGAGCCTGGGCAACAGGAGCAGGAGCTGCGGCAGATCCTCAACAAGGACAAGAGCAAGCGAAGTAAGAGCCTTCGTGTGTCTGCCGGCACGTGGCGCCGGGTGCTGCATCTCTGCCCAAGAAGCCGTGTCCCTGAAACCAGGGGACTCGACTCACAGAGGGAGTGAGATCAGAGTGGCTTTTAGACGGGGGCTCAGCAGGTGGTTCTGCCCTTATCCAGACCAATCTCTGCCTGCTCTTGGTCTAAAGGCGTGTGATAGCATCCACGCCGCTGAGCATCTTTGTCCTGTGTATCCAACTGAGCTGTGCTCTGTGCCTACCTGGGGCCAAGAGAACAACTCAGTGTCCACAGGAAGGTCTGGTCCTTCTGAGCAGCAAGCAGCAATGCCAGCAAGTCGCACTTAGAAGCTGGCAAGAGATTTTTTTGGCCCTGGCCTGGCTGGTGTTTGTCCTTCTTGTCCCTCCTAGCAGTGCCACCCAGGTGGTCTCAGTAGATCTCCATGCTAACGTTGTGTCGTGCCCTAGGCCACTGCAGCGGTGCTACCAGAGCTGACGGTGCTTGTGACTGCACTGGGAAGGGCCTGAATTTGCCTCTTGAACTTAACAAGCCCCAGGCTGGAGCACCCGTGGCAGTGGGGAGAGGTTGGTGGGTCCCCCCACGCTGGGCAGAAAGATTTGCAAACCCCGTCTGGCTGCGATCTCCCTGCGCCATCTAGTGCCAGTCGCTGCAGGGAGCTCGCTCTCAGCTTTTGGACGTCCAGAGCTCTGCATCACAACCCAAAGATGCAGCTGCAGCATGCACTGGATGCACTGTGCCCGTCCCAGGGTCCGTGATCCTACTGCCCACGTGCCTGTCCAGTCTGAGCTCTGTCGGGATGCTGGTATTTTCTCTTTGCTCCCATGTGGCTGCGGAGCACAGGCTGCACTGCCGCAGTTCACAGAGTTGATGGGGCTAATTGCAGTGCTGAAGACACAGTGCCTGCCCTTTCCATACCATTCCTGAGCAAACAGCTGCTGCGAATGCGGTCAGCTCGGCGTGGCTGAGTGTGACAGCCTACACATAGCCCCTTTATGCAGTCTGGGAGTTAATCATACAAATTAATTAATGAACTTGTGCTCGGAGGTGCCAAATGCTGGCACAGAAGCGTGGAGCATCCCTTTTGTAACCACAGAGCGTTCCTGCTGGAATGGACAGATGGGGATATGGCCTGGCATGGGTAGGAGCATGGGAACAGGCCCTAGTCTGAGGTGGGGTACCACATGGGAGGCTCACGGCAGCCAGAGGCTGGTGATTGCGGCACCCTGCAGCAGTCAGACCTCTGTGTGGGGGTGTTTCACCACCGCAGTGGAGCCAGGTGTTGAACGTGGGTCGCTGCTGTTTGTTTGCCAGCTGGTTGTGGTAAGTCTCATGCTCTTCTGGAAAAGCACAGCTCCATCAAGAGATTCAGGAGCCTCAAAGCTATCCCCTGAACTGTTTGGAGCTGCTTTCTTTTTCTTGCTGTCTCCTGCCAGCTGTCCCTGTTTGGGGGCAGAGCATGGCTGCGTGGGGAGCTGAGGTGCAAGACAGACAGAGCCGTATGCCATCAGCTGGAAATTATCAGCATGTAACACAGGCTCAAAGAGCCCCAGGGCACAGTGTCTCTGGAGAGGCTTCAGAAGGATCCCATGCACCCGTGGGAGTTTTGTCGCTGCTGTATGAGCCACGTTGTGCTTTCATGCCCTCTTTATTCTGTGGGTGTCAGCTTATACCTGCTCTCTCTGGCTCAGATGAAGCAGGCAGATCCGCAGCTGAGACTCGCCTCTGGTGATGCTCTGCCTCTCACCAGCCGCGCTCCCAGTGCTCAGCGAGGCACACAGAAAAAGATCGGGCTCCGGAGATGACATGGGAGGGCAGAGAGTGAGACGGGTGCTTCCCTGACCGTCTGGGAATCTCTGGTTGCCCCAGCTGGCCTTTCTCTCCCTGAGCCAGTCTTGACCTGAGAACTGCGCCAAGCATCTCCACAGGGTTTTCTCAGTGTCTGTGTGCTTGCAGGGGGACTCCAGCCATCCCAGCATTACTTGTGGAGCCATGGGGCCGCGCTGATGTCTGCAGGGATCCTTTAAAGTGCTCTGTGTTGGCTCTCAGCCTTGTGTGGTCACTGCTGGTCTTTCTGCAGGTGCTGTGGCCAGCACAGTGGTGAAGCAGAAGCTGGCTGAGGTCATCCTGAAGAAGCAGCAGGCAGCTTTGGAGAGGACCAGCAACCCCAACCCGTCAGCCATGCCATACAGGTAAAACAAGGGCATCCTCTGGCCTGTCCCAAGCAGGACATCTGCTCAGGACCCGGAAAAGGTGGCTGTTTATCTTGGGCAAGATCTTGCTGTTACCTTCTGCTTCCTGGTCTTTAGAAATACTGTTTAGCAAACGTCTGTTGGGGTGAGATAGCTTGGTTCTGTGTTACGTGCTTACAGGAGGTGGATGAAGCTCCCACATTATCTTCCCTGACCTTGTTGGACTTCGATGGCTTGTCCGACTCCTGACCCAAAAAGTACTGTCAGGCTTCTTGTCTTTTGTCCCAAGACAAGGCAAAACCAGCAGCTGGATCCCTTCTGTAGATGCTTGTGGTAGCGGACAGGACAAGCCTTTCTGGCCACTGGCAGAAGAGCTAGCACATACCCAGGAAGGCAATGCCCCATGGGCCACACTTGCGTTGGAGGGCGTAGCGTGTGTGGCACGTGGCTGCCAACTGGGAATGGTCTCTAACAAGGTGGCTTCTCCCCGTAGGTCTCTGGAGCCTCTGGATCCTGAGGGCCCTTCCCCTCCTGTGCTCAGCACCTTCCTGCCCCCTGTCCCCACCACTTCTCTTGACCCCCCAGAGCATTTTCCACTGCGGAAGACGGGTAAGGCCCTGGGGATAATGCCCTCTCCCTCCTGCCACGATACCCTCGCAGCCCGCTTGCAGGGGACGGCTGGAGCTGAGAAGCAGGTGGCCTGGCCCCACAAAGCCAGTCCAGCTTTGCCCCCATCGGCAGTGGGACTGGGACTAACCGCCTTGTCTGCTCACAGCATCTGAGCCCAACCTGAAGGTGCGTTGCAAGCCCAGGAAGTGCCTTGACCGACGCAAGAACCCCCTGACGCGGAAGGAGAGCGCTCCCCCCTCACTCAAGAGGCGGCAGCCCGAGGCGATCGGTGAGGGCTTCACCTGGATGGTGGTACCTTGGGGGTTTGGAAAGACCTCGGGGCCAGGCTGGAGCAGCTATGGTCTGCCCCAGGATCCTGCGCCACATCTGCTTGGGGGCTGTATCTCCGGGGCTTGGCATGTTATTGGTGACCTCCTCAGAACACAGTCCATGGAGGGAGCTCTCTGCCATGATGGTGCAGGGATAGATGAGCCAGAAAAGGATGTTGCGGTAACTGTACCCTGCTGCTTTTCGGGCCCAGAATGGACCTACAGGGCTGGAAGGGTCCAAGGCCCTGAGCAAATGCGGTTGGTCAGGGTTCCTCACTGTGGTATGCTGCCTCCCATGCTGGTAGGGCAGCTCCATCTCCACTGTGCAAAAGGGAGATTTGGCCCTAGGAGGGCGGTGGGCAGCTGTTAGAGGGAGGGAGGGCTATGAAGGGTTGGGGCAGGAGCTGTGCAACCCTTCTTTGGGTGCTTGTGCCCATCGCCCCCATTTTTCTTCCCTGCGCAGACTCCTCCCCAAGCAGTAGCAGCACCCCTGTGTCCGGCTGCAGCTCTCCCAACGACAGCCTCCCCGCTGAGCACGGAGCCCTCCCCACTGCCTCTGGCATGGCCCACGAGGTGAGTTCCGAGAGCCTTGCAGCCAGAGGTCTTGCGGGTTGGGGCTTCCTGACCCCAGGGTTGGGTGCCCTGATCTCCTCCTCCCATCCTAGGCTCAGGCGAAGGTAGCATCCCCCCACCCAGGGACCCCAGCCCTGAACCCCACTGCCCAGAATCTGCCCTTAGGCCTGCTCTCCCTGCGCAATGGGATCCTCTGCCCGGCCCAGTACTGCTTCTGACACACTGCCCTCCTTTTCAGTGTGCATTTCTTGTCTCCTAGTGTATGCGCTGTCCGCATGGGTTCCCGATGCCCCTTGCCCTGGCCCCAGGCCATCTGCCAAGCAGCTGGGGCTTAGCTGCCCTCTTCTGCTGCCCGTGCTTGAGCTGCTTGTCCCACGCTGAGCTCTGCCGCTGCTGGAGCAGAAGACTAATGAATTGTGTTTGGTGCAGACACCCCTGGCCCAGCGCCTGATGATGCAGGAGAGCTCAGTGGCCCAGTTTGCCCTGCAGAGTGCAGCCTCCCTTCCGGCCATCACGCTGGGATTGCCGGCTACCACTAGCACCAGGGTAGGTAGCCAGGTTGTAGGTAGCCCCAGAACTGGGCAGGGGGTCCCCACAGGGCAGGTGAAGCATTTTCCTTTGGGCCTGGGGTTCCTGGGGTAATGCCAGGTGTGTACTGGCTCGGAGTATTCACAGGTGCTGCCCACGGGCACGGTGAAAATATGCCGTCCCCTCCTCGTGCTGTGTCCTGGCAGGTTACTAACCCAGTCCTCCTCCTCTCTGCAGGGAGAGGCAGATCGCCGCCCCCTCTCCAGCCTAGCACACCGGGTGCCTGTACTGAATGGACCTGTCCTCGCAGGCACGCACTCGCCCATGTTCATACCAGCTGGCTTGGAGCAGCACGAGGCTGGGAGCCCTTTGTCCCCTCGGCTCCAGCCCGTCATCATCCTCGAGCCCTCGGTCACGCACACTCCGCTGGTGGCGGGTAGGTGTTGAGCTTGGTGACAGGCACCGAGGCTGTGTCAGCACTGGCAGGGCTCAGTGTGTAGCTTCGCTTGGGGCAGGCAGGTTTTTTGGGTCCTGGGAAAGCCCCATGGCCTTAATTTTTCCATGACTCTCCCGTGAGCCGGGGCTGAGGGAATGGAAGATGTTGACCCTGGTTCTGGCCAGCCAGCAAGCTTGTCCTTACCATGGATGAGACCAGAGTTCTGCACGCACCATGGCCTTGACCGTGCTGAGAGCACCATAGCTTTGGCTCTTCCCTCCGCGTGCCTCTTGGCCTGCCTCAGCTCTGACTTTAGCAGAAAGAGAACTGGCTCCTTTGTGCTGGTTCCTACTTCCGTCTCTACCTGCCCTGTGATACCTGCAGTGAAGGAAGCTTCTCCCATTGATGATGAAGCTGAGGGGGGAACTGAGATGATTGAGGTCAGCCAGATCCTGTCCCCAGACCCTGTGGGCTATGTGATGCCAAAGCAATGGTGACAGGAGGGGAGCCATAAAGGCACGGCCCATCCATCCTAGCCTACCAGATACTGGGCTCCAGGGCTGGGTCACTGTCATTTTTAGGGCTGTCTGGAGGTAGTCTGCGTGGGTACAGACAGCACTGCTGCTTGCCATGGTGTGGACTGAGAGCTCTGCAGGGCGGCACGTCTGCCCGGTGGACAGTTCCACCCCTCACCTCTGCTTCGTCTCCCCTCCAGTGCCAGGTCTGGGGACAGTCCCCTTCTCCTTCGCCCCCTCGCTCATCTCTGCAGAGCGCCTGTCGCTCCCAGGCCACCATAAACCGCTGGGCAGGACCCGCTCAGAGCCCCTGCCCCAGAACCCCAAGGCCATCCAGCAGCAACTGGTGTACCAGCAGCATCACACCCAGTTCCTGGAGAGACTCAAGCAGCAGACGCATCTGGGCAAGGTAAGTCATGGAGGCCCAGCCTGGGCGTGTAGGAGGCGATGGGAGACAGATGCTAGAAGGGTGCAAGATGGCATCCCTACCTGCTGGGCAGCGAGTACCAGATGTCCAGGGCCAAGCCCTACCCAGGCACGCGAGATGCTGCCTTGCCCAGACTCATGGCAGCAAGCTGAGGGTGTCTGCTCAGCTTCCTTGGCTCCTGCATCCATTGTGCTCCTGCCCTGAGATGCCCTGCCACCTACCATGACCTTCTTGGCCTGGCCTGTCCCCTGCCACTTCTCTATGCTCATTTGTGACCCCTCCGGCCGCAGCGTATGGCTAAATCCAGTGAGAAGCCCCGTCTGCGGCAGATCCCCTCGTCGGAGGACATGGAGGCTGAGGGGACGCTCCCAGAAGCCGGGGCTGAGAGCAGTGACCCGGCAAGGGCATGCGTGGAGCCCACACGGCCAGGAAGCAGCGTGAAGGAGCCCGAGAGGACGCAGAAGATGATGCAGCCTCAAGAGGAGCTTGTCCTACAGCAGGTACACAAGGGCTGGCAGAGATGAGAGAGCCCTAGGAAGGGGTCTGGGCTGCCAGCCTAAAGCAGCCCTTTCCCTGCTGGGCACAAGGAGCCTGTGGGCAAAAGGGACAATGCCTTCCCTGGCTGCCCCAAGCTTTGTGGAGCCCTCGGGGTGATTTGAAGCCTTCATAACAGGCTCAGGAGTGGGCTGTAAGAGGTGGAGTTCCTAACCTTGTCCCTCTCTCCAGTTGTGGCTTAATTGCTTTGAGCATTAGTCCTGAACAGGCAGCATGCAGAAATCCCTGCCCTGCAATTTGGAGCAATTCTTTTCTCCATCCCTTGGTGTCTCCCATTCAAGGCTTTGCACAAACCGAGCAAAGCTGGTAGCGTCCTGAACCTGGGCAGATTTCAGATCAGACTCTGAGAGCCACCTGTGTAAGGGGGTCCTGTGTGGGTAAGGTCACGGGCACCACGTCTGTACCTTCCTTGAGCGTGGGGCAGTTCACTAGGACAGGGACAAGAGCTGCAGCCACCCCTGGTGTCAGCAAGGCTGGGCGTCATCCCTAGATTGCTGGGCATCATCCTCCAAATCGCTGCGCCTTGCAGCAGGGCTGCCCAGCACTGCAGGGCTGAGCCAGCAGAGAGCAGCAGATGCTGCATGACGTGTCCCAGCTCCTGCAAACCGGCCCTGAGCCCCCCCCTCCCCGGCATGGAGGGAGCTGTCATATCCAGACCCTGGGAAGGGTGCACAGTGCAGGCCTCCCTTCCCTGTACTGGGTGATGCTGTTCTCACTGCCCTGGCGCCTTGCTCCGGGTGCCGGGCTCACCGCTGTCTCTCTCCATCAGGCCTATCTCTGGGATTCCTATCAGCGTGTGCAGCAGCAGCTCCTCAAGCGGCAGCCCTTGGCCGACTCCCCTGTGGTCCCCACCATCCACGCAGGGCACAGGCCCCTCTCCAGGGCCCAGTCATCTCCTGCCACCGCAACCGTCTCCCTTCCTGCCCAGGACACAGCCTCCAAGACTCTCTCCCTGCCTGTGCAGGAGCAACCCGCCAAGCCGCACTTCACAACAGGTACAGCCCGGTGCCTATGCGGGGCTGTCACAGCTGGAGCAGTAGCAGGGGCTGGTGACAAGAGCTGGAAGGGAGGTGGGGATGCCCAGAGGCAGCTTAGCATCAGTCCTGGTCACTCCCAGACTCACAAGCGCTTGGGAGTGCTCTGGCTGGCTGCAAAAAGAGCAGAGCAAGCTGTGAGAATCCCCTTCTCCTTATCTAAGGTGGCTTTTCCAAGCAGGACTTGACCATCTGGCCCCTTCACTGCCATCCTGGTCCAGCGATGCTGGCAAGGTTCAGCTCTCTTACATATCCAAGGCAGGATTTGCTTCAGGCATGTTGGGACAGAGGGTCCCATGGTTTGAGGGAGGTGTTTCAGTCAAACCAGATAGTTACAGGCCTCTAGGGTCTTGGCCAGCCCCTGAAAAGGAGCTGAATTAGGGTCAGCACCATGGAGGCCTGGTTGTCCAGTCCAGTCTCAGGACAGCAGCTCTCCTTGTGCATTGCAGGGCTGGTTTACGACTCGGTGATGCTCAAACACCAGTGCTCCTGTGGCGACAACAGCAACCACCCGGAGCATGCGGGCAGGATCCAGAGCATCTGGTCCCGTCTGCAGGAGAGAGGGCTACGAAGCCAGTGCGAGGTGAGGGCGAGCGGCAGGGTGGGAGCCGGATGCCTGTCCGGGAAGGGGATGCCGGTAAGAGCAGATCTGATGCTAATGGTGCGATAGGGTATCTTGCTCCCATCTCCATCCCTTTCACTCCCAGATCTTCTCAGCCTGTTTATCACTATTATCGAGAGGTCTTGGACTTGTCCATTGCTGGCAGTGCCAAGATGGAGCATGCTGGGCTGACCATCTCCAGCTTTGCATGGCAGCAGCAGTTTGCTCTGCTGGAAGATGGGTGTAGGGAGAGGCGTGATTCCTGTTGCAACAGGATCCCTGTTACCAGCTCTGGGAACATCAGTGTCAGTTCCAGTCTGTTAGGAACCCTGCCCTGGTCCAGCTGGGCTGACTGGTCCACACAAGGCTCTGCAGTTGTAGGAAGGTGGTGCTGCCATTTCCCACCTGATCCCTGCCTGCAAATGAGGGGAGTGCTCAAGTTCAAATCCAATGCAAGAAGCACGGTGCTCAGCCTTGCAGCTGCCTCCCCAGCTGTGGTGACACAAAGTGTGGCTGTACTCGGACAGCAGGACATGCCACCTTCACCCTCGGAGACTGGCGCGCTTGGGTGGGAAGCCTGTTGTCTCCCACTTGGAGTGGCTTGGTCACAGCCCCTGTCTGCCACAGTGTCTGCGGGGACGCAAGGCCACGCTGGAAGAGCTGCAGTGTGTCCATACTGAACGCCACGTCTTTCTCTACGGCACCAATCCCCTCAACCGCCTGAAACTGGACAACGGGAAGCTGGCAGGTGAGTCTACATCCGCAGCACTCCCTTGGGTAGCAGTGCCCTCGCCTTCTGCCTGTCGCTGCCTGCACATCCACACCGGGTCTTGGAGCACCCTCAGCTGTGGGGACCGCACCGAGCAGCTCCCGTGGAGGCTGGTCCTAATTCTGGCCAGGCAGGCCAGACCTCCCTCCCTGTACTGTGTGCCCTGTCCCCCGCCATTCCCCAGTTTCTCGGCTCTGAAGTCCTCCCTGTCCCCTCTCTCTGCAGGGATCCTGTCACAGCGGATGTTTGTCATGCTGCCCTGTGGAGGAGTGGGGGTAAGTGCTCGATCTCTACTCTGGCCTGTTTTGGATGGGGTTGTTCCTTTCTTCTGTCCCCAGCAAGGGCCTGCTCATGGGTGGAGAGGGAGCTTCCAAAGTCTTTGGGGCTTCCAAGGCTGGGTAGCCTCAGGTGGGAGCACTCCATCATGGGTAAGATGTTATTGTATCAGAGCTTCCCCCTGTCCTTGGGCTGGACCTAAGCATCCCACCCTTGAAAGGGGATCCTTTGTGCCTCCTTACTCTAAGGGGCCCAGGAACCAAAAGCCCCTCACAGCCATTTCTAAGAGCCTGGGGTGGTAGAAGAGAGCAAGCTGGCGGGACAGCTGGGGGAAGCCACAAGCCGTGGTCCCCATTGAGGGAGGGGAGCAGTGGCAGGGGGACAGCAGTTCGCCACTTCCCTCCAGACACTTCTGTGGCCTCTCCTTTCACAGCTTGCCGTCCTGGTTTCTCTCCATTCATTGCGTTCTCCTCTCTTCCTCTCTCCCCCTGTGTCTGTCCTTCTTTCTCTCTTTCAGGAATGGTCTAACTCCATGCCTTCCTGCTGCCTCCTCTGGTTCTTCTCCTCTCCTTGCCCCCGCTGCTGGGCACCAGCTCTTCTCAGCCCCGTTTGCATCTACTTTCCCCGCTCTGCTTCCCCCTCCCTGCTCTCCTCTCGCCCATGCCCCAGAGGTGGGGGGGCTGGAGCTGCCTCTCTCCGTGGGCAGAGGGGAGCCTTTGAGTTGCACACATGGCGTTGATCAGAAGAGACTTGAGTTTTCCGGCTCTGGCTCGGCTCTTGACGTGATCCTGATCAAACCAAGATGTTTGGTTAAATAAAATAAGATAAAGAAGGTAACGAGCGTTTTCTCAGTCACTCCTTCCAGCCCCCGGGTGCAGGGTGAGATGCTCTGTGTGGAGCTCAGCTGGGGGCTGGGGCTGTCAGCAGGCAGCGGAGCTGCCGTCCTGGCTGGCAGCACTAGGGAGCCGCTGCAGAGCTGGGGAGCTTGCCCCATTGTGTGTGAGGTGGTCCGGCTCCATGATGCCCGGCCCTTCAGCCTGCATGGGACTTCAACCCCCGGCCCTGAGCAAGGTGGCTCGCAGAGAGTGTGGGTCCTGTGACTGAGATCTCCTCCACCGGTGCCTTGTCCGCGTCTGACCGATCTTCTTGCTTCCAGGTGGACAGCGATACCATCTGGAATGAGCTGCATTCCTCCAACGCTGCCCGCTGGGCCGTGGGCAGTGTCACCGAGCTGGCCTTCAAGGTGGCCACCAGGGAGCTGAAGGTAGGCTGGCTTCATGTGGAGGTCCCAGAGCTGGGCGTCGCCCCGTGGCCGGGCAAGAGGGGGACCGTGGGGTCTCGCCAGCCAGCACCAGGTGCTCCCAGCCCTGTGCTGCTGCGGGCTCCATCCCCGGCTGTCCCCATAAGGCAGGACCAGCCAGCCAGGGAGGGTGGAGGGGGTGCGTGACACTGGGGGCAGCAGCTCTGATCACCTTGCATTTTTTTTATCCCCAGAACGGCTTTGCTGTGGTGCGGCCACCCGGACATCACGCGGATCCTTCCACTGCCATGTAAGGGCCCCTTCCCAAGCAACAGGTCTTTGGGCTGGCATGCAGGAAGCCCCAGAAAACAGCTCCTTGGCTCAAAATCACTCTAGACTAACCTCCCCCAGGACCCGTCTGTATCCAGGCCAAGTGGAGAGGGGAGGGTGAGCCCACCCTTTGGGGAGCATGTGGACCAGGAGGGAAGGCATGCTCAGGAAGGGCCCCAGAGCATTCACTGGCTCCGATTCCCTCTTTGCAGGGGATTCTGCTTCTTTAATTCAGTGGCCATTGCTGCAAGGCAGCTGCAGCAGAAAGGGAAACTCAGCAAGATCCTCATTGTGGACTGGGTAAGTCCTCTCTGTTCCCCAGCATGTCCCTGCTCCTCCCCAGGATGTTCCCAGGAGCGGGTGTTTGCAACTCCTCCCAGCTCTGGTTTGGAGCTGGACCGGAGAGCAGCGAAACCTCCTCTTTTGGGGACTGACTGCCGGGAATGTGGCTGGAAACCCCCTGGTGTGTCAGGATTAGGGGAGCAGGAGCAGATCTTGGGGATGGGGGACCCAGCCCTGGAGCGGGGTAGAGATCCAGTTGCTTTTAGCTCCATTAAGCTATTGGGCCACCCTGAAGGCTGAAAAAAGGAGCGTTCTTGCAATCTTTCCCTCTCCCTCTAGGATGTTCACCATGGCAATGGGACGCAGCAGATCTTCTACAGAGACCCTGATGTTCTCTACATCTCTTTGCATCGTCACGATGATGGCAACTTCTTCCCTGGTAGTGGGGCTGCTGATGAGGTAAAAAGCACTGACAGGCTGTGAGGTCCGTGCATCTCTGCACGGGGACAGCAGCGCTGGTGACCTAAAGGTGACAGCCAGAACAGGGCACTGCCGGGTTTGAGCAGCGGGTAGTTTTGTGTCAGTGCCTTGTGGGCTCGTTTCCTATTGATGCCTGGTCCTGCCTGGTCCACCCGGCTGGCTGCAGAGCCGAGGCTTCATCCCAGCCTGCAGCCAGCAGCACGAGGATGGTGACTGATGGCTGCGTGGCTCTGGAAAATGTCAGGAAAATGCCATGGCTTCTGCTGCTCTTCAGCAAGCTTTGCACACCCAGCTGGCTCCTGTGGCACAGGGTGGGGGAGTCTGGGACACCCAGCCCTGCCTCCCCGGAGCCTGGCAGCGGCGGAGCCCGCTCAGGGCACTGCCGCAGCATCCCAGCAGGCCACATCCAGGCCTTCACTGCTGTCCTTGCTCTCTCACAGGTTGGTGCTGGCCCTGGTGAGGGATTTAATGTCAACGTAGCCTGGACTGGAGGGCTCGACCCCCCCATGGGTGACCCTGAGTATCTGGCTGCTTTCAGGTACTGTTCCTTGTGTTTCTGCTCATCTCCTCTTTCCCTCTGTGTCAGGCTGAGCCAGCACTTAACGCCTCTTATTTCTTTGTTACCCACACAGGACGGTGGTGATGCCAATTGCACATGAATTCTCCCCTGATGTGGTGCTGGTGTCGGCCGGCTTCGACGCAGCTGATGGCCACCCACCACCCCTGGGTGGCTACAAAGTCTCTGCTAAATGTAAGGAGGTGGAAGCCATGCCACTGGCTCAGGGTGGGTTGTTCCCACTGCCCACCCAGGCTGGGACCACAGTGTAGGGGTGGCAGCTCTCCAGGGAGCCTGTAAAGATCTTTGGGGTTGTACTGGCCCAGCATCGAGGGCCAGGGCCCCAGCGTTTTGGGCAGGGAGGCTGACAGCCCCACCTCGGGCTTCGCCTCCAGGCTTTGGCTACATGACCAAGCAGCTGATGAGCCTGGCTGGCGGAGCCATCGTCCTCGCGCTAGAAGGTGGCCATGACCTTACAGCCATCTGCGATGCATCCGAGGCCTGCGTGTCAGCCTTGCTGGGCAACGAGGTGAGACCTGAGGGTCAGTGGGACGTGGCTGTGGGGCTGTACTGATGCTGCGAGCTGAGCCCTGGGCACAGCTCCCTCCTCTTAACACCCTCATGTCTTCGTTTGGCAGCTGGGCCCTCTCCCAGAAGAAAGCATGAGGCAGAAACCAAACCCCAATGCTGTGCGCTCCTTGGAAACAGTGATCCAGGTCCAGAGTGAGTGTCGCAGGGCCGGGGGCTCAGTTAGTTAATGTTAATGTGGAAGGGCCAGGAGTTAGCATTTCCTCCCCTCTCCTGTAAACCCCATGACCTCCAAGGGGACACTTGGCATAAAAGACCCCAGTGGAGCTGGGAGGGTGATGCCCCATGCGTGCGTTCACTGCAAGGGAAGCCCAGAGACCTGGGGCACCCCTAACTTGGCACCTCCTGATTTTTGCTTCTCCTGCAGGTAAATACTGGGTGGCCGTGCAGCGCTTTGCCTCCAAGCTAGGCTGCTCCTTCCTGGAGGCGCAGCACCACGAGGCAGAAGAGGTGGAGACGGTCACAGCCTTGGCCTCCCTCTCGGTGGCCGTGATGGTGGAGAAGAGGTGATGCTCTTAACTGATCCTGGGAGATGTGGGTGCCTCTCACTCCCTGTGTGCCTGGCTCCAAGCCTTGCTGTCACGGGCGTGGAGGCAGAGAAAGACCATGTCCCACAGCCAGATCAGCTTCTGGGAGGTCAGGACAGTGCTGGCTTTAAGCAGGTCTTGGGCTGTGGAAGATAGAAATTACACCCGTCCTCCTCACTGAGAGCTCTGATCCTCTAACCCTCGCATCCCGGTAGATTTGACCCCAGCGTTCAGCATCAGGGGGTGGTGGGGTGAGGTCCTGCACCCGCACGGTCAGGACCTGGATTGGCTTCTGGGGGATTCAGCACTGAGCTCTTCCCAAACAAGACGAAAATGAGACCAAATCCTCTTCCCTTCCTTGGAGGCTGGACATATGGGGGTGCATCATCTCCTTTCAGCAGGGACCCCACCTGCCTGCCACCTTTTCTTATCCTCACCAGGACTCAGCCAGAGTCTCCGTGTGTCTGTGTGGAGCAGGAAGCACTGGCGAGCTGGGAGGCTTGTTGAATAGCTCCAGAAGCTGGACCTGCCAGAAGGCCCCTTGATGCTGAGAGGGATGCGTTGCATCACACAGGTCTCCACCTCATCTCACGTGTCGTGTTTCTCCATTTCAGGCCACAAGATGAGCCGATGGAGGAAGAGGAGCCCATGAATCAGTGATGAGCAGCAATGTTCTTTGCTCCTCTGCTTCCAGGATGTGGCTGGACTCTCCTGAGCCCAGCGCTTGCTCTTCACTCCTGGCTTCCCGTTTGCCACATCATCCTCACTCCCCGAGTCATGGTCCTGAAATGGCCTGGACCTTTGGCTGCTGCCTCTGCAGGTCTCCCAGAAAGGATGCACCTGCGGCCACCTGGAAGATGCCCTCCTGCTCGGGACCGATGGAAAAACCACAAACTCACTCTGCACGGCATGGCCTTGCAAACCTAGTCCGTGCCTGCAATCGGTCCCCAGCCTTCGGGACCTGAAACCCCTCTGGGGACATGCATGAGAGGCCTCCACCCCTCTGGCTGCGGTGGCAGCCAGATGCAGACCTGCCCTTCTCCTGGGCTCTTCCTCACCCTTGGGGAAGGGGGTGGGTGTTGGGATGGATGTTGGGGCCGTGCTGCAGGTGGTTAGAGCCGCCTTTGGGACTGCACCCAGAGCTCCTCTCCAGCCAGGCAGCGATGCCTTCGAGAAGCAGCCCTGCGTTTTGCTCGGGAGGGACAGGCTCTCTGTGTCTTCTCACGAAGGCTTCCTGGCTCCCCTTCCTCTGGTGGGGCACAAGGTGGGACTGAGTGTGAGAGTGACATGGGGTATGAGCTCTTTCTGCACGAGAAGAGTTTGGACAGCTGTGGATGATACACCAATGCCCTGCAGTTGGGGAAGAGCAAGGGCTGGAGTGTCTGCAGTGCCCAGGATTGCACCCAACCCATGGGACATCCTAACCACTAACCAGAGCATGAACCCTCTGGTGCTGGGGCTCTGATTTGCACTATATACAATTGACGTGTGCTAATGTGAACCTTACCTACTCTTCTTTCCATGGGAATTTCGGGAACAAACGCCTCTTCGTGTGGATGTTGCCAAGGTGCCTTGAGGCCTTTTCAGCAACCTGCTGGCCTGAGGATCTGTATCCATGTAAACCCCTGTAATCCCTAAAGCAGGGGCAGCCCAGCTGTCTTCCAGTCTCCCCCCTGAGCCCACACTCCCTGCAGCTGCACCCCCAGCCCCCCCCAGCACCCTGATGGGTTCATGGTCTCCAGCTGAGATCAAATCAAGTCCTGTCACCCTCTGCTTGGTGCTCAGCTCCTCCAGGGATGCCCAAAGCCCCAGCAATACAGTGCCTGTCCCTGTGCTATCTTGGGGTGACAGAGGCAGGGTCAGGCCCCCCAAAATGAGCTGTCCAGCTAGAGTTGTTTTCTTCCCATCTCCTACTGCAACAGGGCATCACGTGGCTCTTCAGCCCGTGTCTTCCCTGTGTCCCATGGGTTGCCCCACAAGGACAGGTCCCCACTCAGGCATCATGGTGCTGGGCTGCAGTGGGGTTTGGGGACAGCTGGGCTGAGGTGGAGGGGATGAACGGGATGCTGAGACCTGGCTGAACTCGGGAGGTGGCCAGGCTCCATCTGCAGGCACAGGGAGGAGATTTTTGTAAAAAAACAAAA
>JAVKLA010000017.1:1343283-1357916 GCA_034782735.1 Sagittarius serpentarius | reverse complement strand
GCGGGGGGGGGGGGGGGGGGGGGGGGGGTCAGCTCCGCCCGCCCAGCCATGGCCGGACCACTGCTGCCCTCCACTGGCCATTGCCCACCCTGCACCCATGGGTGCTCCCAGCCAGGCTGGAGGCTCAGCCACGTCTCCCCCCATTCCTTTCTCCCACGCTGTTGCCGAAAGCTGCCGGCGCTGGGGCAGAGGGGACCCCTCCTGCCCCCTTCCCGTCCCCCAAAGGAGACTTGTCACCCCTCACCCCAGAAGCCCCCAGCAAAACCGCTCCGGATCCCTACGGAGAAGGCAGCCAGTTATGCCACCGAGGACGCGGCTGAGCCTGGCAAACTCATTTCATTTGTAATCGGAGTCGGAGCAGACCTCACCGCACAGCAACACGGGCTGGCGCTCCCAACCGCAGGGCTGCAGAGCCTTGGACTCTTCCCTCCTGCAGGAAAAGCATCAAAGAGGAGACGCCATCCCAGCGCTTCCCAAATTTATTCCAAATGTTCTAATTACCGTGGCCTCCCACCAGCCGCTGCACTGGCTGGGCTACAGAAAACAGATGATGAGGTATCAAGACGCGGAGGCCTCCCCCTACCCCAAACCTCGCTGACCCAGGGGACTCGGTCACAGGTGGGGGCACGGGGTCCCGGTCCCAGCAACAGTGACAGGACTCGCGCCACCAGGCAGAATTGGGAGGGGAAGAGCCGCTCAAGGGCTCGCTCAGCACGATGCCCAGCCTGCAGCGAGGTCTGGAGAGGAAGGATCTCCACCAGCATCAGCCCACAACGGGGGCACACAGCCCCCTCTGTGTCAGGTGCTTGGCTGGAAAAGCAGAGCAGTGGTTCCCACCAAACTTCCAGCCAACCTTCAGCACTGAATTTAAGACGTTGCCTTGCATTTCCCCTCCCTGCTCAGCTTCCAAAAACTGCCTTCTCTTTCCCAAAACACTAAGAAGAGGTGCAGGATTCCTGTTTCTCCCTCCTCTGTGCAGGCGCTGGACCAGCCTGCTCAGAGCACGCTTACCAGCTGAGACCACACAGGAGACAGGCAGCTTGCTCTGAGACCACAGCGGGCGTTCAGGCAAGAGCTAATTGCTCATCCAACCCCGGCAATTTTTAGACAGGCCTAATACCAGAAGCGTAAGCCCAGAGGGAAGCTTCTGCGCACCCGGAGCTAGAGGGGATCTGCGAATCTCACCTGTGAGTGCAGGGATTTACACCTCCCGTGCGAAGCCAGGCGACGTTGCCGAGCCGTTGGGAGTGGACAGTGACAGCGCTGGGGCTGCAGAACGGGGGTCTCCATGCAGGACGAATGCCTCCATGCAGGGTCTCCTCCCAGCCCGCTGCTCCCCGGGACAAGGGGAGATTTCTCCACCGAGGGCTGTGCAGGAGGCACAGGAGGTGTTCACGGTGCAGCAGGAGGCTGGGCAGTGCTTACTTACGCTTGGAGATGGCAAGAGCAGATTCACCGTCCCCACCGGTTTCAGCCTGGTTAGCTATCACCAAAGCACTAACCCTTGCCCCATCCATGGCATCAAATCTGCTGCTTGGCAGCAGCAGCAGGCTCTTTATCCTCTGTCCAGCCCAGGCACATACATGTGCCTGTTACCAGGACTCGTTTGCAGAGGAATGATCCTCCTCATCTCTCTTGGCCCATTCCTAGAGGGGTGCCAAGCTCTCGCTGCAGCCAGTGGTGCCTGAAATCCCACAAAGAGGGTCTTCACAGGCTACAGCGTCCTTTTTTCTCCATCCTTTAGGAAACCGATGGCTTAATCCGAAGTCCTCTGCATTCAGACGGACCCAGCCTGGATGAAACGTGTCTGATCCACCTACGAGATTAGATAAGAGTGCCCACGCCCTCTCTCTTCAGGCTGTGGACAAGGCAAGAGAAATCAGAGGCCAGGAGAGGAAAATAAAACAAAAAGAGCTGCCTCAGACAGCTGGGATCACCACCAGGTGAATTAGCACACGCTGACAGCAAGCTCTGGCCAAGCTGCCAAGAGGGTAAAAGGGACTGTGAGACAGCTAAAAGAGACAAGGACTGTCTCATTCCAACAGCAAAAATAAAATCTGAAGTCCCAAAGAGGAAAAAAAAAGTCAGCACCCTGTCCCCAAGCAGTCAGCATGTGGTTTTCCACAGGAAGATGAACTACTCTCTCCCCACAAACTATTTTGAAGTTGCCGCCAGCTTTGCTAAAAAGGTGGCCAAGTTTTGGCTTCTGCAGACCGTAGTGGTGGCACGCCCGAGCCGGAGATGACAATGGCTCGGCACTCAGGAGTGCTCCCATCACAGCAGATTATCCAGCCGCCCCCCACCCATAAGCATCTCTTCCCCTCAGCCGTTTGCTGCGGGTGCAGACTACACACACATTGTAGTTCAAATAGAAAAAGGCTGGAAACAACATCACTTGCTCAAGAAGTCCTTTGTGCTCAAGTCCCAAAATGCAAAGGGATTTGTGAGGGGGGGGGGGGGAATAAAACACATTAAGCATCACTGCCTGTGGAGCCAGCTGTTGAGGGCGCTGATAAAGATGCAAGGGACAGAACACAACAGGGTTAAATGCTGGGGCTCCACACCACCCCAAAAAGCAAAATTTTTGTACAATTCACCCCTGTCCTTCCCACAAAGAGTGATGCTGCTGCACGTGGTCATCAAAGGAGGGAGAGAGACAGAATTTAACAACTTGATAGAGAAAATCACTCCAGACACTGGTTTGGTGAGAAAGACGACTGTATTTCTGCTCTTACTGTGTGTCACATACAAGTTATAGTGTGGTTTAGTACAAGGAGACACTGGGATACACACAAATGAACCCCACTGTGAATTACATCATCCCACCGCAGGACCAAATCTTACACCAAGCGTGCAAACAAGGCATAAACAATGTAAAAATATATTATATATTTACATACACAATCTTTTAAAAAGCTGAGATGCAAGTAGAAATTCGAGCTAAAACATGTCAGGGAGAAAACCGGGGTTAGGTTCAGTGAGCTGTTTGTAGGCAAATTTACAGTCACAAAAATAAACTTTAAAAAAAAACAGGGTAAGCTGATAGGACTTTGGGACACATGTCCAAGAAAGGAGCCCCTGATGTGCTGCTATCAGGTACCAGTGGCGTGCAGACAGGAGGGCTCTGTAATTTAGTGACAGACAGGGACAATGTTTTGCTGTAAAGCAGCCGCAGAGCTCCACCAGCCTGACCAGGGTCGGGATTTCTGCGTCCCAAGCACACCACAACCCGGTTATCAGCGCTGGGGCTTGCACCAGCACAGCAAATGCGTGGGCAGTGTTGTGTTGGAGAAACATAAGACAAGAGATGGCTTATTGAGATGACCAAAGCTAAAACCACTTGCAAACTCCACAGTGGGTGCCACGGCTTTGGGCAGAGAAGCAAGATGAGCTGTTCCATCCCCTGCCAGGCATGCTGGCAGCCTGATGTCAGCAGTAGGGGAGATTTCAGTAGTTTAAAGCCTGAGTATTAACCTCATAAGCGAGCACATTTCGCATTCGCAGCCTTTGTCTGGGTTTAGTGACTCCAGCAGGTCCCCTGGCAAAAGCCGGCTATAACCTCAGTTTACACGTTGACCCAAAGATGTTCCTCCCCAAGAAACAGGAGAATGCTATCAACAGGTGGTGTTGAACACTTCCAAAATCCCCTCAACAGCTCAAATGAATTACTGTGTGCTTGAACCACTCATCTTCCAAAGCAAAACAGAGACCAGCAAAGGCGCGGATGGCGCCTTCGAGTGTGGAGAGGGATTCAAACACAGCTAAATCAGAGCACACTGCTAGGACAAGAGAACAGAAAGGACAGTCCAAGGTACTCCCCAGCAAACAGCTGCACAAACCCAGACTGGGAGTTTTGTGTGGCATGAGAGAAAGCTGGGCTGACAACAGAACACATAGGACCTTCCACTCGCACCTCACTTGGTCACAACACTCTGAGCAGGCCCCGTCACCCACCCTCTGCCACAGACTGCCAAAAAGGCACTTCAGGAAAGGCTCCAGCAGCACCTAGAGAAGTGGCAGGACAACTGTGTCTGGGAGACTCCTTCAAACACCTGCTTTGTTCATCTTCCATCGGTCTGCAGGGGAAGGGGGCTTTTCCTGCCTCTCTTCTCACCCACCTATACAATTATTCATGGAAGCTGCCATTTCCCGTTTGTAGCAGCCAGCACCAGCTGCCCAGCACGGCAAAACTCCAGCCTGGATTCCGCCAGAGCAGCAGCCCAAACCCTTTAAATGGTCTGAAGTACATACAGTTAACAAGGAAAGATGTAAACGCTTGAAGGTTTCAAGCTTCTCAGAGTAGCTGCTGGCAGAGAGCAGAACACAGGGATTAAAAAGGTCACTACACCCACTCAGGTTTTAGGTTTGTCAGAGCAGTGCCATGCATGGCTGAAATGCAGAGCCTTTGCTGCCATCAGGCAAAAGACATGCCAGCCAAGCCCAGCTGTTTCTGGCACACCAGCCCTTGAGTGTAGACCTGTCACCTCTTAACTCGCTGCACAAGAGCCAAGCAATTTATCTATGGCTGCGTTATGCCAGTGGCACTCATTACAGAGGCCTTCTGGAAGCTGACTCTGGATACCTTTCTTATTTTTGAGTACCATGTCTCCTCCCCTCTCTCATCCTGCTGAGTGTTACAGGGGAGCTGAGTAAAGAAAAGGAAACAGTACTGCCGACAAAAAGATATTTTTTTTTATTTCAGAAGAATCACATTCATGATTCTCCAGAGGTTCAGGTAGGCAAGCCTTTGCCCAGCACATCTTTCAGCCAAACACGTGATTCTCCAGTCTACAAATTATTGTATTGAGTTCCTTTTTAAAATGATCCTGGATAGCAGCCAGAAACAGCATTCTCCACCTCTGACAGAGCCTTGAGATGACTAGTGCTTCTCTGCTGCTGACCCATCCCTTCAGGCTCGTCCAGATCACAGGAGAGAGCTGACCTTGTGTACAATGTGTAAAAAGAAAATACTGGAAGATGCAGGGTACTGGCTGGAAGGTATGTAGGGACAAAGGAAGGCTCATCTCTCCCCTTCTCTTTGAGCAGCAGAGCAGTCCAAAAGGAGCCGACTTCCACCAGCAGCGTTCCTTGTTACACACATCTGGGGCACCCACCTGAAGCAAGCTGGTGATGCACTCACAAGGACACGATGTTGGGGTGCTGCATCCATGAGGTATGAACGTACAGCTCCTGGAGGGCCCAGGACTTCCCACCTGAAAGCTCCCCTGGACTTCGGGGCAAAACAAAGAGTGGATCTAGGCCTGCCGCTGTGTATAAGCACGTGGAGTCTTTCACCTCACTACCAGACACAGGGACTCCCAGGGAAGTTACAGAAAGACTAGATTGACATCATTAGCCAAACTTTAAATGGTTGAGTAAAAGCAATTAGGAAAAACCCCTACTGCAGACAGACAAACCAAGCAGCACTGGGTGGGTTCCTTCTCCGCCTCTTGTACATCTCTTGCATGTACCATGCCTTTGGGGGGCAAATTCAAACATCCAGCACCTTCAGACGGGATTGAAGTCCAAGCATTAGAAGTCACTGAGGATACTGATGTCTGCAAACTCATTCCTGTACCGGTAGGCATACAAACTGAGCAGGAAGGCCCATTTCAAGGAGATGAAACTCCAGACGCATGACAGGTAGTAGCTTCTGGGATCAGTCAGGGCTAGGAGAGAAAAGGATACAGATGCATTTAAAAATCCCATTTATCCCTCAGGCAGTCTGGCCAGGAAGAACCCAACTCAGCCCCCTAGTTTCTGGGAGCTTTTCAGCCTGCATCTAAAGATCTTGTTCTGCAAGCCAGGCTTAATCAGTGCCTTATTCCCAGTTCTCCTGACTCAGATTGTAAAATTTCCTCCTCTCTGCCACAGGAGAGTATTCTGGTCACAGTCTGAAGAAGGTCATTATTATCTCTGGGGAGGCAGATCCTGAGAGCTGTAAGGTCACCCACTCAGCCACCCCAAGCTCTCCTTGCTTAGGGCCCAAAGGATGGAGTTTGTGTAAGTTCCTGGATGGCAAAAACACGTGGCTCCGGAAAACAACCTCAACCTGCAGTGCTTAATTTCTCTCACCTTACCTTACTACTACTCCTTTCTCCCCCACCATGGCAGGGAAAGAGGAAATCTGCACTTCTTGGGGGAAAACAGGAAATAAAATACATCCTCCTTCTAAAAATGCTTTTACCCATCATAGTGACCAACATTTAGTATATGATACTGGTGCACTTCAACCTGTACTGCAGGTCTTCAATACAGTGCTGCGATAATCACACATTAGTGAATGACATGAACAGCCTATTTTTTGAGAATCTTTGCAAATGAACACATTTCTTCTTTATCTATTATAAAGCCACCTCTATTTAGGGATTACTTTGAAGTCAAGTGAGTATAGTTCTACTTTTTGAGTGCATGTCAGCAGTCTTCATATTTATTTTCAACATTTAAGTTTTTTTGTTCTGGAGATGTCAACAATTTTGAAATACACTTACATAACCTAATGAGTAAAACAATTCCACCTCTAAGTACAAGCTGCTTGGTCATCATTAAAAAATATAGATAATCTTTTTGAAGAATACACAAAACGGTACTTAATCAGTAAATCCTACTCATTAAATGTACCAGTCAGTCCTAAATCTTCCATACATAAATAACCATTGCAGAGGTGCTACTTTCCCGCAAAATACTCTAAAATTTCCCTAAAACACCTCCAATTTCCCTAAAAAAAAACCCACATTCTCCCAAAAAGTTTTTCCTCATGTCTCCAAGAAAGGAGGTGATGAAAAATATTTGGTTTTCTTTTTACATTTGTATTTCTAACGATGGCGTATGAGTATTTTCA
This sequence comes from Sagittarius serpentarius, assembly GCA_034782735.1. Lineage (NCBI taxonomy): Eukaryota > Metazoa > Chordata > Aves > Accipitriformes > Sagittariidae > Sagittarius > Sagittarius serpentarius. The sequence goes on along the minus strand of JAVKLA010000017.1, from coordinate 1,351,075 downwards.
TATCCTTCCACGAGGCTGAAGCACTCACGTCTCCACGGGGACGGTACTCAGGCTAAGCCAAGGGCTCTTCGTGGGTTATGACCCCAACACAGCTTGCCCACCACCATGAGTACAGTAACAACAGGACTCTTAGTGGCTATCAGCCCAAATGCAGCAAACAACAAACACAGACAACTTCTAAAACAACAAAACCCAGACTTTCTCTCTTTGGTCTACTGCCAAGCAAATATTGGGAGTAATGACATGAGCCCTCCTTAGACAATGTTAAATATTTTATAGCAACACAGCTTTATATGCTGACTAAGTTTCACCCTGCTGACTCTTGTTTGGATTTCAATATCCTCACCCACCTGCTTTATGAGTGCTGAAGAGACAACATTTAAGAGCACTCCCTTCATTTATCATAGAAATAAGTAAATTCCAGTTCCTATAGGAAAGAACGCTGGAAAACATGGACTGCCTGCCAGCAGTCCTACAGACCAGACCTATCAAGGCAGCTATCATGCCCTGTGTCATCAAGATATCACAGCAGAAAAATGAAATGCAATGGCATTCTTGCAGCCCCTCCCCAAAAGTCCCTCAACACCTCCCAGAAGAGATGGCAGGAGCACCCCCAGCTTCACACCCCAGCTCTGCTTTGCAGGCTCTTCTGTTCCTTCACATCCAATCCCTGTAGTCCCAGCATCGCTAGTCATTTTTCCCAGTTGCCTTCTGCAACAAAGTACTTACACTGGTGCTTGGTGATGGCCAGAACAAGGAATGTGCAGAATCCCACCACTGAGAGAGCTGAGAAGAGGATCCCGACGAAGAGGAAGAACCTCAGCCCTTTTAACCAGGTCCTCCAGTAATCCTGCACATACATCACATGCGTGATTAGGGCCCAGAGCGCCAGAACACCTGCTCAATTAGACAGCAAGGGGAATCAGTACCATGCATCACACTGCAACACAGAAAGGTGTCTAGTAAATATACATCTCATTAAACCCCATATGAAATGTTAAGGAACGCTAACGCTTCATGGCCATGTCCCCCCCAAAAGAGAGGGGGGAAATAGCAGAACAAACGGCTGCCTGTGCAAGCACCACTCCCCACGACCGCCCCAGACCCCCTGCTTTCACACAGGCTTTAAGATACAGATCTTGATTACAGGCTGGCACAGAAAGGACTTCATTCACTGAATGGATTCCCCTAAATAACTTGTTCGTTGTCCTGTTTGGAACAGACCATTTAATGCACGCTCGGTGCAGGTTTATTTAATTCTCCATACAGCTTTCATGACACTGCACGTAGCAAGCCAAGCACTTGGCAAGAACTAGTGCACCTTTTCACAAAGGCCAGGCAGCCCCTTTTACATATGGAAACGACGATGAAGAGCACCACTACGTGACCACTGATTTTAGACACCTAAATCAGGATATACAGGACCTGTTCAGTAGTCAGCGCTTCACATCATGTCTTTTAGCTCCAACCTATCTCTAGTTAACTTCATAGAGTCCTTTTATACAAATCCCTCCAACCACTTCAAGTGTTTCAAGAAAACGGGTGTGGAAGTCCAGCTCCCAGATGATTCGTACATACAATTCCCACTTACGGCAAAGCACACTAACCAAGTGTTTAAGGTGGCCTAAGTCTAACTCTGTATTTTTGGGTCTGGCCCAAAATGTCTGGATTACGTAACCGGACAAATATCTATGCACGTACAGTTTATATATATATTTTTTTAAGAACAGACAAATTCACTATGGCTGTAATAGCAACACCAAAGGCATTTCCCTAAGCTTAGGTGACTAGTCCATAACCAAGTTTCAACTCCCTTGTCAAAAGGGAAGAAACAGGAGGGGAAAAAAAAGGGGATGAAAGCATCCAAGTAACAGCTGTAAACAGTTTCTGATACAGGGAAAAACAATGCATCCTTCCCTAATCTTCTCCTAAAAACTGCCACCTTTTCATCACACTTCAGAAAAAAAAATTTGAAGAGACACTCAATACAAGAACTGTCCGTTCACACGCTTAAAGCCTGTCTAAGTTTTTATAACCCACCAGAATAAGGCTGCCTGTCATTCCCCATTAAACAATCCCAACTACAAGCAACATCACCACTCCCATTATAGGAGGCTGTTCCTCTGTTTAAGTCACAGCGCTGAAGAGTATGACTAAATCTCCTTAAGCCGCTAACTCAACCTATAGTTAGAGCCACTTTACAGATTTCAAACGTTTGACTCATTTTGGCAGAGACCTTGGCGGCACTTCTGAAATTTGAACCTCCAGTGGTGCAACTAACTGGCTTGTATTTCTCCTTTGCTGCCACCTCCTTTCCAGATTTTATTTTAAGGCCAGTAGGGGAAAAAAATAATAATAATAAAAAAAAAAAAAAATGACACCACTGCTAAAATACCAGGCTGCTTTATATGGTATCCTGCAATAACAGGGACCTCCCTCTGCGGCTACTTCTCAACATCAAAGGAAGCAAAACCAGCCTTGCCTGCTACAAGATAAACATTTTAATACTAAGGACAGCCACAAGTCTTGCCAGAGCTCATTTGTTACTGGATACGGTCATTATACCCAAAGCTTCCCAAGGCTTAAAAGAACGTATTATAGCATAGAGGAAAAGAACTGCGTCAAAACCGATAGATAAGCACCGTCGAGAGTCACTGTACAAACCCGCTGGACTTGCTTTTCAGCTCCCAAGCAGCTTTCAGCTCATTTCTAGCAGGTTTTCTGACCTTGCCACCCACACAGACAACGGATGCACTGCAGGTGCACATCAAATGAAGATGAATATACACAAAGTTAGTTCCGGGCTCTACGGGCAATGCTTTTTGTCTCTTCAATGTCTTGGGATGAGGCACAGAAAGCTAAAATACCCTCAACGGTGGCCCACAAAAGAGGTGGGTGGAAAAAGGACAACAACAAAAGGAAAACCCAAACCCATAAAAGTGAAAGCAAAAGCACTCAGGGTGAACTAAAAACCCAAGGGTGAAGTGCTGATATCCAGGACAGATGGAGCCCACAGACTTTTCATCACAGTGAAGAGGAAAGGCAGAATCAGTCCGTTACTTCATCTGGTTGGACCCACTGTACCTAAGCAGTATCTAAACACGTTTTCTGGCTCCAGGAAGTCAGGATTTTTATGCAGAGACTCTCGTCAAGTCAGCTACAGATAGTGCTTTTCCATGACTGATTCCACACAAGCTACCACTATGCACACATGCTAGAGATCACAAAGCTGGCGGAAGGTATTTCGGAGCTCTGCAGATGCAGAGGACCATAATTGCATTGGCAATGCTTTTCAAAAAGCCTGCCATGGGATTTGGTGGAAAAGCCTATCGCTCATCTTGCTAAATCACCACTTCCTCAACTTCATATTACCTTCAAGCTTGTGCTCTAGCAAGTTCAACCCACATTTCTTAAAAAAAATGGGCAACTTGTGTTTTTCAGTCAGCAAAACAAGCTGCTTCCCCCCGGCGCTTTCAGATGACTTGGCACAATTTATTTGAACTGGTAAGTCACATTGCTGGTGCTTCCACACCAAAACTGCTGCTGATGCTCTGAAAGCTCTCCGTGGGGAGAGCAGAGGCAGCGCGTGAGCTGTCACTTGATCTTCCCCCCACTGCCAAGCCTGACTCTGCACCTTCCCCTGACCCTAAAGCCTGACACAGCACTTGAGAGGAAGCTATCTGGCAAACTGTTGTCTTCGGTTAATTCTTAACATCTAGAGTAACTGCCTCAAACATGACTAAGCAAAAAAGCCTCATGACAACTTCACCACGTGCTGAAGGACCGAGTTTGGTCACACGGTATCCTTTTACAGGCAGCTCACCCAACATCATGTTCTTTACCGCATGAAACAGAGGGGAAAGGAGGCTCCTCCAGCTCCAGCCGCATGTTTGCCTCCCCTCCCTTACACCGCTACACCACTCAGAACTGTTGGTGAGGCTACCCAGCTTGCAGAGCAGCTGATTTTTCTTTTTTTTCTAAAATGGTAGAAAAGCATTCCGACAAGTGAAATCAGCTCACAACACTGGCTGAAAAACGTCAGCACCGGCATAAGAAACATTGGTGGCATGCATTCAGGGACAGGTAGGAGAAATGAGAACAGGACTTGCTTTTTCAATTGCTTTATCTGCTCATCCTGAGCTTGTGAGATCATGCTCGGGCAGGCACCCGAACCCCACCAGTGCTGCTCAGAACTAGGGAACAGACACAAAAGAAAGCAAAACCACCATCCAGGCGTTGACAAACACATGTGAATAGAAGGGGCACCCCAAGTGGGATGAAGCTATGTAATAGTAGGGCATGATAAATTGAGCTCAGAGCCTGAATACACAAGGAAAACACAATTATTGCAGGGAATCTAATTTAAGCACAGTCTATCGCTAAATAGAGTTATCACTAACCAAATGCTTAAATACATGAAAACATTACCTTTGCTAAAACACCTTCTTTAAACTAACTGCTTATCTACATACAGCATTCAGCAGGAAAAAAACCACACTATTTCTAACTCCAGAGGAAAAGTGTCCATGAATGCTGGAATGGAGCATTCAATGCATGTCTAATTCAACTGAAATTGGGTTCAGGAAAAGAAACGTCACCTCCTATTCACCAATATACGTAAGCTATGTGGTAAGAACAACTTAGTTGTACTGATTTACAGAAAAGACTTTCATTATCACACAGAGAAACTAAAACCACACTAGTAATTTTAATTAATGTGAAATCTCTCACTTTGCAGACCTTGACAGCAAAAGGTTTGCAGGTTTAACACAAACCCATTAGCTATACGTAGGCAATAAAATAGCTAATTCACTCAGCTGTACAACTTCAAAAACAGGTTTTGAAACAGTTTTTACTGGAATAGGAAACAGAAGTTTTCTCTCATTTAAAGCTTGGAATGATTAACTGCAGGATCTTCGGTTTCTCCTTTTTTCCTCAGGTGATTCCCCCAAATCCCCTCCTCCTTCACAAATGCACTTTGCATTCATACACAGAAGCAAAACCTGAACCTGCAGAGGCAGCCCTGGAGTAGCATTGGTGGTTGTCAGCTCCGGTTACATCGCCTGCTTAAAATAACATAAAAAATCTTACACCCCTTTCAGAGAAACATTTGTCTTGGTGGATTTACCCCACACATCATGGTTGGAATGACCCTAAATTGAGAGCAGCTCAGTAAGACACAATCAAGGGATTTCCAACATAGAGCAATGGGAAAGTTACCTTTAAATCAAAAATTAATTATCCCAAGTACACAAAGCTGCAGGAAAAGGAAACTGGCCCATCAAACAACCATGAGTACATCTGAAACAACAGCGATGGAGGCAGGGTTTTTTTAAACATAAGTTAACAGGTATTTTGACAAGATTAATTTCTATTTAAAATACAAAAACTTACAGCACTCTTGGAACAAGTTTCAATAAATTCTAAAAAGCAAGTTCAAAAGCAGTCCCTCAGTCTGTAACCTGGTACAGAAAAACACTATCATCTAAACATTTTGATAAGCCCTTTCAAAGTCTGGCATACTTTAGCTCAAGTGAAACAAACTTTCCCTTTCTCCAAACATAAAAACAAAAACTGTGACAAACAAAAGGTTTTCTCAGACCCCTGCTCAGCACTGACCAATTCCTCAGTCCCAGCAAAACAAGTTGCATTGTTGACAGGGAGTAACAGCACAGCTGCCTTCCCTGAGGTCAGAGCAGCCAGAGGCCAAACGTGTCAGGCCACGTTTCCATCCCGCGGTAGGACACTGTGTGCAACACTAATGGGCGTTACAGATTCTAGGAAAAAACAACAAACGTGCAACAGAGGCCAAAAAACCAAGCAAACACATTCACACAGAAGCTATTCTGCAATGAGCACTCTTATTCCAGCCTTCTGAAACTCAAAATGTGTGTTGATAACGGCAGACAAAGAAGATGGCAAACAAAACGACAATTAAAATGAGTAACAATATTAAAAACTACTTGCACAGTCCTGGAAAATATGAAGTCTATGGTGACCAATTAGAAGACTTTTTTTCAGAGTGCTTACAAAGCCTTCAGTCATTTTCCATCTAAAGAATTTTCTTTTGTATGCTCTATTACTCTAGCTGGAGCATTAGAAATACCTACTCCAAAAGGAGCCTGAGCTTTGCCAAACTAAGTTCATTTTGCCATTTCTAAGTTTTGAAAACTTTGCCTTGCCCGGTCGATTCCCAGAAAGGGTAAAATGTTTTCTTCCGGGAGCTAAAGCCAAGCTAGTTCAGCCTCGGCTGTTTTTGGAAGAGGTTAAAAATGGGTTTTCTTGAACAGCTCTTCTGCCAAAATAGCTGGGGATCAACACTGAAATATTTTAGGAAAACAGCTCTCAAAGGAGAGGAGTCTTTGGAGTATTCTAGTGAAAACTGGTTTTCACTTGGCAAAATTCCCCTCTGGACACGTGCAAGTGAGTGCTTTACTATTACAGGACGTTTCGGTTCGGAGGAAAGCAGATTGGGCTGCACATGTGCGAGAAGAAAAGTCTGGCATTTCAGCTTGTTGTCCAGCACCGCGTCAGTCCGCTCAGCCATTTTCAGAAGCAGGAAACAAGATGTACAGATTTCAGATGCTCTGTGCCTCTACCATTCACATTTAAGATGAAACCAACATCACGTTTTCCAGCACATCAGCAGCACTTACAAGGGACTCATTCTCTCCTCGCAACCTCACTAAATTACGATTAAGCACATGCCATGTGCAATCTTTTCTGCATTTTCTTTTAGGGTGCTTTCCCTCCCTTTTCTCCATTCCATAAGACCATGGACTAAAGCAGTTGTGAGCCAAACCTTAATCAAACAATATGTAGTATTTTATATGCAAATCCAAACATTTAAAAATGCTTTACTCCATAACTGCAATGCTTTTTGGCCATGCTATTCCAGCCCTGGATAGGGAACAAGCCAATTTGCATAAATATATCTAGTATATCCAAGGTAGATTAGTTACCAGAGTCTTCAGAGAATCACTACTTTTGTACACAACAGATACTGTGTTCAGCATAAACTAACTTCTACTACTTTCACTTATCAGATATTTTTAAAGTTTCAAGTGTCTGAAAAGTACATTTTGTGTTTCATTTTCTTTGCAGCTGCTTTAATATCTGGTCCACATTATATTCGCAAAGCACAAGCTCTGTATTTTGCCAGAAATAGCTGAGCAGCTTGGAAACAGCCAATAAAGTCTCTTTGGAGTGGGAAAAAAAAACCTCTCTCTTTCTATTAAATTTAAAAAGAGAAGATACATACACAAGAACATTAAAAGCCACTCAGGAAAGGGCTGGATACATCCTGAAAATATTTAATTGCTTTCTTCTCTTTTTAAACTGCCTCTGGCAGAATGAAAACATCAGCATTGCTTAGAGATTCATGGCCTACCTTAAAAAAAAAAAATTAATTTAAGACAGTGAGGGGAGAAGGTCAAACATACAAACAAGCAGCGAATTATAAAAGCCACTGTGACTAGCTCAAAATTAAATGGCAAACCACCGAGACAGCAAGTATTAACTCAGGAATGACCTTCTGGGTCCTGTGATTAGTCGATCACGTTGCCGTCCCTCAGGTTATCAGAAGCACTCGATGGGGTGTTTCTGTTTAAAAAAAGGATATGATACAGAAGGTCTGTATCTGATTTAAGATGATCCCAAAATTCCCAGGTATGCATGCCCAGAGGCATATTTAAGATTTTGAGGATTAGTGAGTTGATTTTACTAGGCATGGGGGGGGGAGAGGGGGGGGGCGGAGATATTATTATTAAAGCCAACCGGAAAGACTGGAAAG